>VFFE01007706.1:2992591-3110070 GCA_008921705.1 Burhinus oedicnemus
AGATGCCATTGGCCTTCTTGGCTACCTGGGCACACTGCTGGCTCATGTTCAGCCGGCTGTCCACCAGGACCCCCAGATCCTTCTCTGCCAGGCAGCTTTCCAGCCACTCCTCCCCAAGCCTGTAGCATTGCGTGGGGTTGCTGTGACCCAAGTGCAGGACCTGTCACTTGGCCTTGTTAAACCTCATGCAGTTGGCTTCAGCCCATCAATCCAGCCTGTCCAGATCTCTCTGCAGAGCCTTCCTCCCCTCAAGCAGATCAACACTCCCACTTAATTTGGTGTCACCTGCAAACTTACTGAGGGTGCACTCAGTCCCCTCGTCCAGATCATCAATAAAGATATTCAACAAGTCTGGCCCCAAAACTGAGCCCTGAGGAACACCGCTTGAGACCTGCCGCCAACTGGATTTAACACCATTCACCACAACTCTCTGGGCTTGGCCATCCAGCCAGTTTTTAATCCAGTGAAGAGTACACCTGCCTAAGCCATGGGCTGCCAGCTTCTCTAGCAGAATGCTGTGGGAGACTATGTCAAAGGCCTTACTAAAGTCCAAGTAGAAAACATCCACAGCCTTTCCTTCATCCACCAGGTGTGTCACCTGGTCGTAAAAGGAGATCAGGCTGGTCAAACAGGACCTGCCTTTCATGAACCCATGCTGGCTAGGCCTGATCCCCTGGTTGTCCTTCACATGCTGCGTGAGTGCCCTCTGGATGATCCGTTCCATGATCTTTCCTGGCACTGAGGTCAGGCTGACAGGCCTATAATTGCTTGGATCCTCCTTCCAGCCCTTCTTGTAGATGGGTGTCACATTGGCAAGGCTCCAGTCATCTGGGACCTCCCCTGTTGACCAAGACCGCTGATAAATGTGGCTTGGCAAGCTCCTCCGCCAGCTCCCTCAGCACTCTCGGGTGGATCCCATCTGGCCCCATAGACTTGTGTCTGTCCAGTTGGCATAGCAGGTCACTAACTGCTTCCTCTTGGATTATGGGAGGTTTATTCTGTTCTTCATCCCTGTCTTCCAGCTCAGGGGGCTGAATACCCTGAGGATGACTGGTTTTACTATTGAAGACTGAGGCAAAGAAGGCATTAAGTACCTCAGCCTTCTCCTCGTCCTTGTTGACAATCTTCCCCTCTGCATCCAATAAAGGGTGCTATAAGGTCTCCCCAGAGCCTTCTCTTCTTCCAGCTGAACAACCCCGGCTCTCTTAGCCTGTCCTCACAGCAGCCCTCTGATCTTCTGATACAGTGATGACCTGTTTCTAGATTTGATGTTAACATAGATGAATTCCAGCAGTTCAGTTACATGCTATAAAAGACTTGTAGTGATAAATGATAGTAAAATTGAGGCAACGAGTTCTCCCACAAAGTTGCATCCAGTGTCATTCCACAAGTTCCTGCAACAAATGGACACTTACTCAGCTCCTAGTTAGTGATACAAGCAAGAGTCAAGACTCAGATGGAGGGGGGAGGGGATGTGCAGACTGTGTGGACTTCAAAGAATTTCCCTAACCTTGAGCTAATTTTTGTAAGCAAGGACAACATGCCCCATTTGGGGATATGAAATGCTGCCAAAAGCTGTCTGTAACAGCTGAAGTTTGGGTACACTTGCATTTATAATGTAACACCATAATAATCTCAACATTATATTTTGTTCTATTCTTTTCCTTATATACCTTTAATGTTGGGTTTTGATTTCTGACTACTGTTATCATTTGAGAAGAGTCATAATTACTTCCTGCTTTTTGTGCTGAGATTTAATGTAAACTACTCTCGCCCCTGGCTCCTACCCCCCAAAGGAAGAATATATCTGGAGAGGTGTTCCAGGCAAGGTTGTTGAGGTTACTTAGGAACCAATTACATACTAACCTGAGGGAAACAAATTAAAGAAAAAGGTGCAAGATTCCGTCAAGTAATCCATATGTATTCTCTAAAAATATCTTATGCATGTACCTTATTGGTTTGTTAAAAAAATAATAATGTAATAGCACCTAGTAGCACAGCTGTAATGAAATATTCATTAATATTTCCATTGTAAATCACTTCTAGAGAAACTTATATAATTGAAAGATTTGTCATTTGTTCCTCACTGGTAGAATAGTAATCCCATTGATTTAAATGCATAGCTACTACAGTGAATAGGGCAGTGTAAGTCCCTAACATGTACTGCTATACAGACTCTCCACATGAACACCACTTATAGGTGCTCAGTGTCTGCAAAATCATCCATTAATTAAACAGCATTAAATGTCCTCAAGAGCAGTCATTACATTTCAAAAGCATGTGTGTGATGCAGCATTAGAATTAGAACAGTGTTTCTTTTCTGTGATAGAAAGAGAGGGTTAGTATCCTTGTTTCTCATGCTATTTCACCTTCCTCCCATTTAATTAAACAACGTCTGTCAATTAAAATAATGTAGAATGGAGCTGTATAATTAAAAGTTGCTGCTTTCACTGAATTTTAAAGACATCAGATTACTCATCCAAATTGTTACTTGATCTGGAAGAGCTTGTTTCCTGTATAGAAGCCTTTATCTATTAAATGTTTTGGTGATGCATACTTTACCAGATAATTACTGTCTTCTTAAAGCTGTCACAGAATTGTGCACCTGCATCTAAGAATTCCATTAAAAATAAATAAACACAGACCCTCTCCTGAATTGATGCTGCATCAAAGGAATGCACAGGTATTTTGATATCGTCATTAAATCCCTCTGAATTCTGAGACAAGTCGAATGCTCTAATTGACTCCTATTTACAGTAAATATCTCAATACTATGTTTCTTCAGCTGGGCATCACAAGAGTTTCACTCATGTCTCTACTCCTGGCTGAAGTGTTGTTAATTGTGTTGTTTAGCGATTAAAGTAAGCTAATGTAAGGCTCTCTTACTGCTAAATGGAGCAGTCTTGTTTTCTTCTCCAACCACTCTACAACCTCTGTTTCCTGTCTGTCCCTGGAATAAGTATTAGCAAATGCTCAGTTATACATCAGTCGGATCAGTTCATTGATCCACTGAAAACTAATCCTACCTACATATATATATATAAAAATATATAATATATGCACATACAATATATAGGTATATTTCAGTCACAGACCTGACTGAAAACTATAGAGAGAGCTCATCCAGTTCACTGTGAGTTGAATGCTTGCTGGTGCTGTTGCAAGAAATTATATAAGTCTAATTCTCTTCCTCCAGAATAACTGTAAGACAAGTCTGCCTACTTTGAAAAGTGTGTTATATTGAGGGCTTTCTTTTGAGTATGCTGTAATATTTTTAGTAATGGAGTTTCTACAAGATGCACTCCAGTTTGGACCAAAAAGATGTAAAAAAGTTACTGTTTACTAATCTAAAAGTTTTTGCTGAAATCCATTAAAACTTATTGGTGAATGTTTTCTGTTACAGCTTAAGGAAATGAAGCTGTGCCAAGCCATTTTTTAGCATTTCAGAATTCAAGGGCCATCTGTACAATGCCCGTAGTCATATGATTTCGTTTTAGGTAGTCCGGTGAGGAGCAGGGAGTTAGACTCGATGATTGTTATGGGTCCCTTCCAACTTGAGATATTCTATAATTCTATGACTCTGTGATTTCAACCTCGGAGCTGCTTTTACTAGGACAATTTTTCAATATATAAATATCAAATGTATTAATGTTGCTAGCATTTTCATATACATATTTTACAGACAAATATTTTATATTCTTCTCAGAAATTCTCAGCAATGCTCACCAAAGCAGAAATAGCAAAAATCTCTTTTTTGAACCAGTATCAACAAAGACAGTAATCTAGAATTAGTCATACCTCTTACATATACAAGTGCTTGGTAGAAATACCAGTTCACAGGGCAGGCTCAAGACTTTAATGATACACTTTGATTCTTATTTCATAGAATCATAAAATCTTAGCATCATTTAGGTTGGAAAAAACCCTTAAGATCATCGAGTCCAGCCATCAACCTAACACTACCAGATCCACCACTAAACCATGTCCCTATGTGCCACATTTACACATCTTTTAAATACTTCCAGGGATGGTAACTCAACCACTTCCCTGGGCAGCCTGTTCCAGTGCTTGATAACCCTTTTGGTGAAGAATTTTTTCCTAATATCCAATCTAAACCTCCCCTGGTGCAACTTGAGGCCATTTCCTCTCATCCTATCGCCTTTTACTTGGGAGAAGAGACAGACCCCACCTCTCTACAACCTCCTTTCAGGTAGCTGTAGAGAACAATAAGGTCTCCCCTTAGCCTCCTTTTCTCCAGGCTAAACAACCCCAGTTCCCTCCGCTGCTCCTCATTAGACTTGTGCTCCAGACCCCTCACCAGCTTTGTTGCCCTTCTCTGGACACACTCCAGCACCTCAATGTCTTTCTTGTAGTGAGGGGCCCAAAACTGAACACAGGACTCAAGCTGCGGCCTCACCAGCGCTGAGTACAGGGGCACGATCACTTCCCTGCTCCTGCTGGCCACACTATTCTTGCTACGGGCCGAGATGCCATTGGCCTTCTTGGCTACCTGGGCACACTGCTGGCTCATGTTCAGCCGGCTGTCCACCAGGACCCCCAGATCCTTCTCTGCCAGGCAGCTTTCCAGCCACTCCTCCCCAAGCCTGTAGCATTGCCTGGGGTTGTTGTGACCCAAGTGCAGGACCTGCCACTTGGCCTTGTTAAACCTCATGCAGTTGGCTTCAGCCCATCAATCCAGCCTGTCCAGATCTCTCTGCAGAGCCTTCCTCCCCTCAAGCAGATCAACACTCCCACTTAATTTGGTGTCATCTGCAAACTTACTGAGTGTGCACTGAATCCCCTTGTCCAGGTCATTGATAAAGATATTAAACAGAACTGGCCCCAGTACTGAGCCCTGGGGGACACCACTTGTGATCAGCAACCAACTGGGTTTAACTCCATTCACCACCACTCTTTGGGCCTGGCCTTCCAGCCAGTATTTTACCCAGCGAAGAGTACACCCATCCAAGTCATAAGCAGCCCGTTTCTGCAGGAGAATGTTGTGGGAAACAGTGTCAAAGACTTTACTGTAGTCCAGGTAAACAACATCCACAGCTTTTCCCTTGTCTATTAAGTGGGTCATCTTGTCATAGAAGATCAGGTTAGTCAAGCAGGACCTGCCTTTCATGAACCCATGCTGACTGGGCCTGATTACATGGTTGTCCTGCATGTGTCGCGTGATGGCACTCAGATGATCATCCCCACAACCTTCCCTGGCACTGAGGTCAGGCTGACAGGCCTGTAGTTTCCCAGATCCTCCTTCTGGCCCTTCTTGTCAATGGGCATCACATTTGCTAACCTTTTATTTCCTTTTAGATTGTTTTACCTTTCAATCTTCATCAAAATAACAGTTAGTTAAATTTATTAGTTCATATAAATTAAACTCACTGAAACTTAAGTTTACAAGCGTATATATTGCCAGTCTTTCGAAATCCTCAAACATGTGATTTAAAAAGTAATTGCAAAAATTAAGGAGTTTTGATAGAAAAATCAAACTCTTATAGATCACAAATAAGTCTTTTGCGAAATCATTTGCACTGGTTACATTTACGGTAGAAAGCTCAGATATTCGCTCAGAAGTTCTGCTGTCCTCTATTTCTCAGTGCTGGTGACAACAGCGAGGCATTGTGGTAGCAAGGAAAAAAAGTAGCTTCTTTCAAGGGAAGAAGTCATTGATGCTAATTAGTTTAGTCTCCTAAGAATAAACTGTACAAATTATTGTTGCCTCTTTGCTTAATTGTGGTATGAGAATGTTTGCAATAGATACATTACTGCTCCAGATACAGTCCTTCATCTACATCCACTGTGAAGACTTCGCAAGACTTGCCTTTCTGCAAACCAGAAAGTATTTGTAATATGAGATGAAAAGTATATTTAAAAGCAAGCTTCAGCATGCTGACTAATATAACCCTGAGTATTTCTGACTCCAAAAGTGAATTAACTTAGCTTCAACGTGCCTGAAGCCCATGTTTAACGAAAGAGCGATATGTCAACCTAAAATATCACTGTGACTGCTTTCAAGGTGTGGCCCTAGCAGAAGCTGCAAATTAAGTTACTAGGTAAAATTCAGAAACACTTCCTTCTGAGGACATGACATTTTTCTTGCAGATATTTAGAATCAATGACAGTATAAAAAAAAGTAAGGTAAAATAACTGAGTTACCCAAGCTCTGCAAATCGTATGTCACACAAAAATTAAAAATTTACAGTCATCTCAGCCAGCTGTGATCTTTTGCATTCCTTTCTGTGTTCTTAGTGGAAACTTAATTCTAGAGACATGTCTGTTTAGGTCTCTCACTTAGTGGAGGATATTTTGGACTCATTCTACTGATGGGAAGACTTCTTGGTTGCCCCATAATGAGTTGTTATCTAGTTGTTTAAAAAAGCAACAAAGTAGTTGCCTACATTGTCCTTCATAGGTCAATGATTGCTGATGGGATACAGAATCAGACCCTCCTCCAGGTCAACAGTACACAGCTGTCCCAGGTGGGTAGTGATTATGTGTCATTACAACCTGATTCTTGTTCAGTGTTCTGTCAAAAATGAGATTTTTGTGTTCAATCCATTTCTTAATGGCCAGGTGTTACAAACAAATTGGCATTAATTGGCAACATTGTTGGCGGTCTCAGCAGAAAGCCAAAGGTATGAAATGAACCAGAGGATAAAAGCTGTGATTGCAGAGATGATCTCTAAACAGCCACATTTTTGTATGCTTTGGAGGAACAGTGTGGAGAGTTTTCAACATGAGCAGCAGCAGCTGTTTCGTAGACAGAAGGCTTGAAGGTCAGCCAGTTCAGTACACTGGGTCAGACCAAAGGACCATCTAGCCAAATAGCTTGTCCCCAGTAGATGCCCTCGAGAGATTACAAGAACAGAGGAAATATGTAGAATTATTTATAGAGTATATTTCCCACACCTCCAATAATTTCTGGCATAGGGGCTTCCTGAGCCAGAGTTTGTTATATAAATACAATTTTTCTTTGGTTTTATCCTACTGTATTTTACCTCTAACCGATACCCTTGCTTCTTACATGAAAAGGGCGAGTGAACCACTGTTTCCTAATCCCTTTCACTGTTACTTATGTTTTTACATACCTTTATCATACAGTTTCCTCAGCTGCTTCTTTTCCAGTCTAATGAATCTTTGGTTTACTTAATCGCTGTTTTCATGGAAACCATTCCATCCCTTTCAACATTTGCTTCTCCCACAACAGCAAGATCTTATTTTTGAGTGTTAATCACCTGTTCATATCCCATTACAGTATGGGGAAAGTTAATATTGTCTTTGCTCATGTGCATTACTATACATTTATCTACTATATTTTTAGCAGTCCTTTTGTCTCTCAGTCATTCAGTATCATGAACTGCTTCTGCAGCTGTTTGTGGTTTACTTTTCTTTTAATCATTCTCTGTTACTTGTTGTGCATAGTAAACTTGGTCAGTCTGGTGTTCACCATCTTGTCCAGATCATTAATCAGTATGCTGAATGGCATATGTAACTGTGGGAGTTCACTGATAGTGCCCCTCCTCAGTAAAAACTGGTGCTTAACTGCTGTATTTTGCTTGCTATATTTTAGCTAATTATTAATTTGTGTAGAGGATTTTGCCTTATTTCACAGCAAATTAGTTAACCTTTTGTGAGGGACAAAAGTTTTTGGCTACCCAAGTATGCCTTAGCAATTGTTTCCCTCATATTAATTAACAGTTTGGGTCAACTCTAGAAGATTTGTGAGGTGTGACCTCTGTCTGCAAAAGTGGTATTGACTTGCTTCTTCCTCAGTTTGTTATTTTATCCATGTGTTTAGAAGGGGATGCATCAAAGGATCTATCTCAGATTTAAGTGTTAATAGATTATAGGGCAAACTGAACAAAATGAACTGCTGGTCATATGACAGTATTTCATTTCTGTGCAATGGTCTTATGCCCTGTTTTGTCCTTAAGAAGATAAAGAGGGGTCAGTCCAACTTTCTGCTCTACCATAAACTGGTTTGTGTAATATGGCTCAGTAAGAAACACACATTTGAAACTTGGACCAGTTTGACCCCTTCATATCCTTTCCCTGTTCTTGGTCATTAATGTTCAGATTATGACTAGGGTTTTTGCAGGTCCAGAACTGGAGAAGGGAGGAAATTACTCTTTCTAGTGTGTTTTTCAAATATCATGACTTTGAAATTGTCTGGAGAAGCCCCATTTTCTTAGAAGTTTACATCACTTGTAACAGTTTAGCATTTTGGCAGGAATATTTCTATGATGTAGTATCATAACTTTGAGGTTAATAGATTTTGACCAGGTGGTTTTGGCCATTTTTTCCCCTTCAATTCATGAATCTAATGAATAGCTGTGATGTAGATTTTCTAAAATTCTGATCTGTACTTTGAGATATTTTTTCTTTTCCCTGGTATCCTACTAAAGCGTTTGATTGAAGTGCAAGGGGCCAAATGGAAACAGTAAACGGCAAGTGTGACCCACCCATGATTTTTTTTCTGACAAATGCTCTTAAATTGCATAGAATATTACAGAATATTCTTCAACAGCCTACTAAAAGAAGTACAGCTAATAGTTCACAAGAAAAAGACAGGGGTTTATGTTTAAATTCTCTAGATGTTTTCTGTGTCTTGAGAGTTGAGAGGATGGGAATAACAGGTGAAGGTGCTTCAGGCATTTTTATGTTCCTTTATTTCTGATTCTTGGATTTAAATTCAGTGATCATATTCAAGCATTTATGTTTAACTGTAATAAGCTACTTTGTGCTTTATTCTTAGACATTTCAGTTTCCAGACAGGCACGTTACATTATGTTGATCATTTTCGACTACAGATTGCATGTGGTTCTGTCAATTATTTTAATTTGTACAGAATTCTAAAATATGCATCAGATTCTTCACTATGATATTATTAAATTTATACTAAGCTTTGGAGACACCTTAGCCTTTGGGGGATAATTCTATGAAATAGAGTTAGTCTATGGACTTGGTTATGAAATATGCATACTGCAACAACACCAGGAGATCTCAATCAAATGAAAGCTGGATTGTTCTAGGGATTGCAAATACTCTAACTGAAATTCCTTTCCCCAAAGAGATTGCAGTCTAAAAGATTCTTTAGTGTTGTCAACACTGGCAATTTCATCACAAATTTTTCATTTACTAGAAAAGTGTCCCCCAATCACTAACTCTCAGTCGTCCTGTTAGAATGTGAAACTCGCTATTTTGATTTATTTAAAGAAGTAAATAGAAAGATCAGCCCTTGCTGACTGTAAGAAGGAGCTTTGGAGGGGAGAAAATTAACCCTAAATCCTTATAAGCAAGAAAAAGAAATAGAGCAATTCCCAGAATGCTCTTTATTTTGAGTAAATTTTATGGCTTTTGAACACCTGGGCATCACAGAGCTGAAGTTGGGTCATTCTGTGGTTTATTTTCTTTTGTCAGTACTACTCAGTGCATATTTACAGCTCACGTAAAAATAACCAGCTTTCAACTCCCTTCTCTACTGGAAAGTTCTCTGTACAACCTGGGACAAATAATTTTGGTTCAGAGACAGCACAAATGCCTAACTTTGACCTAAATATCTATGACTGAATCCTTCTCAGCTGTCTCTCTGCAAGTAGTATTGCTATCTTTATAAAAGAGTGAAATGCTCAGCTGTCATGGTAGTGCGGAGATATAAGTACAAATAAAGACTTTTCAATTTATGATTTTTATGCATTCTGTGAGAAACTCCTAGCTTATTCTATTGTTTATTTAATAAGCATTTTTTAAGCTCATAATCATGCTCATAAATCTGAGTTGGTACACTGAGCAGTGATTTCCAGCATTTTCTAATCTGTTTCTAATTTAATTGATTTTTGCCTGTAAACAGTATTTTGAAATCATTTGCAAACAAAACCAGTTACTGTCTTTTTTGACAATTTGGGCATAGTTCTGTACTTTCAGTCATTGATACAATGATGTAAACCTCTGGATATTATTTCACTAGGAACAAACTTCATATTCTGCAAGTGTATATCAACTAAGATGTATATCTTTCTGCAGTTTCCTGAATGTTTTAGTGCTAGTGGTTCTGTGATGACTTTTAAAATTTCATTAATGTTTTCTTTTTATCTTGTTTCATGCTTGGTGCCTTCATGCAATATTTAGTTTTGATACATAAGATGCTACATATATGAGAAGGCTGAACAGTCTGTATATAAGCTCTAGGTTAGGTTTGAGTAGACCCTTTTATCAATAGCTATATATCCAGGCTAATTCCTCTAACAATTTGCATTTGCACACTGTTGATTTAAGGTTATTTTCTTCTGTATGCCGTAGTTACATAAAAAAGTAGACTGTAAAATTTTGTATTTTCACTGTTCTGAGATCTGAAAATCCCTTACTGCTTAGATATTATCAACAATCTTGCCTTTCTAGTAGAAGCATTTGAAGGAAAACTTCAAAGGTTAAATTCATCAGCCTGTGTATGGATAGCAGTAACACAGAAATCAGAATTTTAAATCTAGTATTAAATAACATTATGGATAAAAGTCACAATGCACAAATAAGAAACCAGTATTCTCTAATGTAGTCTTTACATTAGGATATTATTTGTGTCTTTTTCTCTGATGATTGTTTGAGACATGTAGAAGAGTTGCACAGACCAAATTAATTTAAACCAAAAATGTATTTTATGTTGCATTTAGAGAAAATTCAGGACATTTATGACTAAAAACAATTTCCTATTTATTGCAAGATATAAATATTAACAAAAATATAAATATTTTTAATGTTAAGGCAATACTGAAATTGTCACAAGCATAATATCAAGATAGCTAGTGTTCCTTTCTACCTGAATGCTTCTTTTTATTTCTCTACTAAATCCTGAGTTTCTTGAATAGTTTTATTGCTATGATTATTCACTTCTGAGACAAGTAGAGCCAGAGATGCATATTCATGGGTTTTTTCACTATATTATTGGGTAAACTGCACTTACTGATTCTCATTTATTCTGTACAGGCTCCATCATCACCTTCTTCACCCATAGCTAATGAACCAAAATACGAGAAGCGCTGGCTAGACACCTTATCAGTTCCTCTGTCAATGGCTCGAATCTCGAGATACAAAGCTGGAACAGATAAATTAAGGTTTGTAATCTAAAAGGGGAAGCACTGGGTTAGCTAGCTGTACATGGTATTTTGCTGTGGAGTGTTGGCTATATAAGAATTCTTTGAGTGGAGATACGAAAGTCTTCTTTTTAAAAACTGTGCAGTCCATCTTGTCTTGAGATTAATGGCATGTATGACGATTACCAAAGATAAAGTAAAACCGGACAATAAATATAGCTTCTACAAATATGTTTCTGTAATCTGTTGTATCTTGGGAATTCAGTTAGCATCAGCAGCTAGTACAGAAGTTAAGCTTGGCGTTACTTGAATTAATTTTTAAAGAAGTACTACATTTCATTCCATATCTCTAATAGAATACTTCCATATTCTCAAATTCTAATATTATCAATTAACTCTCCTTTTTCTTCACAAATTATAACATAGTGACAATCATCATGACTATGCTGCATATCATCTTCATCTAGAAACTGATATTAACAAAAGATTTTGTCAAAGCACATGGTACAAAATACTGTATTTTGGATTGTACATTCTTTTTGCATCTCAGAGACCTAAGTAATGGTTCATAAAGTAGCTGCTGAATAGGATGTCAGAGGTGATTGTCCTGGACTTCAGAAAAGATGAAAGTAAAAGCAAAGTTTAATAAAGCTTCAATAAATAATGTGCTTGAGAAAGGTTTAACACATCGCAGCATGCATCAGCTTTTTTCTGCAAACCATTCTGTGTGGTAGGTCTTCCTCAAATCTACCAAGTATTCCACAGTTCTCCATATGGATGGGAACAGGAGTTCATTCACTGTTGTTATTTTCCATTTTCTTTATGGGTTGCCCTATATTTATTTACTTCCAAATGAAAATATTCCATTCCATTCCATTCCATTCCATTCCATTCCATTCCATTCCATTCCATTCCATTCATTCATTCTATTCTAAATTCTTGTTAATGAGGGAATTGGAATCTCTATTGGAGCATCAACTATACAGGTCACCTGCTACCAGGAGGTACCAGAAATTCACATGTATACCTTTCTTGATCTATGCTAAATTTGTTACCTGTTTCCTGAAAAACATAATTTTTCTAATAGGACAGTTATGCTGCTTTTGCTTAGAGCAGTTAGTCTCCTAAATCTGTTGAAAACTCCTCTCCCAGACTTTGTATTAAAGCGTCACAGGTAAATAATAATAAATTATCTGGAAAAGTTTATGTTCTTGCACCGTCTTTGTCTGAACTCTTACTTCCATTTTGTTTAGTCTCTCATCACTTCCTCCAGCACTTTTTCCTTCCTACTTCAACTGACCAGCTCATGTGGTCCTACTTTTCCCAAGCTATCACAGGCCTCCAACCATTCAAGACTTAGAAGCTCTCCTGTGAATTAAGTGAACAAATCTGTATGTACACATTTAGACCAACTCATCATCAACTTACCAGCAATGTTCTTATATTTAAAGGATGAGTAGAAGAAGACAGAACATTTAAACCTCTGAGTTCAGTTATCATCCTGATAGTTTGAAGCAGTTTCACTCCTGTTCTGTACACTCTATGCATTAGATGGAGCAGTCCTAAGGGATTCCAGTTCCCCAAACAGTAGCGCATGCATTTTGAGAATTCTTTAAAATTCTGATATTGGGTCTGGCTGAGGTGGAGTTAATTTTCTTCATAGCAGCCCATATGGTGCTGTATTTTGGTTTGTGACTAAAACAATGTTAATAACACACCAGTGTTTTGGTTGCTGCTGAGCAGTGCTTTCACAACATCAAGGCTTTCTCTTTTTCCTGCTCTCCTCTTACTTAACCGGTAGCTCTGGAGTGGGCAAGAAGTTGGGAGGGGATACAACCTGGGCAGCTGACCCGAATTGACCAAAGGGATTCTCCATGCCATGTAACATCATGCTTAGCAATAAAATATGAGAAGAGGGTGTTGGGGGGAGCTAGCCATTGCTTGGAGACTGGCTGGGCATCATTCTGCTTGTGGGAGATGGTGAGTAGTTGCCTTTGCATTACTTTTTTTGTTGTGGATTGGGTGGTTGTTTTTGTTTCCTCTTCCCTTTGCTTATTAAACTATCTTTATTCAACCACAAGTTTTCTGGCTCTTCTTATTCTCTCTGCTGTCCAGCTGGAGAGGGGTGGAGGAGTGAGTGACGGTGTGGATGCTTAGCTGCTGGCCCAGGATCAACCCATCACAGATATATTTTTCTTGTAAGGATTGAGGAGCTTAGTGCTTTCAGTTTCAATCTTGGAAAGAAATACTGTCTTGTGATGCATCTCCCATATATATTTAGTATACACAGCACTCCTTTATTACTAGGGTATTTTTTCCTTTTTGTTGTAAACTCTCTAAAGGAAGATAAAATCGTTCCATAAAGCCTGTCACCTTCCTATGATACTTCAGTTCTGCTAAATGCTCCTTGATTGTTTTGGTAAACCAACAGGAATATCTATATAAGCATTAAAGGAATACCACCTTGAGAATAACTGTTTCCCATGTTCTTACTAAAGGTGTTTATTTTTGCCTGAGGGATACCAGGTTGCTCTTCTCCTGTTCTCTCCTCCTCTGAAGCGCACATATTCTTTCTGTTGTCCCACTTGCACCCTTTCTTTTACATTTCCCCATGGAATTTATGCTATATAAGCATGAATTCCAACTTTTTTTTCAGTAATTGCTCTCTAAAATCAAGTGTCTACTTTGCATGAAGTAAAACCTACAAGCAATTACAAATATAAACGGTGACATCAGTCTAGATAACAATCCTCCTTTCAACCTTATCTACGTATCTCCACTCCCTTTCACATTTCAGCCATCAGTCTAAAGTTATTTGAATGAGTCCATGACAATTCCCCTGAATGTATCATGGATCCTGATGACTAATTTGCTAATTTTGTCATTTTTTGAATATGTACTTGAAGCCTATCTCTGTACATTGATAAACAGCATGCCTGCATTTTCACTATTAAATGAGTCTGTGAGTCTATGTCATCCTTGTAACTTTTTGTCTCCCTTCTGTGCTTTGTCATAACTTTGTTCTCTTGCAACTCTTCATTATATATTGTCCTCTCAGTTATCTCAGTTGGTCTTGAGAAGGTGCACTGGCACCAGAACAGCCAGATTGCTTTTTAAGTCTGTGTTGTTGAAGTATTGGAACTATCTTCTGTAGTTCCACATACACAGCTGTGTGCCTTTTCTTCAACTAGATGGACTGTATGAAAGGCTTTTTCCCCTACTTCCTACCTGAATTAAATTGAGAAGTCTGTGTTGTTCATTCCATCAAAAGTATCTATATCCCTTTGGCTTTTGATATTTCCTTGTAACTATGCAAAATGTTATGGCTTGGGGAAGGATATTGAAGCCTGTATGATTATTTTGCTGTCTATCCACTCGCATGTAATGTACACTGTGCTTTCTTCAACCCTCATATTCCCTGATAGAAAACCAGCTTTTTCACCTGTGAAATTCTTGCAGTTGGCTACAGCAGACTTAGCATACTTTTATTACTGAAGTCAATCACAGACTGATTGTTTTAATATATAGTATTGTATATTCTATGTATAGTATCTGTAAGTCCAACTACTCCTGCTGTTCTGATGTGGTAAGCTACTGTCAGCCAGTCAGGATGGCCCCCCTCACCTCATTCACTTTTCTTCTCCATCATATTCAAGATTGTTTCATATTTTCAGTATTCTTTTTCTGGTGAGGTAAATAAGCTATGACTTTCAGATAGCCTTAGGAACAACAAAAAGATTGTCTGTCATAAGGTCAAACAGAGTCTGGTATGTTACTGAAGGACATCTTTTTGTTGCCTTTGTTTTTAAAAATATAGAATATGACAACATATGGCACGTCAGCATCTTGCTCAGTATTTTTTACCATTTTTCAATTAGAAACATTATATAGCTAGACTTGTCTGTTTGACTGTAGTATACTTTTAATGTGGTTTAGACCAAATCTGGTCTGATCTAATCAGATTAGCCTATATTACTTTGTTTGTGGTTAAACTATACATTTTAAATTCTTCAGTACTGCATTTAAGTATTCCAGTAACTCTGGCAAAAAAGGGCATACTTTTAGCTGTTGTGTCATGAGATGGCCAGGAACACCTGTATCTGTTTGACTGTTATTCTTTGACTTTTCTTTTCACTTGACTTTTCATTTTGTTTTTCCCAGGAAATCTTAAGACTAGTGACTTAATGACATAAGAGTATATTTTTCATATATTTTAGATTTTGTCACCACCATAGATATTAATAGAAGGAAGAGTGAATGGGATAGATTTTTTTCCTTCCTTATACATGAAGAAGAGTGAATGAAAATACTTCAGAGTGGGACTGTGAAGTGTGTTTATCCATACCACAAAACAAAAGCAAAAAAATCCCCCAAAATATTTTAAAGGAAAGATAAAAAGTGTAGTAGATGTCCTTCCTCTTCTCAATGCAGGACCTTTCCAGTTATATCTTCAGAAGGTATGAACACAGAAGAGAAACACTGTATTAACTACCGAAATCACCTTTAATTAGTGTATTTCATATTGTTGATATGATTGGAGTCTATCTGAATATTTCTGTGCAACATGTTGATTATTCTTTTTGATTAGTTATTAATTCAATAACTTCTTTATTCACTTGCCTTTATAATATAGCACCACTACTTCTATCATTCTACACACCTCACCATCCATCAATGTCATTTTTCTCTGCAAGAGCTAAGGTGATATAAACAGTGAGAACTCTGTCCCTGTGAATAATCTTAATTGCTAGCTGGTAATCGGAACATTTTTTGATTGTTGAGGATAGAGCTGGTCACTAAATATGATGTAAGTTTAACAGAGAAATAATGAGATCAGTAAGTCTCATGCAAAGGAATTTGTAGTTCATGGCATAGTTTGGGGTGTTTTTAAGATAGAAAAGTAGAGATAGGTAGTCTAGTAGAAGATAGAGAAAGTAGTTCATTCATTTATAATCTTTCTTTTTTCTTACTAAATGTCTAAATCCTAATTTGGAAAAATGTGTAGGTAAGTATTTTCAGTCCTTAGAGTAGATGCTCAAAGTACTATATAGTCATTTTTATTTGATGTATTGACTGGAGCTTTAAGTGAAGGTACAATAGCTATAACCTTTTGAACATTATGAGTTTAGAGACTGAAAAAAAAATTCCTTATTTGGAAGATGGAAATTAAATTGAAGAAATGAGTGGACTGGAAGTAATTCAGTAGCTATGAGCCCATGTAGCTATAATCCCAATTACAAAATAACTTAATTAGATTTAGGTGTTATTTTCTATTTCTTTATATTCTGGCCATTGCAATTACTACAGAGTATTGTGTTATTTTTTAATATTAGGAGTTTTGGGTTTTGGGGTTTTTTTTTAATTGGCTCACTGGTTTCTTAACAGAATCTTTCTGAAGGATTCTATTTTCTGTTTTAACATTTCAGTGAGTTAACAAAATGCCTTTAATTAGATAAATAAATTGGAAAGGAAGAAATGCAATAAAAAATTTTGAGAAAGGTATAGGAGTTAAACAGAATCCCTCTCTGTTAAAAAAACTGAATGAATATTTGCTCACAGTTTTCAGTAATGATTGTTGAACACGAGGGTAAGAAGAACAAGTATGTATCTGAAAGATACCACAGTCAAACATGTGGAGCCCTAGGCTGGGAGTCAGTGGCAGAGGGATTAACATCTGATAAAAGGTAAGTTGAAAAAGAAAGTATAGGTTTGGAGGGATAGTATTAATAGGGTGCCCTAAGGGCTATTTGACTGATGATGCAGAAAACAGTACACTAATTAAAATCATTGGTGACATAGAATCAGCATCATCAATACAGAAGAGGAGCAAAATATGTTATGAAAGGATGGAACTATTGGAAATGGGATGCAACACAATAGTACAAAGTGCAGGGGGATGACATTAAGGATTGTTACTACAACAAAAAAACCTATGTGAAATAGTTTTTCATGGGAGCCTAGTGGAGCCTTTTGGTAGTTGGCAGCAGAGGAAGACAAGGTCTGTGTACAGTAGTTAGGCAGTTAGCCAGAGAATAGCTCTGAAACACTGCTGTCCTGCAGACTTACAAAGGAGAAATAGATATTTTAGAGTATAGCAGGAGAAATAGATATTTTAGAGTATAGCAGGAGAAACACTTCCCAGAAGTAAGAAACATTAAAACCATTTTGCAAACACTGCCAAGGCCCAATCTAGACCCTATGTACAAATCTGGTTATTCAAATTAAATCATAAAATTTTCAATTGGAAATTTTCTCTTTTCTCGAAAGATATCGTGCTATCACTTGCTGTTCCTATTTTTAGCTGTAGTATTTTAGGATTTGGCAACTAGGGTTTCCTTTGGCACTTAAAGAATTTCAACTTTTTTTTTTTCCATTCCGCATAGAGTTGGAAAGTGCCATTTGTTTTCAATAGCATTTAGACCTGATGGCCTCATAAAAAAATTCATATTTTTCTCTGTGATCAATGTTTAGTGATTTCCACCATGCATATTGATTGTTTGACTATAGTTACCAAGTACTAAAACTAGCTTGGCATATGCCTGTATGGGAGTCCATTCTGTATTCTATTCTGAATTTGTTGATCTTCAGAGCGCTTCAGAAAACACTTTATTATGTCTTTAGGAATATGAGGCACAGGACAATTTATTGGTTTTTACTACATCGTTCAGGTGATATGTAAAAAGAATAAGACATGAAGTCAGTGGATTTAAAAAAAAAAAATGTGCTATGTACAGTTTTTAAGGACTGCCTGAAAACTACTATGTGTGTTTTTCTTTAAAAGCGTCATTAAAATAGATGTTTCCAGTATGTTCATCATGATTCTGCTCAAGCAGCAAGACAGTTTGGAAATCAATATCAAGGGATCAGGTGAATGCAGGCTACAGAATATAAACAGAAAGATACCCCAGATGCGACCAGGCATTCTGCAGATCTGTCCGCAATGAAAGACTGACTTACCACCTTGGCTAGAATAAACTGCTAAATCAGAGAAAAATCAAGGTATAGGCAGGAAAAACAAGCTAGACAAGAGCTATGCCACACAGTTATAGTAAAAGATTAGAACTGAATATTGATTATTAGATACTGGGACTGCTTTAGTACATGTTCCTTATGTGAGAAGTGACATAAAATGTTTTGGCCAGAAATAAGACCTACTTTTGGATGCAATAAACTTGCAGTCTAAAAGTGTATCAAAAATCAGTGACATGAAAGCTGAGGAGATTTCTTTGCACTCTAGAACAATATATTCATGTGCTTAAATACATCCATTTAATTCTGTTCAGTAGCGTGAAGCCAACATAAGGAGAGTGAGCTGGTTTGTTTTTTGAATCTTCAGCCTCACAATATTTAGCTTCTAGTTTTAAAATCTGTGCTGCAACTAAGTCCACAGGCAAAAATGAAGCCTTTCCATTCTTTTCAGCATGTATGTACTCAGGAACCATTTCTGCTTTACCCCAAAGACGATGGGTTGCTCTGGAAAATTGATGTGACACCTCTTCACTCTTGTTTGTTCTAGTAAATAGCATCCCTTGGAAGACAGAATGGTGGATCGCACCATGCCATATTGCCAGCAAGAAGAAGAAAACTCAAAATAAATCCTGTCCCATCCCAAAAGATAAACAGATTATTACTGTCAGGGAGTTGTTCATATTAATATTACCACTGAGTTCAAAGAATTACTTTTTGTTTGTTTGTTACTGGAGAAGTTGAGACTTATTTTGTATTTTCCTCTGCTTGCTGACAACATACTGAATACTAATCCACCAGGATTAGCTCAGCAAGACTCTACCCCCAGATGTCTTCAGTAAATGCCTCAGGATAAGTAGCCTTGAGTTTCTGCAGCAGACCTGCTTTGACACCAAAATAAGAAAAAAAAATTCTGGAGCAAGCTGAATATGTTGAAGTCTGTGATGCTCATTACTTAGTTTATCACTGTTATTTTACAAAATATCTATTTGTTCAAGACATATATATTTTCAGGGGAGTGTTATGGGAAAAAAACTGATTTGCATGATGTTATCATATCAAGAATAATAATTATATGATCAAGCTATATTTCTTTTCCTTCTGAATGCAGAAGATACTTAGATTTCAAAGAAATCCACCACATTACTAAGTGTAAGTCAAGCATGTGGACATCTATTTTTCCCTAGCAAACATGTCTGAATTTCATATACAATATAAATTGGATATTTAACTTGTGTGGCGAACTGAACATCTTGAGGAAGTAATCTTTTGCATATAATGTAAACGTAATGTCCCTGATGATCTCTGTAGTCATGACAGAGATTTGTTATCATAAGATATAGACTCTCCTTTTGTCAAAAGCCATGAACCTGAACTTGAACCTGAACCGGCGTTACAGTGGCAGATTTTCTTAGCCATCTTATGTATGTCAAAAAATTCCTAGAGACACCTGTGTATTATACTGGAGGTTGAAGCCATTGACATGTCAAATCACCTCTGAAGACATCATTAAGATAAATTCAGTCTTCCTATAAGGGATACTGTGAAATACAGTTGGGTGATTTTTTATTTAAAATTTTAACCTCTCCCACACACTTCCATTGTGTTTAAAGAGCAATTAGAAAATAACACACATCTTTATCATCCTAGTGATTAAAATAAATTGTAAACACTTGCATTAAGACTTTTTAAAAATACCGTTGAAGGGGTTTTAACATTGATAATTATTTTGCCTGTGCAATCAATAAGATGATGAAACCCATCTTGTTTGATTTGCTAATTTATATTTACTAATATTTTCTTGTATTTCCGAAGTAGAATGAGCATGTGACGTGCTCTGAATGTACTCTGATGTAGTGAGGAGGGAAATGGTTTAGTGGTGGACTTGGCAGTGCTAGGTTAATGGCTGGACTTGATGATATTAAAGGTCTCTTCCAACCGTAATGATTCTGTGATTCTATGAATCTGAAAAAACATCTGCATGTCACTAACTTAAGGCAAAATGACATTCCACCTAAATTCTGTGGGACTGTTCACATGCTTAAAATCTTTGTGGGATTGGAGTTTAGTGGATGAGATTTGTCTCACCTTACTGTAGACATCTAATAGTCCTTCACCTACAAATTTGCTAAATTCCTGGACTCACGTTGGAGTCAATGGAGAGTGCTAAGCACCTTCAGAGAATGATCCAGCTCACCTGTCTTGTGCACTTGCTTATGATTAAACAAAATAGTTCATGAGTTTAGTGTGATTCATTTACAGAATCATTGAATAATTCAGGCTGGAATGGATCCTGGAAGTCCAGCTTCCTGCTCAAAGCATGTCTAATGAGATCATATTGCTCAGGGCCACCTCTTATCACTTCCTGAACACTTCCCAGGATGGAGATTCCACAACCTCCCTGGGCACCCTGTGCCAGTATTTGATCACGTTCATGGGGAAAACAAAACAAGAATCTAATGTTGAATTGAAATTTGCCATGTTCCAGCTTGTGTCTGCTGCCTGTCACCTGTGTATTTAGGCAATGGAACTTTATGTGCTTGAATAGGGTGAAATGCATGTCACCTGAATTACCACTAACCGATAATTGTGCTGGAATTATAAAACATGTATTAATAAGTTTACATACACTCCATTCTCCAACCCACCATAGTGACCAGTCCTACTACACATTCTGCACTCAAGAGCGGACAGTAGCCCAATGATACTGCATATAGCTTTCAGTCATTCAGGCTGCTCCTGTTTTCCAGCAAGACTCCTCCATCTCTTTCTTCCATACAAATAAAGCATGCTGAGACTGTAATTCCTCAGGTTTTTCTGTCTGCAGCAAAGCCAAATACCTCACACCTGCATCCTACTCTCTTTTCACTTTCAGCTGGCGATAATACCCTTGTTCTTTCTCCTCAACAATGCCAGCATAACTATTTGTGTGACTTTACAGGAAACAGGATAAGAGTTCTTGTTAATGCTAAAACTGTCCCCGCTCCCACTATCCTTTTCTGCTGCACAAGTTATTACATACCTAATGGAATACAGCTGGGAGCTGCTTCTACTACCACATCAGTTAAGAAAGTATCTGTAGAAGCATAATGTCTGTGTGTCACTTCAGTTATCTTACTTTGATAGTCCAAGTTTAATACAAAATTAAACGAAGTTACAATACTGGAAGCAAAATGTTCACAAAAAAAAACAAACATGAAATTCAATACAAGCTTATGTTTAATACTTTGATATCTTTTTAGCTACATAGTTTCTGTTAATAGTCCCATTATATAAGCAAATTTGAACATTTGTTAATGTATGAAGCTATATTTCATTTACAATACAAAACTTCATTATTTTTTAACACAGAATTTCAAAGAGATTAAGTAATTCAGATAATTCTTTTTTGGGAATTTCCATTCAGGTCCACCCGTAGTCCACAAAACTCCAGGCTAAACAGAAATTCTAGCAAGAGGGCCATATAGTAATATACACAAGCCACTAGAAAATACTGTAAGAAAAGCAATAAAAACTGAGGTCAGACATCAAAAAATCATACAAACAGGAAGCAAGACTGACTTAGGACATGGGAAGATGCAAAGCTGATCAAATCTGTGTGTCTGTATCAGTGTGGTAGTCAACTTCAGATAAAACAGCTGCTATCTGAAAAATATCTAGGTTTTTATTAAGAAAATACAATAAAACACTGAGGTAAGTCTAATGGGAAGATGGTTTCACATGCTACAGATACTGAAAATCTCAAAATAACTTTTCCTGAAATTCTTAGCCTACAATAAAGTCAAAATTCAGCTTTTCCCATTTCAGCTGACACTGAAAATACATTTTCTCTTAGAAAAGTCTTTGGATTTAACACCTCTCTAGTAGCTAACTGCTCTGTATGGCAAAACTCCCAGTGGCCATTTTATGCTTTATTAATATTAATCAATATTAATGTTGAAAAGTGTCAATGTCAGGAAGAGAACTTAAGTCTACCAATGCCCATCTGTTATTCTGACTACCATTCTCACAAAGACAGTGTTTATTTTACTAAAAGAAATAAATACAGTAAACAAAACCCCAAAGAGACCAGGAATGCAGGTTCATTCATCATTTCCACATGAAAGTGAGACAGAAAGATGCTGAGTGTAGAAAACAGTGCCTCGTGCTCCTTAGTGGAAATGCTTGCAGGAAACAAAGTTACAGATTGGGAGACAAGTCTGAAAATAAGAAATGAGAGGGTAATTCATCCCAAATGTCTAGAATTTAGGAAAAGCAAACATTCGTTTCTGGTTCTAGTTGGAATAGTCAGTACAGTAACAGCAGTAGAAGAGATGGTAATTTCCTCTGTGTTTTAAAATGGACTTGCAGCCTCAGAGAAAGAAAAAAAGCCAAGACGTCATCTTATTTTGTGGTGATGAGATGACTTCATAGCATCTTGAGACCTCTCAAACTTACTATTTGATGTTAAATGGAAAGCTCATCCTTGTCAGCTAACATGAATAGGTGCTTAATTGTGCCTCTATTTTTTTCTTTTCTGTGTTTTGAGGAAATGGAGAAAGGCAAGGTATTTCAGCCTTCAGAATTTATTTTCTCCTGAATTCCAGTGCTGTCTTGGTGCTTGCATTGTTTCATTTAAAACAAAAACAAAAGCCTCAGCATTCATTTTGTTAAGCTTTTATTTTTAGTTCGGGTATTTGTTTTTACTTGTAGCCTTATATACGTTTTTCAGACCACAGTGTGCTTACATGTAACAATATATTACAGGATCTGTAGAGGGAAACTATTGTAACTGAAGGCAAGAAATAATCATAGTAAAGTTGAGCAAGGTTGAGAGCAAAATCACTCTATTACTAGCACAGACTTTGCGGCTGGCATCTGTGAACTTTGAAAAACCCTGGCTCTTCTTTTTCCTATATTTCATTTAATTCACTGAGCCTCTTTCTGGTAAAACTAGCTTTCTGCCTGGGTCAGCACAGTGGGGACAGTGGTGCCCCAAAGGTCTCAGTCCCCTGTGCCTGGCAGTGTGACCACCTCTGGTACATCAGAAGCCTTGAATGAGACAGAGCTCCTGGAGAAGGATGTCCTGGTGTCAGTCTGCAGAGGCAAGAGAACAGCTCTGCAGGAAAGGGCTTGGGGATCCTGGCGGACACCACATTGAGCATGCATCAGCTGTACTCACCTTGAGTAATAAAGGGTAACCACACATGGGGCTGCATTAGTAATAACGTAGTCAGCAGGTCAGGGAAAGTGATTGTTCTCTACTTTGCATTCCTGAGGCCACATCTGAAATAACTGCATCTAAAATACTGTATCCAGTTTTGGTCTTCCTGTGGAAAAGAGATTTGTGTTTTAAACCAGTTAGTGAGGAGGCTGGACTAGCGGACTTGCAGGATTCCTTGCACTCTATTTGATTCTGTGCAAATATCCTGTCAGGGAAGTGTTCAGATTTCTAGATGCATTTGTTTGAATCTTGTTGTCTGTCTTTTATAACTGATCACCATATTTTAATAAGGTAAAGGACAACAGGAGTTTTAGTGTAATCTCCACTATTGCCAGCACCATGTTTCAAATTATAAAAGATCGGTTAATTTTTATAATAAAATTTGTTATTTTTTAATTTTGATTTCCTGTGTTGGTTGCATTAGTTGTTAGCTTAGGAGATGCCTTCTGTGTCCTTTCATCGGCCACTTGTATAACTTCGTGCCGTTTGGGTAAGGCATTCACATTGCTTGCCTTTATTCATCTACTGAAGCTGAGTTAGTATCTAGGCACCTTGTGGATTCAGTGGCGAGCACGTACCTCTTCTTGGCTCTGTTAAATGCTCTGGATTGTCCTCTCTGTCTGTCTAGGGGTTCTAGCATCTTAGCTTTGATATTTGAATTTGATATCTAAGTTAGGCATTGTGAATGGCTTCTCTTCAGGACACCAAATTAAGTCTGTTTCCATGCTCCACTGTGTATCAATGCACAGAGGATGACAGATCTTCCTTGTCTCAGTGGGATGTTGAAGAGATCATACTGTAAGTCATTCCATTGCAGCACTGTTGGGATCTTTGTCAGAGCCTTAGCTAAAAGGAACAGTATGCTGCAGAGGTGATTATTTCACTCAGTTTACTTGAAGACAATAAAGGGATTTGTTTTGACCTTTTCTTTCTTTCTGAAGAGGTGAAACAGATTTACTGAAATGAAAGTGATACAGAATTGTGCCTTTGCCATCAGATTTTTGTAGTTACCATAATTCCATCATGAAAGGAAAACAAGGGAATCGGCTGACATATATTTAAGTCTTCAAGAATGTTATTTTTGTGAACAGCAAGTATAATGCTTTACAACTCTTTTAACACTGAAGTATATCAGTTAATGTACATATATCTATTAGGATACTTTGTCTTGTTAATATTGTGTGTGATGTCTATCTTATATGACCTTTTTTAGCAAGTATATAGAGTTCAGTATTCGTGCTCACCATCAAATTCCCTAGAAATGACAAATGCTAGGTTAATAACTTCTTCAGTAAGTCAGGAATGAGTAACTGCCTATTAACCTCTATGTGTCATTTTGAATGCTCATGTTGACATATATAATACATTAAGCAGTAGAAGACTTCACCTTAGATCAGAGAATCCCAGGAAAACCCAGCAACTTTATAAAGCAGTATCCTTGATTCAGTAGTTTACTTACTTCTAGGTTAGTACCAAAAAGAAAGCAATATAGCATATAAGTATAAATGTCTAATTTGTAAATGTAGAAGGTAGCAGTGATATTCTCCAAATTATATACAAAACCAACATATGCACAATTATTCAGGTAATTATAATTGTCTTTCACAATAGTGTATGACTAAAATCAAATTCTCATGACACTAATGGGCACTCTAGTCTGTGTGGCTATTGCATGTCACGTTTCAAATTTAGACCAGCGTACTTTCATGCCACTACTTAATGAACTATTGTTGTTCCTATTGAAAAATCTCATAGTTAGAAAAGCATATCCCACAAGCATCCAAATATGGGAGATTTCAGAGGTACATCAACAGGGCCTGACTTACTGCAGATAGTAAGGAAAGCATTGGCATTTGCAGAGTAAATTTGCTATAAACATATAAAAGATGCCTAAAAAATGAATAAAATGCAATTGCACATTAGCATGTGTTGATGCTGTTTTGAGAAAGGACCCTACATGCAAAAATTATTTAAAGAAACTTCTAAGTACGTTTTTCAAATTCCTATGTCATAAAAGAGCTTAAAGGAAACATTGCTTAGAATGTTATGTAGAAAAGCATACGAGTCCAAGAAATGAAAGCTAGGGAAGGCAGTTCTTTGCAGCTTAATACATTCATAGTAAATGAAACCAAAATGCAGTAAAGAAAACAGTCATTTTGGTTTAAAAACTTTTTTATGTTTATTCAAAAGATATAATGCATACTTCCTGAATACACTACCTTAAGTTCAGTAATTATGAACGTAGTATATATACTCAAGGGAAGTAAACGATCAGCACATATATATGCTGGTACAGAGAAAGTACTTGTTGTATGTGTTGCTCCTGGTAGTGCCCATTATTATCCTTCTTTTTGTTGCCTCACCTTTGATTTGTAAAGTTAAGACTCAAAACTTGTCAAAAGGTGTAAAAATCACTTGAACACTGAGAAATATTGGGCAGTTTCAGAAAATTGACATATCTTCCTTTACGGATATATTTCTTCTTACTGCAGATCTAATGCATTTGAAGTGCTGGCACTCGATGGAGTTAGTACTGGGATACTTCAGTTTTATACAGCCCAGGAGAGTGCTGACTGGCTGAGAGCAATATCAACTAACATCAGTGATTTGACACTTCAAAATGTATGTTACTTTCTGCATATTTTCTTGTCTATGCTATTGTAAATTTTTTTCTAGTTTTCCAAGAGTAGAAAATAATTCTCATTTAAGATACAATATATAAAACGCATGTGTATGGGGAGGAAAAGGAGAAAGGAAAGAGCAGGGAGAGGTTGACTGATCAATCAAAAGTATCAAGAAGTTTTCAAGACTTGCAGTGTTATAGAATAGAAAGTAGTAGAAAATCAGATTGCATTTATTATTTTAAAGACTTTTTAAGGCAAAATACTTATCCTTTCTGGTCATTTCACAGAGTTTTAGATATGATGAAGTATTTCATTTTAAATTTTTGTAATTAAAATGTGCTGGAAGTTAGTATTTGTTGATTTTGAAGTAGGCATGTGGAAATTCTGTAGCTAGTTAAGTGTGACTTATAGAGGCTTATTGGGAGACAGTATTTTTACATCTCTAAGTTGTCTAGGAGTTGATTTATTTAAGGTCATATTATTCGTTCTTTCTTTCTAGAAGTATAAAAGTGCTTATGCTGTTTTAAGTTATTAATGTAAATTCATAAGTAGCATTTGCTATTGCAAGCAGAAGTATTAAATAATCCCTGGAGACACAGAAAATTATTATTTGGACAGCACATTATTATTATTCCAAGAAAGAACAACTGAAAACTATTGAAGATTCTGGAATGAATCATAAGGTTAAATAGGGAACTTGATAATGTACAATATTGAAAATATATTTGAGTCTTTCTGAAATGGTAGAAATTGACGATGAAAACATAACAGCACAGCTGTCCCTGGAAGAATTGCCTGTGCAGGTTTTTTATCTTTTTTTCTTTAGATGTGTTCAGACTGTAAGTTCTTTTATAAATTATGATTTCGTAGCATGTCTTTAATTTATACTTTGTACTCTAGGTTAATTGTTGCTTAGTTCTTCTGATTGTATTGTGTAGAATTGTTATTGAATTTCAACAGGAATCTTTGGTCAAAACAGATTATAAATTGAATTTATTTTCTGGTCTTCAAAAGTGACTTGGAATCACATTTAATCACAATAGTTCGTTTATTGTGTTAATTCTTTTTTAATATTCAATTGCTTAAGCAAATCTTTGACAAAATAAAACATTTTTGCGTATACATTCTTTATAAATATTCTCTAGTCTCTATATAGTGATTTACATCATTTACAGGGTATTACTATTTGATAATTCTAAGAAAGCAATGTAAATTATTCATGAAATTTCATAATTCCTTCTGTGTGACTAGCAAAAAGAAGTGTATTGTAATATTTTTAGAGCCATTCCAGTTCATAGTTACTAAGCCAAATTCTTTTGCTTTCAAAAGAAATCCACTGAATTAAAGCCATTCCGAGGATATAGGTGAATAAGACAATAAAAAGTGGCTATAAACGCAAGCAGGTTTTATTAGTCGTAGGGTTCTAGTCTGTTTTTTTCAAATGCACTATGTGCAGTAGCATGTGTTCTGACATAGTATATTCACTGTGTTGTGACCTGTCTGCAGCGATATTTTATCTTACACTGAGTACTTGTATTGGTCTTCTCCGTTATCTGTCACGATAGTGAATTCTGTAAACAAAGTAGTCCCTGGTGTTCATGTAAGTGGCTGTTCTGGGGAAGGGTCTGAGAAGCAACAGCCATGGTAAATTCACAGGTTTTGTGTTCTTGGTGAGATACAGTGTAAACTCTATACAGATCATATGAGAAGCAAGTAAACGTTTTGCTCGGGCTTAGTGCTTTACAGGTTTTGTGAGGTGTGCAGCCTGTGGTACACCTGGAAAGGTCTGGCCAGAGCATTATTTTAATTACTGATCATCAGAACAGGAGATGTAATAGTGAAAATCCCTTTTATTGCAAACCATTTTTAAGACCAGGACTGTAAGGCTGGTCTGCACCTAAAGCGTACAGCAAAAGAAGGCTGGAGAGCACTCCCTGCCTCTGGGCAGCCAGAGGACACAGGTCATTTAACATCCCTAGTGCTTAAGGCAAGGCCTTTGGATTCGTCTTCTTGAAAATCCATTTTGAATGCTTTTTATTATCTTAATACTATGATCTCACGAAATTATTCTTTTCTTATTGTACTTCTGAAATTGATGTTAGGGAGTGGATCTGTAATTCCTCAGAGCTTTTTCCTGTTTCTGCACTTCTCCACTTCTGTAGAGTGTCTCCCTCATTCCCCAGGAGTACCTGAAGATAATCACTCCTGGTCTGGAGTTTATTTCAGATAATCCCTTATCTACTTACGGGTTAATTTCTTGAGTCCTTGCTGACTCTAAGTTCAATTGCCTCTCCAAATATTTAAACTATTAATTTCCTATTCTGTCCCATACCATCATCTCTGTACATAAATTAATTGCAAGAAGCATGGTCACAAAGGACCTTCTTGCTGATACTGTTGGCATAAAGAATGTCAGCATTCTTACCTCACCTATTACTAAGTACTTAAGCAATACTTTCTATTGTTCACTTTTTACTTCTGCATATTTTTAGATTTTGTTTGTGCTGATACTTGTTTCTTGACTTTAGCAACTCTTCCTGCACCTTAGTCATTCTTACTTCATCTGTGCCCATTCATGCTACTCTTACTCTTACTCTTACATCTTTTGTCGAACACATTTGCATATGACTTTGAGTCATTTATTTTAGAATTATCGTTCTTAAAGAGCTCTTGATATAGATTGTTTTCTTACAGTGCACCCTATCTTTTCATGTACTTTACCCTAATATACTATTTTTCTATTTTACCTTAATACAGTCTCATTGAGCAATTGACAACTCTGTCAGATCTCCTGCTGGTGCCAGTAGACCATGCTAATGTAGGCAGTACAAAAATAGCTCTGCCACAATGTGACACTTCTGCTAATGTCAGACTTCTTTTTTGAAGTACTGAACATCTAACTTCTATGCGAAGGCAAGCACTCTGGGGATCAAGTGTAAAGGAGGAGTTTTTCAATAGTGAAGATGTGAGAAGCTGTCACTGCATAAGGATGCTACCCCTGGATGTTAGCATATCTAGGAAGTGTTACTTGGTAGATGAGAAGTAATGATTCTGGTACTCGCCTGGAGAGAGTTAGTTCTTACAAGACAGAGGAGCACAGGGAATACTGCAACATGGAGAAAGATATAAGGGTATCTTTTCAGCCCTCTCACAGATATATGTCTTGTATGCTTAGTTCGGAAAATCTCCTAGTAACTGTCAGCTTTACAAGCAGTATGGATTACTGTTTTTTCTAAGGACCCTTACCCCAAATTATTCATCACTGTTCATATTCTTGTTTTTCACATACTTTTCTACCAGCATGAAACTTCCCTATCATCTTCTTTTGTGATTCAGTCCCCAATCTTGTCAATGTTCTCAAAACTCTTCGCATTTACTTTTTGCAGAAGAAAATAGAGATGAATCAGCACCTCACATTTATTTCTTCATACACATCTTTTCTTGCAGAAGGAGTTAACAGTTGAAGAAACTTAGGGGAGAGAGGGAACAGAAACTGGCAGTGAAGCTGCCATGATAAAACAAGAAGCACGGGAAACAACTTGATCTGCACGTGCTTCTCACTGCTCCCGTTCTTAATTTGTTCAGCTAGAGGGTTCTTTGTGGGCTGAAGTGGCAATGCTGTGCTGGAGATGGTTTTCTAGGAGACAGTTCTTTGGAATAATTTATATTTATCTCTCTGTTTTCCACCATTCAGATAGCCAGCTATGAAACAGGTGCAGCTTTTCTCATGGATTTTAATTATTTTCTTTGAATCGTAACACTGAACATTAATGTAGTAATGATCACTAGAAGCACCTAAAGGACACTGCTGCCAGTTCATTTACATCATAGAAACTTGTTTCTTATATTTATGACTTTCTCAAGGTTTTAATTTTTTTCCCCAGGATACTCTAATGGTGTTATTTTTAAAAAATATTTACAAATTTGAGTAGTTCATAAGCAGGTAAGAGAATGAGTTAAGGTGCAGTTGTTCCACTTGAAACATTATTTATGTTTTTTATAAATCATTCCAGCAGCTTCATTGGAGGATGGTAGAAACTTAAAATTTGGCTTCAAAACAGGGTTATTAATCTGGATCATATTTATGCCTTTGACAGCTTTTTTAATTGTATATGTCATATGTATAAGCCTTTTCTTTTATGCCTTTATGTACGTGTTTATCTAAATGATACTCTATATCATTTATTCTGTTTGAATAGGGGAGACTTTTGAACATGCGAATAAAAACAGGACTGAGGAGGTCTGTCTTTCTTTACACAGCAGAATGTGGGGTATGTGTAGATGGAAACAAAATCCTTGTGCATAGGAAGCAGTATACAAGCAGTATATAGACTGCCTCAAAGATTATGCAAACTATTCTATTCCCAGGGTGAAAACACATGATCATATTTCTTTGCTGCTGCTTTTTTTTGTTTTTAAGCTCAAAAATTTCTGTTTGAAAGTACCACAGTTCAAACCATTGAGGTTTTAACGGGAAGTCAGTAAGGGTAGGAATCGCATCACCTAAATTCAGCCAAGCAACAAGCAGTTGCATAGGATCCTCTTACAGCCAGGAAAAAAAAAATAGGTGCCTGTCAAGATCATTCTCTCTCTCTGCTGTCTGGAAAGAGAATACAGGTATATTAGATGTATAACTCTTTTTCCTTTTTTTGGCTTACCAAAGTTAAGTGAGATAAATCCCAGCCTGGGAGGCATTTACAGTTAGGTATATGTTTCTGAATCATTTCATTCCCATTCTGTTCCTGCCCTGTATGTATTCATTTAGAACAGAGTAGAGGAATTACAATTGCTTAATAGTTCCTTTTCCAAGTTGCCTGCAATCTTCACAGATCCAGGTTTTTGGTTTTAGTTCCTCTTCTGTCTCCAACTCCGTTTCTGTACTGCAGTGCTGAAAGCTCGTGCGCTGCCAGCAAGGTGTAGCATATCCTATTTGTATTCCTGTCTCTCTGCACCAGCTGTGGAGCCATGTTGAGAACATGTGGTGCCAGGTGAAGTGGAGAGTGCATAATTCTCTCTCCTCAGACCTGTGACATAGGAACATAATGTGATGCAGAAGGAGATCTTTCCTCTCCCCACAGTTACGTCAGGGCTGCAGCCATCCCTGCTTTGAATAGGGAATGAGCTAAGGCTGTGCAGTGAATAGCTGTGGAGTCCAAAGCATTCTTCCCTATTGCCCTTACCAGTGGGAAGCTGGACTGGTTATGAGCGTGCTCTTCACAATACTCTGGCCTCATTCTGCAGAAAAACTGCATGGCCAGTCTCACACACATTGTTCCAGTCACATCTGAACACAATAAAATAAAAAGTAGGATAACAAAATTTCTTCCTATCATATAGGGAGCTTAAGTATTTTGACTGGACCAAAAAGGAGGGTGAAAGGAGACAGGATCCCTGGTAGCACTGTTTATTTGCACTGTTCTATGCTATAGTGATCAGCATGTCTTTGACCACCTGCAAGGAAATAATATTTTGTGTGTTTATAACATGGTTTCTTATAGTTACTTTGTGTATGTATTTGTCTCTGAACCACTGGAGAAACGTTGGGGCAGGGTGTGACAGCATTCCTACTGATGGTAAAGTATTCCAGGCACCTTTTCATTATGTCCTGCACAACTGCTCAGGATTAAACCTATTGCCAAATCAGACTGGTGACGTCTGCTTCCTTCTGCAACACGACATGTCACCAATGGTTTGTTACTGTTGGGGCTCCAAGAGCACCAAGAAGCTCTGCCACCTCTTCCCCCTCCCAAAGTGCTCCAGGCCACCTCTGGCATGGTGCAGCCACGCAGCCTGGGGTCAGGCTGCTGTAGGCAGAGCTGTGTGTAAGAGCTGCAAGGAACCTTGCTGGGGGCCCCCCACTCCGCTTGGTGTCTGCATGTCAGCTCCGTACTCATCGTTGGTCTTCATCTGTGCTGTGGTGCAGATGCCAGCACCTGCAGGCTGTGACTTGCCTCTATTTTGGTGGTCCCTGTTCCTTCTCTGGGGTGCCAGGGAGGTGGTGGGGAGCATGGCAGTGCCCCTCAAAGGGGCGAGCAGGCTCTCCTGGCTCTCCTAGCACTCTGCCCAAGGTGATGTGAGTCCTGGCAGGTGCCCCAGGCTCCCAGCAGATCTGGCCACCTCGTCACCAGAGCCTCAGTCACTCCCAGCTGTCTGACCCACCTGCATATCTGCACTGTTTGACCACACAATTCAATTCAAATGGGCTGCAAAAGTGAGCATATGGGGGAGAAGAAGCCCTGGCAGCCCATCCTGGGTTATGACTGACTGGTGAGTTCCTACAGCCCTGAGCCTTGGTATCACCCTGTGTCTATACAGTCGAGGCTCCTGCTGTCATCCTGTACTCCTCCACATCGTGTTTTGTCCTAGGGTCATTTTGTTTGCTGTCACAGATAATTCACTCTATGCAGTATAATGACTTATTACTGACATCTGTTAGCTACAAGTGTGTGTGTGTGTGTGTGTGTGTGTATATGCTTTAGGTACTTTATATATATATCTATAGCTGTAGCTTTTATATATGTGTATATCATTACATCCCACAGCTGTACTTTGCTAAAACCAAGTAGGCAATATTCTCATGGTCATTAAATGTTTATGTTATGGCTAAACAAGCTGTAATACAGCTCCAGACAGTCCAAGACAAATCCAGACAAACTCTGACACATCCTGAGGCCTGTGTCATTAGCGTAACACAAAGCCTGTTGGCCTCTTACAGGTGTACTGGCTCTGGCTGGGATGAAGGTAACTTTCTTCATAGCAGCCATATGGTGCCATGTTTTGTATTTGTGGCTAAAACAGTGTTAATAACACACCAGTGCTTTGGCTGTTGCTGAATAGTGCTTGCACAGCATCAAGGCTTTGACTTTTTCTCACTTTGACACACACCACACACCCCCCTCAGCAAGGGATAGCCAAGGAACTGGGAAGGGACATAACTGGAACAGCTGACCTTAGGGATGCCATCCAGAGGGACCTGGACAGGCTTGAGAGATGGGCCCATGCCAGCCTCATGAAGTTCAACAAGGCCAAGCACAGGGTCCTGCACGTAGGTCAGGGCAATCCCATGCACAAATACAGGCTGGGCAGAGAATGGATCGAGAGCAGCCCTGAAGAGAGGGACCTGGACGTGTTGATAGATGAGAAGCTCAACATGAGCCAGCAATGTGCACTTGCAGCCAAGAAGGCCAGCTGTATCCTGGGCTGCATCAAAAGAAGCGTGGCCAGTAGGTTGAGGGAGGTGATTCTGCCCCTCTACTCTGCTCTTGTGAGACCCCACCGGGAATACTGTGTCCAGCTCTGGAGCCCCCAACATAAGAAGGCCACGGACCTGTTGGAGAGGGTCCAGAGGAGGGCCACAAAGATGATTAGAGGGTTAGAACACCTTTGCTATGAGGACAGGCTGAGAGAGTTGGGGTTGTTCAGCATGGAGAAGAGAAGGCTCTGGGAAGACCTTCTAGCAACCTTCCAGTACTTAAAGGGGGCCTACAGAAAAGATGGGGAGGGACCCTTCATCAGGGAATGTAGTGACCAGATGAGGGGTGACAGTTTTAAACTGAAATAGGGTAGATTTAGATTAGGTGTTAGGAAGAAATTCTTGACTGTTAGCGTAGTGAGGCACTGGAACCAGTTGCCCAGAGAGGTGGTAGATACACCATCCCTGGAAACATTCAAGGTCAGGTTGGATGGGGCTCTGAGGAACCTGCTGTAGTTGAAGATGTCCCTGCTCATTGCAGGGGACTGGATGACCTTTAAAGGTCCCTTCCAACCCAAACTATTCTATGATTCTATGATAACATGCTCAGCAATAGAAGTGACATAGCAGACAAAGGTGGAAATTTGTCTTCCAGAGTGGCTGTTGCTTGGAGACTGGCTGGGCATCAGTCTGTTTGTGGGAGGCAGTGAGTCATTGCCTTTATATTACTTGATTTTTTCCTGTTTTCCTTCACTTATTAAGCTCTCTTTATCTTGACCCACAAGTTCTTTTGCTTTTGCTCTTCCTATTCTCTCACCCTTCCTGCTGGGAGAGAGAAGAGATTGAGTGGCTGTGTAGGTGCTCAGCTGCTGGCCAGAGTCAACCCACCACAACAGGCAATGGCATCACCATATTTACTGAGCTACATGGCTGCAGACATGCTCTGCTTCCAAAGATTATCCACAGATTTGATCTTACAAATCTAGTATTGCAAGGATACAAGTGATAGCCTGGATTTCTTCTGTTCTTTTCCTGTGGCAATTGTAGTTTTTCCTGTGCATAGCTGTAGCTTTTGGTCTTCTGTCACAAGCTTTCCATTTGTTATAAAACAGGCTTTTTGACGACAAGATCCTCTGGAAGTACTCATCAACTGTAGGATGCTTTGCAGCTTATAATTCATGCATATAGGGCATTCTGTCTTTCCAGTTATTTAATCTTTTTCTGTCTAGATTCCACATCATTACTACACTTACTAATATTGCACTTTAAAGAAGTGTTTCAATTTAGAGAAGGGAGTATGGGAATATCTGTCAGGGTTTGTCCACCACTCATCTATGCAAACTATGACTGCCAAAGAAAAGCCAAAATCAACAAAATTTCTCATTATCTGAACGGAGAGGAAAAAGAAAGATATGTAATATATCTTGAAGAGTAAACTAAAAGGAAAGCCTAAACAATATTCTTTTCATCTTTAAACATGTCTTACACTCTATGGCCTTCATTTCACAAGTACTTAATCCCATGCCTCATTTATAGATCTGCTTAAGCAGTTAAGTCATCTTAACTGAGACCCAAGTGAGGTGTTTACAGTACAGTATAATATTTCCACTCAGGGTGGCAAAGTTAAATTCATAAATGCAAATCTTTATGAAGGATTTAATGACAACTCTGACAAAAGGCCTTCTGTCTTTTGAGTCCTTGGTTTTGTAAATTTAGTGTAATAGTAAAAATCTAGTATTTATGCACTGAATGATTTAATTTCTTATAAACGTAATTTGGAATTATTAATACTGTATTCAATAACTAAGTCAATGCTAATTGCATCACAGAAAGTCTTCAGCATATTAATAATTCTGTGTATTCTTCCATCTGTCTTTCATAGATGAAAATGGCAAATAAATGCTGTTCTCCCTCAGACCAGGTAAGAATTCAATTATATTATCCAGTTTTTTACATTCTTGTTACTGCATTAAGTTGCAAAATCTGTACAGCTTACATACACATATTTAGTCAGTTTTAAAATTCTAAACTCAAGTTTTCTGTGATTTGAAATTGTGAAATGACCTACTTAATATGGCAGATTCTTATTAATCTACAGTAATGAGTAGAATTCTCCACTGGACAATGGAACTCACAACCAGGTTTTGGAAAATGTAGTGTATGTTTGCATGCAAAATTGCAACAGTGAGTCTGACAAGTTAACTCTGTGTTATATATATCTGCACATCACATATGGCGCACAGGCAGCCAAGGAGTGTATTACAAATCCAGTCGGTTTTGCAAGTGTTGTGCCGTGCAGACTGCGTTTGCTATGACTGTTTGCCTGGGGCTTTTGGAGCTCAGGAGCCTGATGAGATATTTCTTCTGCTCCAACTAGCCAGACCCAGAAGAATTTACTGCATTGGAAAGTATTCTTACATCCTGTAGCATTGCAAAGTGTTTTTTTCATTTACTTTGTAAAATAGTAGCATTTTCCAGGCTAATTCTGTAATTCTGGGAAGTACTTTGAAGCTTGTGGTATAAAACTAGTAAGTTTCACTTACGTGTGCTTCCATGGCATTAACCTGGCATTGAATCATTACTCAGAAACAAAGACCCCAGTCCCTGCTGTTTCCAAAAATGCTGGGTTTGTAGATTATAAAAGCAAAAATTAGGCAAGGTCTCTTTTATACTGTTTTACTGCAGAAATTTAGTATGTAATTTTATTACAGAAGTCAAAGACTGAATCAAAAAATTCTTCATATCAGGATCAAATAAATATTTATTAGTTTGACAACTTGTATATTCTTTCATATGGCACCATTTTGTCATCTCATTTGTAAAATCTAGTTGGACATTTATAGACTTCTGTAAGTTATTAAAATTATTTAACCATTGACATTTTCTTAAACAGGAAACTGTTTTCTTCTATTTGGGTCAGTACTTTGAAAAAAACCCCAAACCCTCAAAAACCACCACAGACTTTAATTCTGTGTATAGTAGATAATCAAGTTATCCCCAAACCCAAAATAAGTACCTGTTCTGGATAAGAAGAGAGCATTTAATTACTCTCTCTGCCGTGGCTTTTAATTATTAATTGAATGGATATGAAAAACAGGTGATTATGAATGCCAGGGAAAAAGGTATTGAATTTGGATACCTTATCTTGGATGAACTTTCTACTACAAGTACTTTAGTAACTATTTAATGTTGATTCGTATCAGTTTGGGAACACATAATGGGTTTAGTTGAAAAAAGGAAGACATATTCTTCCTCAAGTTTTAAAAAATATTGGGGACAATCATACAACCTATCACTAAAGACGTAATTCGATTTCCTAAATAAACAGGCTAGTCTCCATAAACTGCCTAGAGAGTCAGTACAGAAAATTATTCTGTTCCAGACAGTTGTTCAAATGTGGAACTTGATATCTATGCTTTAAATCATCCTTTATAAAAGCCTCTTTTTCTGTCCTGACTATACTGAGGTCCTAAGAAGGGTAGCCTCTTAGCATATCAGCTAAAGCAGGTACCTGAAGTTAGGCAGTACAAATCTATCCCACTTTTTCCATTTCAAATATGAAAAGAAGGGAAGATACAATTAGGACCTTAATTTCAGGATTTTACAATTTGAGATGGGACTGACAGCAACAAACATTGGATTGTTCTCTTCTGAAAAGTGAGAAAAATAAAGTTTATAATGAATTTGGGCAGATCAAGCCCACTCAGGAAGGAAATAGGAGACCTGGTCACCGGAGACATGGAGAAGGCTGAGGTACTCAATGACTTTTTTTGTGTCAGTCTTCACTGGTAAGGGCTCTGACCACACCACCCAAGTTGCAGAGGGCAAAGGCAGGGACTGGGAGAATGAAGAACTGCACACTGTAGGAGAAGACCAGGTTCAAGACCATCTGAGGAACCTGAAGGTGCACAGGTCCATGGGACCTGATGAGATTCATCTGCAGGTCCTGAGGGAACTGGTGAATGATGTTGCCAAGCCACTATCCATCATATTTGAGAAGTCGTGGCAGTCTGGTGAAGTTCCCACTGACTGGAAAAGGGGAAACATAATCCCATTTTTCAAAAGGGAAAAGAGGAAGACCCGGGGAATTACAAGCTGGTCAGTCTCACCTCTGTGCCTGGCAAGGTCATGGAGCAGATCCTCCTGGAAACTCTGCTAAGGCCCATGGAAAATAAGGAGGTGATTTGTGACAGCCAGCATGGCTTCACTAAGGGCAAATCGTGCCTGACAAATATGGTGGCCTTCTACGATGGTGTTACAACATTGGTGGGTAAGGGAACAGCAACTGACATCATGTACCTGGACTTGTGCAAAGCATTTGGCACTGTCCCACATGACATCCTTTTCTCTAAATTGGAGAGACATGGGTTTGACCAATGGACCACTCGGTGCATAAGGAACTGGCTAGATGGGTGCACTCAAAGAGTTGTGGTCAACATCTTGATGTCCAAGTGGCAAGCAGTGACAAGTGATGTTTCTCAGAGGTTGGTACAGGGACCAGTGCTGTTTAACATCTTTGTTGGCAACATGGATGTTGTGATTGAGTGCACCCTCAGCAAGTTTGCCGACAACACCAAGCTGTGTGGAGGGGTCGACATGCTGGAGGGAAGGGATGCCATCCAGAGGGACCTGGACAGGCTTGAGAGATGGGCCCATGCCAGCCTCATGAAGTTCAACAAGGCCAAGCACAGGGTCCTGCACGTAGGTCAGGGCAATCCCATGCACAAATACAGGCTGGGCAGAGAATGGATCGAGAGCAGCCCTGAAGAGAGGGACCTGGACGTGTTGATAGATGAGAAGCTCAACATGAGCCAGCAATGTGCACTTGCAGCCAAGAAGGCCAGCTGTATCCTGGGCTGCATCAAAAGAAGCGTGGCCAGTAGGTTGAGGGAGGTGATTCTGCCCCTCTACTCTGCTCTTGTGAGACCCCACCGGGAATACTGTGTCCAGCTCTGGAGCCCCCAACATAAGAAGGCCATGGACCTGTTGGAGAGGATCCAGAGGAGGGCCACAAAGATGATTAGAGGGTTAGAACACCTTTGCTATGAGGACAGGCTGAGAGAGTTGGGGTTGTTCAGCGTGGAGAAGAGAAGGCTCTGGGAAGACCTTCTAGCAACCTTCTTGAAGGGGCCTATACAAGAAATCTGGAGTGGGACTTTTTACAAGGGCATGTAGTGATAGGATGAGGGGTAATGGCTTCAAACTGGAAGAGGGAAGATTTAGATTGGATATTAGGCAGAGATTTTTCACTCTGAGGATGGTGAGGCACTGGAACAGGTTGCCCAGGGAAGTTGTGGAGGCCCCATCCCTGGCAGTGTTCAAGGCCACGTTGGATGAGGCTTTGAGCAATGTGGTCTAGTGGGAGGTGTCCCTGCCCATGGCAGTGGGCTGGAACTAGGTGATCTTTAAGGTCCTTTCACACCTAAACCATTCTATGATTCTGTAAGTAAATAAAACTAGCCAACATAAAAATACTAAAGGAGAAAATGTTAAAAATTGAGACTTTAACATGTCCTGAGAAAATATGCTTTAAAAGCAACCAAAATGTGAATCTCTCATATATATATATATCACAAAGAAATAAAATAAAACTTGGCAATGATAACTGAAAGCAGAAGAGGACTTGATCTGCCCTAGATTAATGCAGTCTGTTAATGTCAGTTACATAATGTTTGTACAACCCTGAATAGCTCTTCTTAATGCAACCGATTTAAAATTTAGAGAAAGGATAAGCTTAAGAGATTGAAGGTCACTTGAAGAGATGCCTTGAAGTAAAATTGGTGATAGCTGCAAATTTATCTTTACTTTTGAGTATGGACATTCCTGAAGATTTAAACAGGTCATTAGAGTGGGTTTTCTTCATTACCTTTAGAGTTCAACTTAATCTTTCATAAAGGGATGAGGTTGGATCAGGATAGTTTTCATTCAGATTCTGTTTTTCATAGGTCATTAACAGACTGGGATTCAGGCTCAAGAATGCCAAAAAATTATTTTCCTAAATCTGGCTTTCTTCCTTGTCTTTCATATTGCCTCTGACTGGTTTTACTGGAAACTGAATCTCCAGACATGATGAATTCCGTGAGCACAGAGCTAAAGCAAATTGGAAAGTGAAAGGACTAAGGTATTGGTTGCCAGATCTAAACAAACTGTGTTTATGGGTGTGTTTGCCAAAAGATGTCAAACAAAGAGTTTGGACTTTGCCCTGTATCTATGATCCGACGTTAGAAAGAGGTAGTAGAAAAGGTAGTAGTAGTTGTAATTATTATGAATATATTTATACTGTTGAAATAAACAGTACTAAGTCATGAAGCTAATTGGCGTGGTCTGGCTACTTCCACACTTCTAAATTCTCTTCTCCCAGCAAAGCAGGGTGTCTTCATTTAAACTGCCTGTTGGAAATTATTCCCACCTAGACTCTCCTTGGGAGATTGGAGAGTTCCAGTTATCCCAAGACATGTCATGCTAGTTAGTCCATGTCAAGGACTACAAGGATTTAAGAAATACACACGGATTACATGAATTTGAAAGGTATTAAATAAGTACCACTACTGAAGCTCTGGCTTTAAGTGTATATATAACCTGTGTAGATGACAAAGTGCACAGCATCTACGCACTGGATACTTTTAGAATATATTGGTGCTCCACAAGGAGAGAGGGGGATTGAGCCAAGTTGTACATTATTTTATTAGGTGTAGAGGATGTTTACAGCCACCATTCTCCAGATATTGTAACTTTTGATTCTGCTTGATACAATTTGTGACAGTACTCTTGGGACTTGGAAGCACTTGATTCTGTGTTATCAGTAGACAGATTTGGGACTCAGTTTTCAAGAAAACACACACTGCTGGATTGCTCTATATTTTTTAGGAAACAGCAAATTAGGCAATTCTCTATCTGTACAGAAAAACTACTTGCAAGGTTTTTGATTTTGTTTGCTGGGTGGTTTTTTATTTTTTTAAGACTAATATGATCATTTCCTGTCCTACACTAAAACAATACAGTTTCTTCTTAGTAGAAAGAGGAAAATATCGATCAGGTATCAGTTAAGACTATTTATCTTTTTTCTTGTGATGCTGTAAAGCAGATTTTCACTACTTCCTATAATGTCTCTTCCCTTCTTTGTTTTGATTTTTGTAATGACCTCTTTATTGACCTTTGGAGGAAATCATACAGAAAATGAAATCTAGAGACAATGATTGTAAAAGCATAGTATGTGATAGTACCAGGAAAGCCAGAACACAGATTAAGAGGCAGACACCAAGGGATAGTCGGGTAACAAATATTACCCTCTAAGTGTGTTAATAGCAAGAAGACAAAGGATCACAGAATCACAGGGGTTGGAAGGTACCTCTGGAGATCATCTAGTCCAAACCCCCTGCCAGAGCAGGGACACCTACAGCAGGTTGAACAGGATGGTGTCCAGGCAGGTTTGGAATGTCTCCAGACTCAGGGACTCCACCACCTCTCTGGGCAGCCTGTTCCACTGCTCTGCCACCCTCAAAGGAAAGAAGGTCCTCCTCATGTTTAGATGGAACTTCTTATGTTCCAGTTTGTGCCCATTACCTCTTGTCCTATCACTGGGCACCACTGAAAAAAGACTGGTGCCATCCTCCCAGCACCCTCCCTTTAAGTATTTGTAAGCATGGATGAGATCCCCCCTCAGCCTTCTCTTCTCTGGACTAAAAAGACCCAACTCCCTCAGCCTTTCCTCATAAGAAAGATGTTCCAGCCCCCTAATCATCTTCGTAGCCCTTTGCTGTACCCTCTCCAGCAGTTCCCTGTCCTTCTTGAACTGGGGAGCCCAGAACTGGACACAGGACTCCAGGTGCGGCCTCACCAGGGCAGAGTAGAGGGGAAGGATAACCTCCTACGACCTGCTTGCCACACACCTCTTGATGCACCCCAGGATGCCATTGGCCTTCTTGGCCACAAGGGCACATTGCTGGGTCATGATGACCGTGTTGTCCACCAGGACTCCCAGGTCCCTTTGCACAGAGCTGCTTTCCAGCAGGTCAACCCCTAACCTGTTTATAATAACCATGGGGTTATTCCTCCGAAGGTGCAGTACCCTACACTTGCCTTTGGAAGGAAATGTTTGTCTTCTGCTCAGCATATCAAAGGTCAGCCTTCACTAAAAAGGTCAACTGCAAAAGATGGTTGTTGCAAATAATACTATCAAAAACCAATAAGAATCTCAAACTGCAATACAAAGGGAAGTTTTGGTGGTATATATACTTTTAATGCCTGGTGATATTTGAAAAACTGGTCAAAGTAATCTCAGAGCTATTATCAAGATATTTCAGGGAATTTGTGTCTGGCAGGTGACACATCAAAAGATTAGGAAAGGGCAAACATCACGGCTGTTAATGGAAAAAGAAAAAGAAGAATTAGAGACTAGTCAATTTAACTTAAATCTCTAGAAAGAAATTTGAAATAAATAAACAAAATATTTGTATGCAGCTGCAAGATAACATGTGAATGACTGCCCTGAAGGATTTGTCAAGAATAAATAGTGACAACCAATCTAATTTCCTCCTGTGATAGTATAACACATCTTGTGGATGGGTGACAGGCGGTTGCTGCAACGTATCTTGATTCCAGTAAGGTTTATGACATTTCTTGACATTACAGTATTTTAAACATGTATTATACGGATTTGGTTGTACAGACTTTGTTGGATAATCCAATAATAGGTATAAACGGTTCACTTTCAAAACTGACATATTGACTAGAAGTCCTGAAAAGGTCTGTGCTGGATCCAGTTCCCTGAATACTTCCTTTATGGTGCGTTAGCAAAAGCAAGCCTACTAGTTTTGCAGACATGAAGCTTTAAAATACAGTGTTAGACATAAGAATGATCTTGACACGTTGAAGAATGAGTCTGAAAAACAGAGTGGAAGCCAATTAGGGTACAACACATCAGAAAGAATAATCAAGTGTATGTGAGAGGCTATGGGAAACAACTGGAGAAGTTGTTACTGGAAAATACTTGAAAACTATCTGGGGATGTAAATTCTTTTAGGGAGGTTTGTTCCATCCTCCATTGCCTTGCTAGCACTCGGGGAGGCCATCCCAGATGCCCCTGTCTGCAGAAGCCAGTCAGATAGAGATAATAAGAAAAACAACAGGTTTATTGTTATGATTTATTATTATAATTTATTATTACATCAGGCTGTGGTAATCAGATATAGGGCTGATCAACAGAGACTCCCAAAAGCCCCATTCATATGGTTTACCTTATATTCATTTTTTCCCCCATTTTTCCCCCTCCCAAATAAGGAACCCACCCACATTTTGCTCCTTCTCCATTGGCCCTTACTTTTTTTGATTTTTACATGCTGAATTGGTTATTTCAGCCTTAATCTGTGATGCCATCACCACTGTCTGTAAGTCAGTACCCCTTTTTCATCATCTTTTGACATTCTTCACCCATTCTTCACTTCCTTTTCATGTATTTCACCTGCTAGTTTATCCCCTTACTGTTTTATTAGTATAGCTGCAGGCTTGAGTTGGCCAACCAACTTCTCCCTTTGCATTGTATGCAATGTCCAGCACTTTCTCACATTGTTACCTTGTCAGTTTAACATCATGCCAGGGCTGGCCATTTACCTGCATGCCATAACAACCATGTCTCCTTTGTGGCTTTTGAGAAAGAGTCAAGCATCGCGGGCTGTACTCAAGTGAGTTACTACAAGACATGCTAAGTGTTTTTTTTGCTGTAAGGCCTTGGCAGGAGTACTGCATCTGATTTTGTGCACTATGTTTCCAAGAAGACATTGACGAGAGGTTTTCCATGGCCTCTGTGGACAGGTTGAAAGAAAGACAGAGAGGGACGTATGAAAAAAATATTCAGAAGTGATAACTTTGTGCTCAGAGAATAATGTGAAAAGAAGCAAGGAATGATCCACACAGCCTACATATTTTTGTGCATCGATTTTTGATCCAATTATGAACTGAATAAGCTTTTTTTACTCTTCCAGTTCAGGCCAAAATTATTTGAGTCTTTAATGGATAGGGCAAAAAAAGTCTTAAATTGTGGTTACAGCAAGAGCGATTCATGTTTGACATGAGGAATAGACTTCCTCATCTCTAGTAAAGATAATAATGTGCTGGAATGGATTCCTGAGAGAAATTATGACGTCTCCATTACTGGAGATCGTTAAGACATTAAGGATGCATTTTCAGAAACAAAATAAGTATCATGGGTACTGCATTTTGGAGAGGGTAATGTACTAAATTTCTCAGAAGTCTCTTTTCCACTCTGTTTTTGACAACTATATGAGCCTAATTCTAAATAAGGAACTTTTCAAATATGGAGGCTTTTCCCATTGTTCCCCATAGCAGGGCTACTGCCCCAGGTATGCCATGAATGTGTTCACTTAGCTTCATCCTGCAGAATAAAAGACTCTGCACATACTTTTGTAAGATCATTTTCTCTTTTTTTTTTTTCTTCATTTTCTCAAAAACAGAGGAAAGTTTTAAAAGTATATCATGTAGCAATAAAATTACTTTCTCCTGATTGTTAGTCTGGAAAAGTCAGCTTCTTGCAGACAACTTACACCTGTAGAAAGAAAGCAGGACTTAATTCCTTTAAGCATAAGAAAGAGACCATGCAGAGATAGAATTGAGATCTTCCTTGGTAATTGTTTTAACTTTATTTATATGGGAGGTCAGTTATGCAATTCCTAATGAAATTCTCTTGGTCTGTTTCAGAGATTTTTTCTGGGGCCTCAGGTCTTCCACTGAAAAAACTTACTCTAATGGAAGAAGTACCACTTTAAAGCACTTAAACTTTTTAACTTCTAGTCAGTTAGCTAATATGTAGTGCCTCTGTGAGGTAAATAACTATTACTACTATACTGATTTTAAAGACAAGCAAATTGGGGAAAAAAAAAACCAAACCAAAAAAAAAAAACAGCTAAGAGATTTGCCAAACTCGACAAAACAAATCTATACATAATAGAATTCTGAAAACTGTGGTTGCATTTCTGAACATATTTCGTGAAATCTCACTATGCTTTATAAAACAAATACATTCACACTATGTTCATGACATTCATATGTCCCATTTTTTTGTGGTAATGAAATAGTTTGTATTAGGTTACTCTTTGAAGTTGTAAGACTTCAAAAAATTGGGTTCTAGAAACTCTATAGAATGTGTCAGACAAAGGAAACCTATTCCTATTTAAGGAAAAATGTGAGAAAGAGTATATTTAAGCAGTGTTTCTTACCCTAATATGTTGGCCGCATCTTCCAGTGTTCAGCTGGGTCTATGGTGTCTTTGGCAGTGAGTGGCACAAGGCAATTCTGTCTTCGGTGAAAAGTCATGGTCTCCGATTAATCTATCTTCCTGAGCTTCCCTTAGCTGTTAGAATATTTAAAAAGAAATAATAACAACTCATCTTTATTCTCCTTTTCTTTTTATATTTCTGCTTTGTGGATTGTGAGAAAGATTCTAGAGTATATAATTTCCTGCACAAGCATCTGCTCTTCACACCTTTTAGAACCCATTGCTTTTCCATTCAGTATTACAGAACTGTGATTTCACTGGATTACTACTATGAGATCAGTCCTTATTCAGGATTATTCTCCAATTAAAGTTATGTTAACACATTTTTAAGCAGAATTATCCTTTTATTGATTGGGGGATAACATGTAGAAGGAAGCTGAGACTGAGTTTTCTTCTTTGAGGACTTTTTTGCAACAGCTATCGCAAACAGCTATAGTTTGAAAGGTTTTCTTTTTTTATTTTCCCCAGCTGCAGAAGAAGCAAATTTGAGTCTTTATGTGGTGAGGAGAGTAGCTTGTTAGGTGTATTTTACTGCTGTTGTTTTACTACAAAAAAAAATTGTGAAGGACCTGAGTTTTCCACTTTTATTTAGTTTGTTTAGTTCCTCCTGTACAAATAGTGCTACTGATATAGTATAATGTAAGAATGCATAACCAGTAAGGCATCTTACCTGTCTTCAAGAGTAAGTTTTCTGTTCTGGATCCTAACTTGAACAAGAAGGCTATTATGAGAAAAGGTGAGTGATATCAGCCCCAATTTTCCCAGCCTCCTTGTTAAAACAAGCAAAGAAGAGAAGCAATTATCACTACCCAAAAGGACAAGTAATCCAAATTTTGCACAGGCAGCCAATTCCTGGGAAGATGCACAAATTCAGATGCATACCTGTCTTCATAGTTAGTGCTAACTAACCCTTTGGGTTAGTACAGACATGTTGCTATTTGTGGCATTCAGACTGTGCCCAGCTTGGACTTAGAAATTTCATTATTGAGCTGACGCACTTAAAACACTTGAGTGTCATCATTTCTACATTCCTTTGTAGTTTCATCTCTAAAACATTATGTTTTGAATAGTAGCCATTTGGACATAACTGAATGCAATTGATGTACAATGGAAACCATTAATGTAATGCATCAAAACTTTTAGCATTCCAAATCCATTTTGAAAAAAATTTTTTTTAGTTAATCATTATGTATGTGAAAGGATTGCTTTTTTCCCCCCTGATATCTGTACTTTTCAAAACATGCAGTCTAGCACTTGCTTTGGAAAAGACAAAAAAAATTATTTAAGCTACCTAAAGATGTACTTCTCTTTGCTTTCTTAATTTTGTATTGTTCCATTGTGCTTCATGGTACGACACTGGTTCTTAACTTGCAGGCCAAGCTGGTGTCTGTTGTAGATTCTTATCCCACTTTAATTACATAAGTGTACCCATCTGTTCTGGCATTTCATACATCAGAGATCTACTTGATTTTCTTTCTTCGTTTCCCTCTGGAGTGTTTTGCGTCATTTACTTTTCATAACTATTTAACTAAAAGTACTATATACAAAATGTACTGATTGCTTTATTAAATGTAACACATTAAGTTTCCAGTCATTGCAGCAGCTAGATGCTTTATTGCTGTAGGAAAAGAATAAGTGCAAATAAGAACTTTCATTTATCTGCTATGATTGGATTACATATTTTTAATGACTTGTTTTATCTCCTCATAATGAGTGCCATTGCTCATTTTGTTCCTACAGGAACTTTTGGAAAGTGTATTAGAACACGTTAGAAACTTAATAATACATTGATGGTGTATGGGTAATTTTCCATGCAGTTTCAGATAGCAGTCTCAAACTGATTATGCAGTATGGGAATAAAGTGGTGAAAGCAGTGCTGAGAATGGGACAGGTTGTAGTGTAATGCCTGTTGAGCTCTTCTTAAAATTTCAAATGGCAAGTTTCAATCCAAATAACAGAACAGTTTTTATCCCCCGACTAATATTTCCACCCACATACCCACAATTAAAATCTCAGTAGCCTACTTATGAACTACAGCTTGTTATTGAGTACCAACACTTGGTTGCTTTTGTTCCATACAGACTTTTGTTGAACTGAATAATTATTCTTTCTCCGTTTCTGTAGTCTAAATGACCATTAAATAACCAGTCAATAAGAAAGATGTGTGGAAAGAAAGTAAAAAATGTATTAGATTTTTTAATATCTCTATAAAAAGATGCATAATTTTATTATTTTTTCAATATATACGTAAGTTAATCAAACACTGATTCTGATAAAGGAAGTTCTTCTATTTTCCTTCTTTACTTTTTTAAGGACTTTGTGTCTTTATAGGCAAGTATACATCTGGAATCCTCTTTTCTTTACCTTTTTTCCTTATGAATATTTTTTCATTCAATTTCCAGTCTTTAGACACTTGTATAGTGTCTTTCCTTTTGTTTTTTTCATTTTAATTACATACTTTCTCCTGTATTTTTGGTCTTACTAAATTGATTTTTTTATCCTCCTAAATGTATTTTGCTTTGTCTTTTCCTCTTTCTCTTTTATATTCATTAGTTCTTACTTTTTAGCTTGCCATCCTGTTATCCCCAACCCATGCAAATGACAGTAAAGCAGCTTCTAATCCCACTAAGCTCAACACTTACCTTCCAATAGAAATCCTTCTTCAGCTACCTAGCCTGACTATTGCTTTTTCCCCAATAAAGGGTCTCATTTAGTCTTTCATATTTGGTGGAGCAATACGTATTAAAATCAACTCAACCCTTGCTTTTCTCCTAAATATACAAAAACTCTAAAACAAATGAACAAACAAAAAGCTTGTGTGTCTTCTAGCTGTACTGTATTTCTCTTCCTAAATGTTTATATGTACTGAGACTTCAGTCAGTATTCTGCAGAGATACTCTTCTCCAAATTTTAAATTGATCTACAAATGTGTTACTTGTTGAATTTCTTTCACATCTTCATTAAAAAAAATGGAACAAGTTGATGTAGGCAGTCATTTTATAGGTGTCTTTGAGAAAGTTCAGGAAATGCTGCAGCATTTTGCTTCCTAGCATCTTTAATAGTTAGGTGTTTCATGGTGCTAATACACAGACCATAATCTTGGGATTTAAAAACCTTTTGGAACGGTTTTTACTTTGTGGGGTTTTTTAATGGCATTGAACTATTATATACCAGCTAGTTTTTCCAGATGAGTTTTTTATTTTCTTTTGTAAGATATAAATCAGCAGACCATTTTTTCTTATTTCTAATGTGAGGTGTATAATTGTTTCCTTGTTCCACAAATTATGTTGACAATGCAAAGCTAAGTAATGGTTTTAAAGAAAATGAAAATTGAAAAACTTTTGATCAGTTTCTGATATCTTTTGGGAATTACAGTCAGATTTAGAAACAAAAAGGGTCTTTTTGTATTTTTTAAGAGTTCTAAGAGTTTCTCTTTGTTTTGATGATCGATTATTTAGGTTTTTTTCTGAATGAAGTTCTTTTTTCCGGGAATTGGATTATTTGTTAGTCATTTAAATCAAGCAGAGTAATAGTCAGTGCAATGTATTCAAAATGTATCTGAAGTATTGCTGTTTGGGTTTTTGTAGACTTTGATGAAGTGGAATGAATAGGTGACCTTCTCACAATTCATACAGATCAAGAGTGATATTACAATGCTGTAATAATCCAGTGAGTAGAAACACCATTCCCCCAAAATCTAGTCCAGTGAATGTGGTTTTTTATCATTCTTTTTTTTAGTCTGAGGTTGAAAGAGATTTCAACATACAGAACAGATTAAAATTGAGTTTATAGCTGTTAATAGTTATAAAAATCTGTCTGTCTTGTGGAGAAGGGTATATTTCAAATATCTCTTGATTCTGATCTACCACTGGTCACAGTATGGTGTGACTGCAATAAAAATAGTAATAATACAGTTCCATTTCAGTAAAACACTTATAACACGTGCCCAAAAAATGTCTGCAGCTAATTAGAAAATGTAGGCTTCTGTTTGTAGCTAATTACATACTCGAGTATTATCCCAAAGATTAAGTGCTACATTAAATCGAGGCTATAACATTTGAAGCTCCTATCACATCTTGCAGCCATAGTTAAGAATACAACAGTGACAGGACCTTCACATGAATTCCACAAAATAAGTAAAGGAAATTCTTCCCCTTTCACAGATTGAAAACTCTGACATAAAGCACATTCTCATTGAAAAAAAGTCTCATTTTACTTCAGTGAGAGAAGTTCAGTGCCCATTTTCTAAATCTAGAATTTTATTCAAAGAAAGCTTATTTATTCAAAGGCAGTAGCTTAAAGGAGGGGAGTGAATGGAGGCAAGTCCATGCTTGGAGCAGCAGGCACACCCCCTCCTTGCCCACCCTGCCTTCCCAGGTGCCTCTGTACAACAGGTATGAGGCTCTGGATATGGAAGACCAGTCAATGGATGATGTGGATGCAGTCCATCTTCACCAGAAGTGTTGCCAAGGTCAGAAGGGCCTACTCCCCATATCACAATGACCTCCACAAGGACGACAAGTCGGGTTATAGTTGTAGGCGAATCCTTTCTGAGGGGAACAGGATCCAATACGCCAGACAGACCTTCCTCTTAGGAAAGTTTGCTGCCTCCCTGGGGCCCAGGTTAAGGACATCACTAGGAAACTTCTTAGCCTGGTATGGCCCTCAGACTATTACCCACCACTGCTCTTCCATGTGGGTGGCAATGAAGCAGCAACGTGTAGTCCAAAGGCAATCAAGAGACTTCAGGTCTTTGGGACAGTTGGTAAAGGAATCTGGAGCACAGGTTATTTTTTCCTCTCTCCTTCCAGTTGCAGGAAGTGACATTGGAAGAAACAGATGGGCCCAGTCTATTGATACATGGCTCCAAGGCAGGTGTCACCAACACAATGTTGGTTTTTTTGATAATGAGATGGCGTACATGGCACCAGGCTTGCTGGAGTCAGCTGTGATTCACCTTTTTGAAAGGGGGAAGAGGGTCTTTGCTCACAAGGTAGCGGGGCTCATTGACAGAGCTTTAAACTAGCCTTGAAGGGGGAGGGAGATAATACCAGGCTTGCCCATGACAGGCTGTGGGATACCATGCCAAGGTTAGAGGGACGGGGTGCTAGTGAGGGCCCTCAGCCTGTTGCTCTGAGACGTGCTGGCTACACTGCAGCACACTTGAAGTCTTACAGAGATGGGCCAGGGGCTCCTGAAGTAATAGGAGCCAAGAGGGAAACACCAGTGAAATAACTCAAAGGAATTAAGGGATGTTCCTCTAAGAAGGTGACATGGCTGACAGCCCAGCTGAAGTGCCTCTACAACAATGCATGCATCATGGGCAACAAACAAAAGGAGCTGGAAGCCACCATGCCACTAGAAAGCTATGACCTATTTGCCATTACTGAAACTTGGTGGGACGAATCCTGTGACTGGAGTACAGCTGTTGATGGCTACAGGCTGTTCAGAAGGACAGGCGAGGAAGGACAGGTGGAGATTGCCCTCTACATCAAGAAATGGCTAGACTGTGAAGAGCTGTCTCTGAAGAATAGCCACAAGCAGGTTGAAAGCCTATGGGTAAGAATTAGAGACCAAGGCAACAAAGGGGACCTTGTGGTTGGTGTCTACTACAGGCCGCCTGATCGGGGGGAGCCTATTGATGAAGGCTTCTTACTCCAGCTGCAGGAGGCATCATGCTCACAGGCTCTCGTCCTGCTGGGGGACTTCAACCACCCAGACACCTGCTGAAAAGGTAGCACAGCAAGCTGTAGGCAATCCAGGAGACTCCTAGAGTGCATCAAAGATAACCTTTTAAACCAGGTAATAGCCCCACCAGAGGGGACTGGACCAGTACTGGATCTGTTGGTCACCAACACAAGCGAGCTAGTCAGTGATGTCAAGATTGGAGGACTTAGTTTTGCCTTTTGACATTGTGGGTAGTTCCAAAATTATTTGGTGGGTGTTGCTGTAAGAATAAATGGTAATGATAAAGATGATGAAAGAAGAACATAATAGAGAGCCATATCCTTTGCTTATCAATTTATCAATTTAATCAGTAAACTACTTTTTGGTAAAGGTTTCAATACTGTTACAGGTTAATAAATAGTGTCCATTTGCAAGTCAGCAAACATGACTTTATGAATGTAAAGGAGACTATTGTATTGTTTGTGCCCTGTGATTTGGACATTATTATTTTTGTTTGTATTATTTGGTATTATGTTACCATGCTGATAAACTCAATATATAGTATAGTTTATAGTAGATTATCAACAATACCATAGTATATTTTGTTAAAGTAATTAAGTGTCTGAACAACCTGTTTCTAAACCTTTGCTGACTACTATAGAAACAATGCTTTGGGGAGAGTTATTAAATTTACAGAATAGCAAATTGAGAACTGGAGGTGCTACTGTATTTATTGTGCTGTTTCTTAGATCTCCTTAGAATGTTAATGCTGGAGCTCAGTAGAAGAGGATAGAGAAGGATTGTCTGGCTCAACATATTGATTTATTATTTATTTCTGAATAAATTGATTGGTAAAAGACAGAATTGATGCATTAAATAACAAAATTAGAAAACAATGTGTGAGATTTTCATGATATAAGATTATGAGCATACATCTATACTATTAGCTACTCCCTGTCCATTCTTTCCACCCTTTTGTCTGTTGGTAATAATGACAGGTACGCACACTGGGCTTTCAACAGAAAAGCATTCCTGAGATCATCACATTTGTCCCAATTCTACAGGTAGACCAAATGCTGACGTTTTCACGCAATTTAATGAATGCCTTCTTCAGACTGTTTCTACCGACTTCCAGCAAAGCTCTGTGGACTCAGTATATTCACAAGTGTTATGACATTTCTGTCCCTGCGTAACTCAACATTTTCCTTAACTGAAAATGGGCAAGCTTATCACAAGGGCTGTATATTCAGATTGGTGGATCACTCTATATTTGAGTACCTGTTGCAAGGTTCCTCTTAATGTATGTAAAATGAAGCCTAAAATGTTTTTGTTTGTTATTTTTTGTGGGTAACTACATGAATGATATTCTGCTACCACACTATGGCCTTATTCCTTTATAAGTTTGCGTTTACCTCAAAAAGGAAGCATGCAGTTTTGCTTCTTAGTTTTATTTTTTCTTGAAATTGATTTATCTGAAATATAAAGATGTATTGTAATACTGTTAGAGCAAAGTTGTGTAACAACTGAATTTGACATCTAATTCTACGAGAACATAAATCATCATGAGATAAAGTGTATATAAAAATACATAAACTCTGAAAGACAATCAGTGTGACAAAGACACTTTGTTAACAGTGGCAAACATGAGCATACAGAAAGCTGTTTGATTTCAGATAAATCTAGTGATTTGTTCAGATATATTTCTTTAGAGGTACATGTAACAGAAATGTCGGTATGTCTAAGTTTTGAATGTGCTATACATAATGTAGGATCATGTTTTCTATAAACTGCTGGCTGAACTATTTCAGTACACCTAGATTTTTTTGCTGGCTCAAGTGACAGTCTGTTGAGACATATATAGGTGGCTTTTAAAACTGATTATTTCAGACAAGATTCAGACAACCTGTACTGTAAGTTTAAGTCTCTTCAAGGACTTTTGACACACAGGCATGATACCATGCACTTCGAGAGTATGGGAGAGGTGGGAAGGCAAATGTGAAGGAATGGATGATGCATCCTATTCTAATATGACCACTCTTCCTTGTGGGAAGACGTGACCTATTCAGATATATTTTATGCTCCACTGAAAAACAAGGGTTTTAATTGTCAATTATTTTCTTTTACAGGTCATACATATGGGATGGGTAAATGAGAGACTTGAAGGAACTGATTCATCTCAGCTCTACAAATTCAAGTTTCTGGCACTGAAGGGTTCATCCTTCTACATTTTCAGCACTCCACCGGTAAAAAAATAACATTTTTGTAACAGTTTCATTGTAAATGGAAACCTGTTTGATTATGTCTGGGTTTGCTTTTCCATACCAAGTGAAGTTGTCAGCTGAGATTTCAAAAGAAGTTAAAGCCATAAACACCATTTCAATAAGCTTTAGATATTTAACCTCTTTCAAGGTCCTCTGAAAATCTTACCATATCTGGATAGTTCAAAGAATTCCTAATAGGGAGTAAGTGTTTTACTTTTTAAAGTTGTCAAGTTCAGATTTTTCTCTGGGTGGCTAGGCCCAATATTTCTTACCTTATTTATTCTAAGGTAGTTTGTAGATGTAATGAGCTGGTAGTTACTCTGTTTTCTTAAAGACAAGATACGTCATGAAATACACCATCCATGGTATTAGCAGATACTTGGAGATTTTGCACACAGGCAAGGGATTGAACTGTTACAGAGAATCCAATGCTAAGTGTACAGTTTGAACAAATGACATTATCTTGCTTTGATAATTTATATAGTAATCAGAATTCTGTGTCACAACAGGTGACTTATCTAATGTGTTTCTAAAAAAAGCCCTAATAAAAATTAATTTAAAAGAATGAAACAGAAATGAGTTGTAGAATTCTAAACTCTTCAAAAATTACCTATACCACATGGTATTGTTTTATTCTTTCTTTCTTTTTTCTCCAGAGCCTTTGCTTTAAACAAATCAAAAAGACTAAAATGTGGAATTAGAATGTAATTTCAATTCAGTCAAAGCTTCCTTACGGTTTGGCTCAGGAGGTGGTCAGTCTCCCCAATTTCTTCAGCTGATCCAAAGAAAATCTGATCCTTTACATGTGTACCATCTGCAGTACCTTTGGGAAGTACATACTCTTCGAACCTGATTTATGAACTGCAGTCAGAAACAATCAGTAACATTTTCTCTCTCCCTAGACTGAAATTCTAAATCAAATGATTCCTGTTAAGTTCCATCATTTTTAAATGGCTGATAGTATTCTTTCTAAAATAAGACAACACATCTGGGAAAAGTTGGGGTTTTTTTCCCCTCTAAAAAATTATTTGTGTATATGTTAAGTCAAGGAACTAAAATTTGATTCAATTACTACAATCCAATTAAAATGCAAAAACAATACAAAAATATTAAACAAATAAATAACACACCACATGAATGCTTTTCCTTTATAAATTTTAATTATTGTTTTCACACCTGTTTTTGAAGAAATGTTTTTGATATAATTAAAACTATCCATCTACATGATACTAATTGGGGATAAACTACTTCATTTATCATGTTCAGCACTCTACCAAGAACAGACAAGTGAGGATGAATGTTTGGTAGTATTTGTACCATGTTACTTGTCAGTATCTACTACACTCTATTGTGGTTTTGCACAATTTTTTTTTTGTAAAAACAGTGGCTTTTCAAAAAAATGAACAAAGGGGACCCCTTTGGTCAAGAAGTTATGTCATCCCGGTACTCAGATGCATCAGTAAGTGTGACAGAACCTATAAATCATAAAACCTGTTGACCAGTTTTCCTCCTGTTTAATCATTCCACACATGTTTTGTATCAGGGAAAAAAATAAAACAGGAAATTGGTAGTTTCCAGCAACCACCCACCTGGAGAATTCAAACCTGGATCTAAAGCCACACTTTGAAGTTGATTATCAGTGTCCTGAGGGCACCTCAGCCCTGACTGTCCATGATCGCCTTCCCTGGAGCTCCCTCCACCCTTCCCACAATGCAGGACCCCATTGCAGCACCCGATGGCTGTCAGCCCCTGCCCCAGCAACGCAGCGGGACAGATCTCTAGCTACCCACAGCCCTGTCCTGCCCAGCCATGGGCCCCAACAAGCCAAGACCACCCACGGGCCCATGTCCAGGCCCAGCCTCAGCCCATCCCTGTCCCCAGGGAGGTGGCTGGTGCCCGGGGCTGGGGCTGCCCCCACTCCCCACGGATGCCCTGCTCCTGGCTGGGGCACGTACTGGACTTGGCTGGGATGGAGGTAACTTTCTTCATAGCAGCCCATATGCCAGTGGGTTTCTTATTTATGACTAAAACAGTGCTAACACACCAGTGTTTTGGCTGATGCTGAGCATTGCTTGCACAGCTTTTCTCTGTTTCTCACACTGCTTGCTCACCCAGCAAGTAGGCTGAGGGTGGGCAAGACGCTGGGAGGGGACACGGCCAGGACAACTGACCCAAATAGGCCAAAAGGGATATTATGTACCATGAAACATCATGCTCAGCAATAAAAAACAGGGATTTGGTCTTCAAAAGTAGCCATTGCTTGAAGACTGGCTGGGCATTGGTCTGTTTGGGGCAGGCAGGGTGTGATCACCTTTGCATCACTTGTTTTTTTCCTCTTTCTGTCACTTATTAAACTGTCTTTATCTTGATCCACGAGTTTTCTTGATTTTGCTCTTCCTATTCTCTTCCCCCAACCCACTGTGGGGATATGAGGAGTTAGCAAGTGGCTGTGTGGGTGCTTAGCAGTTGGACGCAGTCAACCCACTACAGGGCGATGGGATGGGCCCTGGCTGGTGAGGACCCTGCCCTGGCAGACCCCAGAGGAGCTCCCATGGCACGCAGGGAGCCACCAACCCACGCTGTGCCCTGACACTGGTTCTGTGACGCATGTCCCAGCTCTGTAGCTGGAAACACAAAGCCTTGCATGGAGCTGTTTCACTGTTTTTAGAGATATGTAATGGTACTGCTCTTACCATTGCTCCTACTAACTTCTTTTTACTATGTTAAGTGAAGCATTAAAAAATGGATTGTTCTTTCACAAAAATGCAGATGTTTTAACTTGCTTGATCTTTAGAAGATAAGAGTTTAACATGTTTTATTTCAGAGATGTTTCTATGGTGTTATTGGTACTTTATACTGAATCAATGTAGTGTATCAGTGTACCAATGCAGTGTGCACAGAGCAGATGACCTACAAGTCATACAGTTATCTTTAGTTGTAATGACCTTAACCATAACTTTACAACTGCTTGTAAAAGGATCTGGTACAATTTCTACTCTTTTTCTATTTCATTGTGTGTAAAAGATGATATGAATGTAAATAACAGCTGCTAAGTTTCATAAGAATGGAAAACATAGTTACCCATGGGCAAAAATAAAGAAAAATGTGGAAAAAATGTGGATATTATAATATGAAAGAAATTACTATGGTAAGTAATATTCTATTTATACTCCATTTCTACAATATCTCAGATGGTGTTTCTAAAAATGTGGACGCTTCACCATAGAAGTAAATATCACGAACGGTGTGATTAACAGAGAGTGATCGTTCTGCATCCCTAAAGTGGCTCATCTGAGTGTATTTAAGAAATGTACAGATTTCATTTACAGATTGATATATTAAAATTGTGACACATCTCTGAAAACTGCATATGTGAAAAACACCATTGAACAAACAGAAATTATTCTTGTGTCGATGTTAATATACAAGCAGTATTTTATTACATTCTAAAAGCATCTAATAAATTGCTGTCAATTTTCAGATCTTGAAAAGGTTCTGAATTCATATCCTAGAAGAAATTGGGGAGACAGTATTCAAAATTGTCATTCAAAACCAAATTCTTTTTTATGTCATTGAAAATTTCCAGAAAAATGAAATGTTTTGTTTTTATGGAATATGGGCCATAGGTATGGGAGGATTGTACTGTTTGATTTTTTATGTCTTGCTCATAGTTCAATATGGTTTTTAGATTTGTGTTCAAGTAGCCATATCTTTGGAGCTGTTGTGTTACCCTTAATTACAAAATTATCCTTTTCAACATGATTAAATAAATAGCACTGAAGTGGTTTACATGAAGGCAACTAGGCAATCACTGCACGTGCTCCTTATAGTTTTAAGAGGAGGAATAAATACAAGAATAATTAAAGTAACAGAAATAGTTCCACTTTTGAAAAACACCACAGATAAGAAAAGCTTGCATAATGTAGTTAGCACATGGGCAGTGCTTTGAACGTTACAGAGTACTGCTAGGTAAGTTCTAAATACTTGTATTTGTAATTTACATTATACATATTGTCAGTGTAACATATTAGGAAAGAGGGGCAATGAGTTGGAGGGCATAGACGTGACCACAAATGCTTTTGGTGAACTTTCTAACTCTACACACAAGTCTTTATTTTGTTCACATATTTGCTAGGATCTGACTGCTTTTTAGTGTGTGTTTTCTACCATTGAGTTTGAGTTGGTATGGACATCTGTAGGCTTCTTACATCATCTTACATCATAGTTCATGTCAAGAACATTTATAGATTTTTTTTTCTTTTTAATATCTTTTAATAATTTTTTTAAAATTATACTTGGCTCATTTTTTTCTATTGAAGAGTGAAGAGACCAGTGAAAGAAATTACTCTTGACCTAAAAGTATTTCATCTTTTGCCTAGAGCTTTTTAGTACTTCTGGGTAGGTTGGATGCTTCTGCTGAATTGTCAGATAATGCAGCATTCTCTGTATTCCAGTAATAAGTATTACAAACTATTTGATCTTTTTTCTCCTTAAGTTTTACTCTTTAAACATATTAATTTTTTTTTAATATTTTGGGGGGCACTGGAGATTTCTAGAATCAGATTCAGTGTTCATAGAAAGTCAGAGTATGTTATATTCCCTTTGACTTTAGTGATGCCCGAGATATGCAGGTGAAGTTGTTGTCCGATTTATCATATTATAGGTCTGCATCAAAAACCACAGCAGAATAGCACATTTAAACCACTGCATACAAACACAGAGAGCAAATAAATTATACAACACATTCAGCAAGTTAAGCAGCATTGCATCAATTAACTTTAAACAAAGCCCTGTAAAGGCATGATATAACACTTTGCTCAAGAGCAACATGATGTCAGCTGTCTGTTCTAATTTCCAGCCCCTTAAGACTCTCATAGAAAAAATCCAATACTCTCTCAACTAAGCAAGCTGGAATTTGAACTGTTCAGGCAATCTGTCAGAGCCCTGGTCGAGCCCCGGTCCTGCCCCACATTGGGCGCCAATAAATCTGTCATGGTTTGGGCTGGGCTGGCCACTAAAACGAACGGCAGATGCTCTCACCAACCTCTCCCTTCAGGGAGAGAAGGATGAGAGAGAGCGAGACTTATGAGTTGAAAAGAAAGTAAACTGCTTTAATGATATATTAATAATAAAATAATAAAAAATATAATAATATTAATAAGAAAATAATGAAATATCTATAATATATACAAAACTGTATCAAGCTCCCAGGATGACAATCACATCACCAGCAGGCACTGGGAAAGTCCCAGACTGGACTCAGCGATGGACGGGAGCTGAACTCATGAACTGGATTTGGGAGCACGTGGATCAGGATCAAAGGCAGATGAACAGACAGAGTCCTCCTCAGACACCAGCCATTGAAGAAAGAGGGACTGACCCTTTGATCCCTCAGCTTTTATACTGAGCATGAGGCAGATGGGATGGAATACCCTGTTGGTCAGTTTTAGGTCACCTGTCCTGTCCGCTCCTCCCCGCAGGTGTGACCCCTCTATGCTTTTCTGCTTCTGACCCTCCAATGGGGCAAATAACAAAGTTGGCTGGCTTTGGTTGTTATAGCAATAAGTATAAGCAAGAGCCTCTCTGCATACCATTCCTTGGTATTAACTATAAACATCAGACCTTATCTCCACTAGAACCTGACACTGAAAAATATGCCATTAATTTCAGAGAGTTCAGCTAGTTAGAAGAGGCTTAACTGAAAAGTAAAATTACTGAATGGAAAACTGGTTCTGTTGTACCTCAAACCAGGACAGTTTTGCAGGGTGATTCTCTTCTACATGCACCCTATATTTATTTCTAACGTCTAGTCAGTCCTTTAGTGCTGATCTCTGAATAGGCATGGAAGTCTTTTATACCTATTTTATAATTGCTGAATTCTCTTCTAGAGCATAACCTTTTCAGTTTGTTGTTTACTACATGTGTGAGTCAAAACGAATTTAACTTTATTGTATTCTCTCTATTTTAAATCATAACTTTTTAAAGAAAAATCAGTGATTAACACACACATTTAAAGCTAAGTATATGTGGAATGTGACCCTGAACTGATGCTGATGCTTGGTCTAGCTAAGTAAAACCAGATTTTACTAGTTTATTTATTTTCGGAAATCCACTGTAATGCCTGTTTTTAAAACATGAGGAACTTAGAGAAACTGGTGCTGAAGTAAAAAGTACTTCTGCAACACTTAGCACTTTTGTAACTCTACATACTTATTTCAGTTCTCATTATAGACTCAGAATTGTAACTTCAGGTTCCTATTTTTCTATCTTTGTTCATTTTTATCACTGTGATCGGCTCAGTGTTATTGGTGAGTTTATGATTATGTTATTCTACAATCTTTCTGAAAGGATTAATATAGCCAAATATCTACAAACCCAGGTATTCAGTGCATCACATAATGCACTGAGTTAGCTTAGGAGTTGGCCTTCCAATAATAATAATAACATTCAGCTACTGTTGATCATAAATTCGTATATTAGACAAACAAGAGTTAAAGTAGGAGCTCAATGAATGCTAATTGGTACTTTCATGTATTTTGACACTTTTTGACACTTTGTCAGAGCTGAATTCATATGAATGAAAGTATGTCTGATTAAGTGACCCATTCTGAATGTGTTTTTTGAAACATTTTGTCATATGCTTTACTAAAAACTAACTATCTTGCCATGCTAAAATAATCCCCCAAGAAATTGCAGTGTATAGAATACATACAGGAACAATTCCAAGGAGGAATAATAAGAAAAACTTTTTTCTTACCTAACGAATTTATTTCAGTATCTCATTTATCTTAGTTACCTGTCATTATCCAGTTATTAAATGTGTGATGATGGATAGGCCTGCAATAAACTGAAACATCCTTTAAAGCATATGAAGGATACTGCACTTTTTGTGAACTTTTCTGATTCTTTCCATCTTTTCTTTTGACTAGAAGTATATGATCATTTGTGATTTTTTTTTAACCAATGCAGTCTATAACAATAACATTTTAAACTGAGACATACTATGATAGTTTTGAGAAAACTATAAATAATGTCATCTGTCTCTTTGGATACTAGTATCCCTTTGTAGTATGTTTGTTTCCCCTCCTTAAAATCCCTCTCAACATGTTTTTCATGTTCTCCTGATGACATTGTGCACTATGATATTCAGACTGTTTCACTCTTGGCTTTACGGTAGCCTTTCCCTGACATACACAGTAAAAGAAAATCTGAGCTTATATAGGTGCTGACAGTTATCATCATCACTAGGTATCTCTGCTGAAGAACTCATAAGAGGTTACAGAGAGTCAAAGGATGAAAGAGATGCACAGGATAATGGGGAGAAAGCTGAAGCATTCAGAGTGAATTCAATGGCACGGCAGTGTCACCATTGTGCATAGTAGCATCATTAATAGCAGCAAAGAACCCCAACAGTTTAAATTAATCTTCAGGAATCAAAACAAATGATATGAGCAAGTGAAAGTTCAGTCATGTCTCAGCAGCTTTTAGGTTAGAGCCTGTGTCACTAAATTCAGTTTCATAAACAGCAGATTAAGTCGGTGCCTATGCTTTTATATCTTGTCTGGCCACTAATAGGAATGAAGGATTCTCCTGCTTTTAACCGAGATTGAAAAGAATCTTTCCCTTCGAGAAATTCAAGACCAAATAATGAACTAGCCACCATTCTAGGCTGTAAACCTTATTTTGCAAGAAACATGAAGATTGATCGCTTTTGAGGATCGACGATAATGTTCCAAAACCTGTATTATTTATTTTCTTTTCAAAACAGCCATCAAAAGTAAAAAATACTTCCCTGTAAATAAGATTAAGCAAAGACCTGCAGTACTTGCTCTAGCTGAGCATCTTTAAATGTATAGTGTTGCTTTATGAATCAGCTTTATAATTCCTCAGTTTCAATCATTTCTAAACTTTTGTTATTGCTTACTCATAGCAATAATCAAAAAGCAAAACTCAAATAAAATATTGAATGGACCTTACTAGAAGGAAAAGAGTAACAGAAATCTAAAAATTAGAAATGTATGACACTAAAAATTGCTACCTTTTATTAAGTGATGGGAGGACAAGTATAATATCTAAAACAGCTTTAAATTAATTTTCTAAAACAGCTGACACTGGATTTAAATTTGGCAAGGTTCCTTTAAAGTAGTACCAAGTACTTTTAAAGTTAGCAGTATGTATTGTTTTGAGCTTTAATTTATGACGAGAAATTGCTCGTAATAAAACAGAAAGTATGTAACATGCTTTTACATATTCTACTGCATGCATTGTATTCAAGTGATGTTTGTCATTTGATTGTTAAAATATAAAAGCTGTCAAATGCTGAATCCTAGAATATGAGTCCCTTTATATCCTGAAAAGATGTGGTGATAGAACTTTCTCGTCTAGAGGTATTCAGTCCCATTTGCAATAGGTGATGCATCTCATCTAAATTTAGTCATCTTGAAGTTAAAGATCTAAGCTGAAGTTAAAGATCTAAGCTGAAGTTAAAGAAACTGGGAGAAAGCACTGCCTTTTTTTCTTTTTTTTTCCTTCTTTCCCAATATGTTGAAATTAAGATTAGATTATTAAGAATTAGATTAGATTGTTAAGATTAGATACTTCTGATGTCTAAATTTAGGTGGGATGCTTTCCACATTAAGAAGAAAGAATTCAGGTAAATTCTGAAACATTGCTTTGAAACGGATAGCTGTGAGGTCTACTCAATAATAACGTTCATTAGTTTCAATTGGAGTGGACATAAGAGCATATAAGATTAGATAGAAACCAACACCAAGTTCACGTTACTCCTCCAACAGCACTCTGAAATAACATTTAATAATCAGTAGAAGTCACACCAGTCTGCTCCTAAGTGTTGTAGTATTTTGGATTTCCACCATTTTATTACCATTTTACTTAATGGTTTAGAATTTATGAAGACCTGGAAATTCAATTTAAAAATAAATTTTAAAAAATCATGTTGATCTTCATGTAAAACATCAGGAACAAGATTGATTATTATAGGTGAAGTATCTGCTACTGTGAATACAGAGAAAAAGAATATGTTATTGAATTTCGTATTTTTTTCCTAGTTAAGTTTCATCCACAGAAGCCAGATATTTTACAGCCAAATTTTGCTTTACCTAAATTATTTAATTTTTCTGCTTTCTTCCTTTTGGAAGGGGGATGGGAAGAGGACAAAGCTGCATCCGCCCTAGTATTCTAAAGTATCCAAGTTGCTATTAGAGTCACCAGAACACTTATTTCCGTGTGCTAAAATCCTCAGATTTACAATTTAGTCAAATTCTTCATTTATCTGTTCAGCCATTCCTGTGCATTCACCAAGAGCTAGGATTTTGCTCTAAAATATTTAAGCAAAATAATGTGTATTGCCCTTGTATTTTTCCTATATATAGGTTCTTTTTTTTTTTCTTGACTTACATAGGCTAGGTACTTTGTAAAAGAAAACAGATTATGACATTATATCATGAACTAGAACTTGGGGAAAAACTTCAAATATCATTCTAACTGTCAAATTTTAACAGCCTGTCACATCAGCAGGATTAAGTAATGAAATCAAAAGAAAATAAAAAATACGTCTTTTTTGTATTCGATATTAAGCACATTCTTCTTAATTTCAAATATTGCAGTCACATAATTCTTTTCAATTTTTAATAGAAATATTAAGGTATTGGTACCCTAGTGTATGTAAACTCAAACCTGAATATAGGAACACATCTTGATTGTAAGATTTTTTTTTTAAATTGAGACATGAAACTGAATGGCTCTGGGTTTGAGGCTCTGGGTTCTCTGTGTTAGCATATTGGAAAATAAATATGCTTATGTAACTCACCACAGAGATTACAAAGAGGTTTCCATCATACTGTATAATAATGGGGAAAAAAAACAGTGAAGTTATTTAATACCTTTTAATTATAGTCAGACTCCTGTAGATGCTGTTTCTGTAAAAATTGAATGCTATTTGATAGTCTTTTTCTAAATGCTTCTAAATGCTGGATATTAAATGTAGTAACGTGCCTATATTCCAGTAGAATAATGTTGGGTGAAATCTTTTTATTTTTTTTCATCTGTACATGATTTTAGAATAAAGAATGTGTTGTTAATATTTTCTTTTGATATTATAGGTAAGCACACTAGACTGGGTACGAGCTGAAAAAATCTATAACCTCTGTGAGGTTCTATTTAAAATTCACAAGGTAGGTTTCCTAATGATTACAATGATATTATTTAGTAAAGCAAGCCTGCCAGTTCCTGTTAATGATGAGCTCAGTTTAATCTTAACTAGAAGTAGCTAACATTCGAATAGTTCATCTGTTGTTAAAAAAACTGTAATTGCTAGTGTATTAGCTATGCAAGTATAAGAGAATATGGAAAATGGATTAAGCTCCAAGTGAGCCAGTTACTAAAATGCTTCCATATTGAAGAAAATGTTCAATATTAGAGCTGGTTGTGTGAAGTATAGGTGAGACACACAGCTAAGCATAATGAAGCTGGATATTGCTTTTTTCTTAGTGGTTCAGATTTTTAAGTGAATGGGATGAAGAATGCTTTTGCTGTAATTCCTGATTTATATAAAGATACTTTATTTAATTTCAGTAATTAGAAGCATAAAATGATGTCCTTTTTAGATCATGTGTAATTTGCAAATGTTACAGTAGGTTTTACCTTACAAAGGACAACATGGTGCATTTGTGTACCATAGAATTCTTCATTATTTTCCACCACCTAGAGACAGTGTCATGTTTTCTCTTTAGCTTGTCCCAGGCAAGGATTTGGGGCAAAACCTTAGCAATCTGTTTAAATAATTGACTTACAGAAGATATTTCCTAATCAGTTGCATCAGCTAGATGAATTTATTAGTTCTTTATCAGCTAATCAAAAACTGCTTTGCAGGTGAGGTAAGGCTAGATGAGAGCCTACTTCCCCAAGAGAGTAAAACCAAACATATTATTGGGGGGGGGGGAGAGAACAAAACCAGAAAGATCAGTCTTTTCAGATAAAACACTGTTTCACTGAAAAAATTACAAATCGCCTTTAGTTCTCACCAGCTGCTGTCCTCTCTGCTGTACTTCCTTTGACCATGCACTAATGTTGTGGAGAAGGAAGGCTGTTGCTGTTACCTGTTCAGATCCTAACTTAACACTATGTCAAAGGAGAACTGCTTAATTTTTTGGGTGGTGTTTTTTTCATTTGGGGTTTTTTGCAGGGGGGGGCAGGTTCTGATTCAACACAGTTATTCAGGACAATTTACAGAACGAAAAGTGAAAAAAAAAAAAGAAAAAAAAAAATCATAGACCTGACAATAACACTCCACTCTCCTTTACTGCCCTGTTCAGCATAGAGGGGAGTTCTCTGTAGCGCTAAATGACCAAATTCTTCAAAGAATGGGGTGGCAGGGAGTTTCTCTGTCCTGACTGCTCAAACTACTTGTCCCAAACTGATTTTCAACAACATGGGCATGTTTCCTACACCGATTTTGTTGACTGTGATTTTAAAAAAAAAAAAGAAATAAATTGAAAACACGGTGGAGTTACAACCAACAGAGCAAGGAGTGCACGGAACTTGGTAGAAATCTAGAAAAAAATATCTCTCACGTGTGAGCTGACATCTGCATTTTACAGAGGTGTCAGTCCCATTAACTGGCTCTTTTAAGAGCTTCTGCTGTTGTCAGCTGCCAATTTTGCAGCCCATCCCTGCTGTTTTTTTCTCTGTTGTAAGCTTGGTGTCACTGGGCAGGGGAGGAAGGTTGCCTTCCCTGGCAAAAGTGAGGAGAGGGAAGTGTCTTGGCCAGTGCCATGCCCGGAAAATTGCAATCCTGGAGTTCAGGACCTGAATTCAGCTCCAAGAGTGCAGGATGCAGGAGCACAGCCATATTCTTGCAGGCATAGCATTATTTTAACGTGACCATGTCTCCAGCTGGGTACACGTGGGCAACTTCAGGTCCTGCCCATCATTGTGGCAGCAGCAAACAGGAGAGGTTCTCTCCCAGATCATTTATTTGGTCTCCTTAACCTTTTTTAAAATATACTTTTTCCTGATATAGAAGTCAGGCACCAATGAAATATGTACTCATTATGCCTTTTGAAAAGATTTTGCTGTGGTTTTTGGGTTGTGTTCTTGGTTTTTTCTCCTTTAAATGTTACGACTGGTTTGAAACTCAGTCCTTCCATGAATATTCTGGTAATTTCAAGGATAATCTGTCCTTAAAGCAAATTCTGTGATACTTTCTCATTAAGAAAAAGAAGCGGGAAACCCGAAGTTCGACTCTTTAATATTCTTGACATTTTAATAAATGAATGCTTAATTGCCAGTCTTCATGAATATATTAGCTAAAGTGCAAAAGCTCAAATTCAACACTTTAACCTCTTTTCTGTTGATTCTTTGGTATAAATGACAATGAGGCAAACTGAGCAAATCCAAAAAGATAGGAAAAAATCTTAAGAGATTAAAGTTTCTACATTGCAGACTGAAAGATGGAGTTTACCTTCAAAAAACTGTCATTTGAGGAGGGTGTTCTTAAGGACTCTAACTAGTTAGAACTAGTGCAAAGCTGTGGTGGAGAGTGCTATTGTATCTTCTCAAGAAAGATGGGTTTTAAGGCGAGGTGTGTTTGTTACCTAATTGTAAGCTTCTCATCTATGTTTATTATGACACAAGAGTTAAACATGAAAAATAAGGATCCAGTATAGAAATGAAACAAAATGTTTGCTATATTTTAGATTTGTGTGTGTGTATACATACGTCTAAGTACAGACTTGCATACACAAACATGCATATGCAAATATGTGAATTAAAATTCATATGTATATCATGCACTTACACATTCATGGACATTTAGTGGTAACAATCAGATGACTGAAAATGTGATCTCTTTTATTTCATGTGTTTCTTCCTATACTTTGTCTTATACTCCATATTTACTGGAACTGTTACTGAAAACTTGTATTTTTCAGGGGTGAGAATATTAGATGTATTTTTAAAAGCCACCTGTCTTAAAAACATTTTCTTTTATTGCCTGGTATTTTCACATATCACATTTTCACATGCAAAATAAAAAATACTAATATAGTAGTCTATGAGCCAGGTTGAGCAGCATTGACTCTTGAAGCAGATATAGATGTAATGCCTGTCACTCCATAGCTGCTGAACACCGGATGATATGCAGGTATTTTGTTCAGCTTTCTTTTCACGAGTCCAAAGGAGCGTCGTAAAATAACTTTGAACTTCCTCAAGACTGTTCTGTCCTCAAGTAGCTGCAGGGCCATTTTTTGGCAACAAAGTGCTGTGTACCCTGGTGGCACTATGTGCTGCTGCTGAGGTGCCCCACAAAACATCTGTAGCCTAACAGACTAGGCTTCAGTAAATTGCATAAGGTTAGATTTGCTAGCTTTGTGTTATTCATAATTCACCAGCACAAGCAAAATTTTCAGTTCCCATCTGAGTGTTTTGATCCTGTTTGTGAATAGGAGAGCAATATACAGAGGAGGTCTGCTTGCAGAGCATTTGCTTCCCCTGCTTTTCATTACTAAAAAGTGGATCTTCACTGCTGTCCTGCAAGGGCGGTTGTGTGTGCATCTAGAACAGGAGGGACACAAGACCCTGAACATTTAAGCATTTATTTTACATGTATCGGAATATTTTACATTACATTTGGATGCTCAAATTCCAGTTGTTTGTTTGTTTTCATGTGCACAGAGTTTCAACTACAGTCTCAATAGGCTATGATGGACTATTAGAGGTTCTGGAAAAATAAATTCTAAATCTTTATAAGGCTTATCCTGACTACAAGATTCTAGGACTTGAGTAGCACTGCAAAGCTGCGTTCTGATCTTTTCAAAGCCACCTAAGTCCAGTCAAATATGACTGCTTTTACCTCAGTTCTGTCTGAACAGAGTCAAGTCTCCTAAACCTTACCTGGAATGCTAAAGAAAGAAAATTCTGTTTGTAGGTGACTTTAGAAAATAAGAAATAACATTCTCCTTGCAAATTACTTTTTTTGTTCTTTCAATCTTTTCTACCCCATGCTGTTATAGAGAAATGGAGATAGAAAAGGGCCCTATCTGATAAACAGAAATTTTAAAAAATGCATAATTTGGAAGTTCAGTCAGTGAAAGTACTCAGATGGAGAAGTGGTAGGTTTTTTATTTGGTTTTCTTTTTCTCTATGGTAATCAATGAGGTCTTGAAAGATTAGGGAAGTTTCTTTTAAGAATTTGTTTTCATTTACAAAGCATTCTGTTACAGGGATATTTTTTATTATGAAAGACTAATGTGAAGTTTATCTTCTTCATCTTGAAGGTGATGGCAGGATCTCACTTCACTCCTCTTGTAGTTGCAGAGCAGCATTGGCAACTATTAAGGGACATTTGAAAAATCATATTGTCATTTCCAGAATTAGCCCTTGGATGCTTGATAAATTACTGCATTCCTTAGTGTTTAGCATATTGGAACCCAATTAGAACAGAGTAGTTATATTCTCCTGTAAAGCTGGTACCCAGCTCTTGAATTGTATTCAGACAATTCAGGGATTTCCTTCCTTTTCGCTATAAACAATATATTGCTACAAATTCCTTTTAAATTATGTATGTATTGCTTAGGTAACTTTATTTTGGAACTGCAGAAGTAGCTCAAATTACTTGATACAGGGTAAAGTGAATAAGAAGCAAAGAGAGAGGTTGTCTTTGAAATTAGTACTTAATTCTCGGAACATTTGTTCAAGATAATTATTAACATAATGACATAACATATCAAGTACCCATCACTTACAGAAGACAATGTTGCTTTAACTGTTTGTTTTTGCTAGATGAAGAATCACATACTGAAACATGTCTTTCAGCTCTGGCTTGCTGATGATTGCTGGCTACAAGCAAACTTGTATTTAGGTATTCATCAGGACTTCGATCTTGAAGACCAGAGGCCATATTGTTTCAGTGTTATGGTTGGACATGGCAAGAGTCATTATTTCAATGTAGAGCTGGGCAGCGAGTTGGCAGTGTGGGAGAAATCATTTCAAAGAGCTATTTTCTTGGAAGTTCAAAGAACAGGGGTAAGTAATTAATAATTTAAATCCTGGAGCCATTTCATCAGTAAAATAACTATAACAATTTTTTAGATAATTTGTGTGTTTAATGATTGCATCAGATTGATGTGTTCAATGACTAAGTATCTGAGTACACTTTAATACACTGAAGGCTTCTGAAAGCTTCATCATCACATCAATATTTGTATGTCAATGACTATGTTATAAAAGTCTGTGAGTGTGTTATGACAGTTTGAAAATCGGAAGTTGGCCTTGATTATAACAAACTGGAAATTAATACATTTACCACTGGAAAACAATTTATGTGGACATTCTTTAGCCCACCTTGAACATTTTCTTCCAGAAAGTTTATTTTCCGCTCACATAAGGTAAATTTGTTATGTTTTACGTAATGGTTCTGTTTTCAAAGAAGAAATAGTTTGCTCTTACATTGTTAACTGTAGATTGGGATTGTCCTTGTTAACATTGGAAGAGTTTGAAGACTCAGCATAAAAGTGAGAGGAAAGTTTGTGACAGTCTTAAATTCTCAAAATTAAGCAGCAGATTATCACTTTCTACTGGCTAGTAGAATTCTCTCAAGTCAATTACTTTCTCAGATCTGACGGTGCACTTGCCATTAAGTGGTTTTAAATTTAAGATCAAGATTCCTGGTGTGTTGTCTAAATGTGGGTGTCTTATTAGCATTGTGGGGACTAAGTTCATATTATAATCAGTGAGTGGAGTCCAAAGAATGATTGTGCTTATCCTAAAGCAGATACTTTCTTCTAAAGGGGATATATTGTGGTGTGAAGACAGAGAAAATTGATTTTGATTTAAGTTGCAACTTAAAGCACCTCTGTACCGTTATATAAACAAGATATTTGCTGAATACCGAGATCCATACTCCCAAGTGAACTGGACCAGTGGTATGGGACTGTATGGATTAAAAGTATAGGCCTTCTCCAATTAAAAGCATATTTACACAGTTTAGCCCAAATGCAAGCTTGATCTGGTGCGTTGGGGTTTGCAGGGATCTCCTGAAGATGTTTACAATAGCAAGAGCACTGGATCACAGCACTGCATTAGCACAGCTTGCAAGGCACAGGAGTCCTAGCACAGCTGTTGAATCAGGTCTTCTAAATTTCCAAATCTCTGGATTCTAATGAGGTTTGCAGGTGCTTGCTTAGAACTCTTCGAATTGTTTCTTCATGCTCATGAGGTAACAAAAAAGATTTTGTAGTGGTGATGCTGTTGCTCCTGCACTTGTGAGAATGAATGCATTTCTTCAGAAAAAAAATTGTTCTTCCTGAAAAATTGGGCATCAGGGAGGGATTAATAATTCATACTGAGTATGCATAAAGTATTTTCTTACATGAACTCTTCAAGAAATTATGATACGACTGTTTGACCTATATTTATTATCCCTATAAAAAGCAGATAATATATAGTTAAAATTAAGTATAACAAGGGTGGAGATTAGCTGGTTCTGTAGCTGATTTGATTTCTGAAGTATTTATTGTTAAATCTCAAAGCTTTTTCTTTTACAACCTAACAATCTTAAAATTAAGGGATGTTTCTTTGCTTGAGCAGTGATCTTTTGTCATTTGAATCCAGCAATCTTCTAGACCGTTGTCACACAAAAGACATGAATATTTCTTCCAGCTGTGATTTAACCTATCTGAAACCTCCAGGAGAGGCATTCAATTAAAATCCTGTTACGGTGCTTAAGTCTCTGTATGTTGCATACATTCAGGCTTGTCATAAACCACTATGTCAGTAGGATGCAAAGCACTGTCGTCACTCTCCAACAGTGAAAAATCTTTTGACTCCACTATTTCCTTCTTCCTTCAAAACATAAGTGCTGCTTTGGATGTCCTTCTTTTCAGGAGGATATCAAGAGCAGCATGAATGAGGTGCAACTTAACATTACATAGATTATTTCAAGCCATAGAAAAAGAACTGGCATTTCAGTATCCAGAAAATTTAGGGTTGTCACCAGTAGGTTATATTTTCCATAAAAATTCTTCCTGTTGGAGGAGGACCATAACTGCAGTTGGAAGTTCATTTTTATTCATAAATGATTGGACAAGATTCATGGCAGGTGTTGGATTGCACTCTGTCATTTCAGCCATTCTCATTTAAATGGAGCTTGGCTCTGTTTACTGTTGAGGGTCATTAGGATCTTGTCTTTCACAGAGTTGTTGTTAACCTTATCCTGTACATGTTCTTTATGTTTGATGTTTCTATAAGAATTGTATTTCTGAGAAGATTCTGTCCTTACACAGTTTATGAAAAGAAATATTAAGGCACAACGATATGTTCAAAGGTGCTTTTGAATTTTATACTGCCCATGCGTGATTTTTTTTTACACATTTCTTCTGAAAATGGCAGCAGTGTTAAATGACAGAAAGAATGCAATAATGCAGGAATACCCCTCACAATGTAATTCCCCTTTCAGCTACGTTAAAGCTGTATTTCAAGATGCAAATGCTTACAAAAAGGAGTCTACCGAAAAACTGAAATTCAGTGATCCTGAGATAATGAATCTATTTACAAACAATTATAGCATGCAAACTTATATTAAATTACTGTGTTAGAAATATCTATATTTTCTTTCTATAAAAAAATACCGTAGTGAGTTATGGCATAAGTTGGACAGGTGGGGGCAATAAAAATGCAATAGAGGTAGGGTGGAAAAGCAGGTGAAAGGCAGAACAAGTGCTATTAAAAAGTATTTCCATGAGGTTAGTAATAAAAGTCATCATTGCAATGGAGCAAGATAGGCAGTGAAGTCCTCTCAATCATAACTAGAAATTCAGTCATCTCCCACAAATCCCAGCAAGCCTCTCTGTCTTGCCTGGAACACCCTGAACAGTGTAAGACTGAGTAATGATGCTCAGATGGAATGATTTTTCTTTTTTTTCTTTTTTTTACAGTGTAGACAGTCTTCAAAAAGAAAAGGCTAGCCCTTTTTTCAGATCTCTTACTAACTCTTTGACTGTTCAGGGTAGTCTTGTCAGTACTGTGGGATTTTATTCCATGTTTTTTCGATGTTGTCTCTTATGTTACTTTGTCAGTATGCTTCCCTCTCCTCAAACAGTTCTTTGCAAAGGAAATTATCTTGACTCATCTGAGACTTGGATATGATTGTTAAGTTAATGCAGAACACCTTGATAGGATGATTTGGATCATTGGGGTCTTCCGTCTTCTTCCACAGAAGGACAGAGAAGGGTATTACAATAGTGTTTGGTAGTGGACAGGGGGAAGAGTGACAGTAATACATTTTACTGTCAGCTGTAGAAAACTTGGGCTAACTGTTTTGACATCTTAAAACTTTGTACTTGTTACGGCATGGCAGAAGACAGAGAAGTGGAATCTGCTTCACAAGATGGAAGAGCTCTCAGGAGACCAAAAAAAACATGCAGGGGGAAAAATCATCTACTACAGCCTCACTGAAATACCTGCCATTGGTATATAGTGAGGAGACATGGTTACATACTCTCCTCATTTATCTAGCAACTTTTAAACATGAAAGAAAGTTTTCCCTTCGTGCTTCCAGCTGTGATGCAGATGCTGCAAGCTCTTTTGTATCCTCATACAGCTGAATAACCTAGTTTCACAAAACCATTTAGTTTGCTTGGACAAAAGAAGTTGTTTAATATGAGTTACTGCAAAAATTAAAATATGTCAGAAGTTGAACTCCACTCAATCAGAATAATCAAGAAGTTTTGCTGCATGGTTATTTTCTGTGCTTAAAAGTAAGTACTGCTAGCGAACTTCTTTCCACTTTGTTCTGTAACTCAATGACTGATCTTGACAGACAAATAAACCCTGGAAATAAAAATATAACATATAGTTGTTGAGGACAGGAATATGAATGTATTGTGCTAAGAGAACTATTAGCAGTAAAATTCATGTTCCTGGAATGATACAAATTCCACCTGTGAGGAATATACATTAAAAGTAACAAAACAAAATTTTTTTCATTAATGTTGTAATAATATTTCACTTAAATCCATGTCAAGTGAAGATCATTGGAAATCCCAAACCAGTTTATAATGAACATAAATGTATGATGCAATTATCCCATGTTTTCCTTCTTTATATTTCAGTTAACATGTAGCTGCTTCTGTGGATGTTTTATCTTTTTGTATGCATTTTTAACATTTACTTATTTTCCTAAAAGTTAACAACAAATGATTCTCTACAGTGAGATTCTTGATGCTGAACATATAAGCCAGACTGGCTCATTGTGGCTCAGAATTGCTTGCTGATTATGTCTGTTCTGGATAAATGCAGATATAATTATTGGGAATAATTGTGCATGCAAACCTGGAGCTTTGTTTCTATAGGATTCCCATTTCAATTTTTCCACAAATATTTTGCTGCTAAAACACCAGGATTAAAATTCCTTAAAAAAGAAACAATAGTTAAAACAAATGCAATTAATCAAATCCTTTTCTGTTTTGAAAACAACAGTGAATTCCACTGGTTGTGGTCTAGCCAATCTCTGTTTTCATCTGTGAGCATGACCAGTGTTTCACACTTATGAAAGATGACAGACATAAGAGTAACGTGTCTTACAGTATCCTTAGTTCACCATCGTCCTGTCCCAGACTTTAATATTTCCCTCTATACACTGTATATTCTTCAGGATGATTTATATGAAATGCCTGAGGAGTCTACAACCACGTCATTGGTAATTAAAACAAAACAAAACAAAACAATCTCATAATTATTTTGAAGAAGTGGTTTACACAATATCCTTTCCTCAGCTTTTAATCTTTTTCCCTTTTTGCTTGATGGACTATCTCTGATTAAGTGTCTGGTCCTGGTTACTTTTTTATGTCCTCTCTTCTGTTTATCTTTTTTGATTTCCCTGTAATATCTTGTCATAGATTTTACCAGTTCATCAGTTTTAATTAGTTTCTAACCCATTCATAATTTTCTCATCTGAGAAAGATGTTGCTTTTCATGAAACATACTTTGTTTATTGTACAAATCCTTTCAGAATCCATACAGTTGGCAGGTTTTGGGTTTCACCTCATTTTTCTAGTAAAGAGTTATGGTTTTAAAGTTTTCTTTATAAAACTTATCCATGAAATGCTTCCCTCTCATTCCTCCTTCGCAGCTCGGGAAATAACTTACGCAATCTCCTCATTCCTACAACCGCTTGCTGTTTGTTCTGGACTGTTACTTAATTTTACATGTGTATTTCTGTTAAAAATTATTTCATATTTCAATATCATTGAAAACATACAGAAGTTAATAGGTTGCTTCCAACTGATTCAACAACCTTTCCAGGAAAGCAGTATTTTCTCATAATTTCCCTGTAAAAGAATTCAGTTAGGTATATTGTATAAAATACCAATATAGTAGTGACTGTATGCATACGTTCTACTTCCTAACCTGTCAGAAGCAATAATTCATTTATAACAAGAAACATAATGCTTATATTTCAAATCAACTACTTGCTTCTATGATGTGCAAAATCACTTATAACAATGAGAGATCAAAAAGAAAGAACTGTGCAAAACTGCACTGACATTTTAAAAACCTACATTTTCACCAAATTAAATGGACAAATAGCTCCCATATTATGAGCAGCTCCAGAAAAAGCCAGAATTAATTTATGTATTTGGGCTTTTATTCTCATTCCACTGGACATAACAATAAACTCCTTGGGATTCCAAAATTAGGAGCCAGCTGGAGAAATTCCTTTACATAAAAGTTCAAATGGCTTCTAAACAATTTTTTTGCCACTGAACATCAATGCATATTTTAGCAACATTTCTCTATATATGCTTAAATTTGAGTGTTTAACAAGCCACTGAGAATGTGAATAGTGATGCGTGCTGGTCAGTGATGTCTGTCCCTTGGATTCCCACTGTACAGTGGCCAAGCTGCAAGGAAGTGTGAAATTAGCCCCACCTGAAACTGCTGTTTAGCGTGAAAGGTACAAGTCCAGTTGAAGACTGTGGATTAGGAGAAAACTGAAGAAAAGGGGTTGTGATGTTAGGATCCAGGCAGCCTAAAAGAAGTTTAGTTCCTGAGTCTCCTTCCTGGAATATTACACAAAAGGTATTTTCTAGTCATCCTCCAGTGGCATTTTGAATTGATCCTATTACAGCTCAAGTTAGATGTAATCAGAATAGATCTTAGAAACTGTTCCCCACTGAGATGTGGGCAGAAATTAGGTATCTTTCCCTTCATCTTTCTATCACAGCTAACCTAACTCTTCTGACTACCTGATTTCTGAGATGCTCAGAAGACTTTGGGTGTCTCAGTAACTCTGCAGTCAAAATAAACACACTCATTGTTTCTAGGCATCTTTGGGAATTAAGTGGTGCTGAGAAATGGCAGTCTAAATGACCCTCTGAGACTGAGCAAAAGAATTCCATGCAAATAAACAAAATCTTGCAGAAGTTAGGCAGTCTGAATAAGAAGTAATTGTCATTTCTAGCTTATGAATCTATTAATTTGTCCTGATAAACTGAGAGGATGAGTAAAACAGGATTGGTTGATCATAGTGTAATCCTTGTGAGTTCCAAATAATATATTTAAAATGCAAAAGTATTAAATACGCTTGGCAATACTATCTTAATTTATATTTTAATCTTATAATCAGAATTATATATAGGAATCCCTTTAAGAACGGAAATGCCATCATATGCTAATTTCAGAACTGATTTCCGAAACAAACAAATAAGCAAAGTGAATATCCTCAAATTCAAGTGAAATATTAAATAGCACTTAGATTAGGTTAGATTTATAGGGTCATTAAAGATACTTATCAGTTTGTTACCAGAAGCACTCAGTTTAATTACACAATTAAGTTTTAGATTGTTTTCATTATGTACAGAAAGCTTATTACAATTCCAATTTAACTGGTCATCTTTAGAAATACTATTAGATTCTAATTCATTTTCACACTAATGCAAAAACCCCACCGTTCTCCAACACAAAGAAATGCTGAGAACCATATGGATTAATTGTAAATACATTTGTAAAAATGATTAATAATTCATCAATTCAGATACCAGGTGAGAATCAAGCAATGCACCTATTATAATTTTTTAAAAAGCAAGAGAATATACCAATTTACAAGTCTATTGAAGAAAATCTTGTTTACATATTCTGTATTTTAAACATAATTAATACAAAATGTTGATTTTCTTGAAGCTACACCAATACTTCTAAAAATAGTACTATTTTCTTAAAATTGCAAATTATTCATATTGAAAGGGTAAATCCAAAGGCTTACATATACATCTTAATATATTTATATTTATTTATAAATCCAAAGATTTATAACAACTACTTGGTGTGAGTCTAGTTTTATTATTATTTTCCAGAGGATCTTATAGACTTGAATAAGGCTGAAACTATTAAAGCTGTCAAGAAGTTACTCTCATGGCATTTCAAATTTATGGAGTAATATTACCTTAGAATTTTGATCTTTTATTTTATGTTTTCAAAAGTTGATGTTCCCTATTGTTCTCCACCTGTGATTCCTTTATAAGAATCAGACAGAAAAACAAAATCTCAGTCCAAGCAGAACTGAATTTTGTAGTCAGGAATGTCTCTTGTTGATATTTCTATTTAAAATCCTTTTTGAACTGCAAAATTCTAGAATTTGTAAATCACCAGAAAAGAAAAAACTTATATAATAACAAACTGTATCAAAACCAAGTCAGTGCCTTTGCTGAAGTAAACCAGTAGAGTCCCACTACGATGAGTGGTGCCAGCCTGATTACTATGATTGCTACTGAGAATCTGCCGCAGGTATGTGAAAACATACTTGGGACAATCTACAGGTAGGAAACTGTTAAACGTATAAGTCACTATTATATCTTGTTTTTCTTTATGGAAAAATGAGTTGCTGCAAAACCATAAAGCTGTTGCTTAGGCACAGAGATGAGGAAGCACAATCTGTTCCTGACATAAGCCAAGGCTAAAAAATGCACTTTGAAATTTCACCGCTAGAGGATGACCACTGCTAAACTGCTAGCCTTTGATTTTGTCCTCCTGCCTCCATTTCTCTCACTACCTTTTCCTACAACCAATTTAAGCCATAGTCTGCCTGTTCAGCAGCGGAGGTAGTGAGTCTTCTTTCTTTTGTCAGATTTACATTAGCCATAGGTTCATATTACAGAGAGAATGCTATGGCTGTGAGTAGGCATCCATAACTGCATTATCAGCTCGTCTTGCCAAGTAATAGCTGAACCTACAATGGTTTAGGAGAAATTAGTTGACCTATCAGTCTTGCTATAGGAACACAATTCCCCGCAGAGGAACATTTGCTTCAGGCCACAGGCACATGTAGCCCTAGTCTTTCTGTGATAGTGGTTTAATGCTTAAACCCAGTTATGCTGAAGTTTTCTGAAAAGGCAGTCTGTCCAATGAAAACCATTTTTGCAGTTAGCTGCTATAGTGTCACGAGCATTACAAATTATCAATAGATTAGATCAGATAGGTATTTATTTCAGTTAGCACAGCTGTTGTGTGGCAGGAATTTTACTTATGAGTGTGGCTCAGATTGTAATAGATGACTGAAAGGCAGTTTCAAGCATAGCAGTATCCTGAGAAATCCGGGATTAAAAACATGAACATATTAAGCAAAGGTGTTATTTTCTAAAGCACTGAGCACTGAGCTAGCACCACTTCTAGTGAAATCAATAGAAGATTTCTTTGAAGTTTGGTGAAAGTATAATGAGCCATTATTTGAGTCCTTTGAAAAATCTTTTAGTGCCAGTGTGTCTCTTGCATACATGTATGCTGAACCACAGATGTGCATCGATGTTTAAAAAAAAAAAAACTATAATGTCTTCTTGAAATCTTCCAATTACAGCACCATCTTTTACAAAAGAATGTTCTTTTTTATACTAATACCCAGTCAAGTATGTAAAAAGAGTCACTAGATGCAATTCCTTCAATTGCAGCAACTGCGGATCTTGAAGGAATGTATAAGATTTTTAGTCAGATCTGTTTTGTTTCAATAAGGTGGTTTTAATTGTATCTATCCGTAATGATCACAGTTCTGTAACCTTTTAATTGTGATATGACGAATTCCTTAAAGGTATGGCCAAATGAGTGGATCTGCCACATTTTTTAAGTGAAGATGGTATTCATTCGTTCACTCTCACAGTAATTATTTCACCGATCCTTCTGCACAGTTATCTGGAACAGGAATACACCTGAGCTTTGGAAATTTCTGGATGAAATTTCTGAAAACTCTTATGCTTTTGATGAATGTCAGATTTCATTGTCATTTCATTTTCTCATATGTAATGTGGGTTCAGAGTGAGAATACTTTCAATGTACTTTATAGATGTCTTCTGAAAGTTTTGCTTTTTTAAAAAATGGTGATATATATATAAAATATTTTATCCTAAAATAACAATCAGAATTTTAAAATATGAGAAAGCCAAAGTATGTGCATTTTTACTTCAACTATTTTGGAATTTCAAAGAGTTTAAAAAGCACTTTGGTTTAGCACAAGTAATCCAATGCAAAAAGACTGTTGAAGAAGATTTTGCAGGCTGTCTTCAGAATTAAGGGGTTTAATTTTGTATGCCTCCTAGTACGCTGTCTCTATGTGGGCTGAAATATGTTTCTCAGTACAACCATAACAACTCTGGTTGCTCTTATCATCTCCACATCCTACTCTGAGTTTTTTTATGCTAAAAGTGGAATTTTCAAAAAAGCTTATTCTTGACCTAGCTGGTCCCATATTAAGGCTTTTATCAAACTCTAAGTTTTGGTAACTACACTGGATGCATTAAGAAACCTTAACGCCTGTCCCTCCTGTATGATTTAATAGCTTGCAAAAAGCTCCTGTATAAAATGCAAGAATCTGTGTTCCAAACTGTCTGTTGTTGGTATATTTTTTTTCCTTACCCTCACTGTATTTTAAATGCTGTTGTACATTATTTTATTTCTAATGCATAATAAAAGAGCACATCATTTAGGTCCTTCTCTGTTTCAGGCATTTAAGTTCCTCCGACAAGTCCTACAAACTTCCTAACATTTTTTACAGCTGCTCACACAGACAGAAATACTAAAAAAATATTAAATGTAATATGAGGTGGGTTTTGGTCTCAGAAATAAGAAGAAACAGGTATCAGTGATATTTGGATGATATTAAAATTTTATCAGTTCAAATTGGCAACACTGGCGCCTTCTGTCAATATGATTGAAATGTTGGCCAGTAATTGATTTCTAGGGAAAGCTCCTACAATTAAATTCAATTATTATGTTAATCTACAGTTTAATATGGAATGAAAAACAAATTGTTTCATGTACATTTAGCCCATTAGAATTCCACTCTCCTCCTCATCTGTATACAGTTCACTTCCGTAAGTCTTTATGAGATCATGGACTTTGTTGAAAAGTCAACTTCTTTAATAGAGAAAAATATAGTCATTAGATTAATAAAATAATGTTAATTTAATTTTAATGGAAATGCTCCCTTGTTCTAAGCAAAGCCAAAGTTTTATTAAGATTTTAGCATTTAGTATATTGATGGCATATTATTTCCACACAGAGGGAGGCATAGCACATATTTTAACTTAAAGTGAATAAGTGAATAATATGAATATGGTGTGCAATATGTACACTGTATACATATGGATATGGTTCTTGCCCAAATGCTTTGCTGTCTGGTTATTTTTATCACAGATTTTTAGAAAGTATGTGTTGAATTTTATAACATGAGTATGGTGAGAAATTGTGTCTGTGTTCCCGCTTACATGTAATAAACCTTTACGGACCATCTTAGAGCAAATATATGTATACATCTATAAAGTAGTTGACAGACTAGCAGGGAAAATGTGTAGTTTAAGCAGTAAAGTCTAATGGTATTGTCTACTTTCCAATTGCTATTGGAAAATAAACAAGCAAAATCATGTATGTGCCAAATTTGTATTCGTTTAGAATAGAAGACCAGTATTTATTTCTGTATTTTGGCTGATCAAAACCACTACAATTCCTGCTGAACTGAACATAGCTGAGTCCAGAATGAATGAATATATTGCATATAAATGCTGTAGTTAAAGCAAAAGTGAGATTTTTCTTCATGCAAGACAATAATTAGCCAGGCATCAGCTGAATTTTTGAAACTGTAAGCTTGATGAGGCATTAGGAACAACAGCACTAAAGTTACAAAAAGTAAACTCCATTAAAAGGAATATACACCATGTCATCTTTCTATGTTGACCTTACATGAGCAACATCACTGAAGCTCATTTGTTCCTTAGAAACTTTATTTGCCAAGGATATAAACGAAATCTTAGCAAAAGAAATACTGATTGAAAAAGTTGGTAACTGACCACCTTGATTCTTTAAAAATTATATAAAATGGTATTTTTTTACTGTGAATCATTGTTGATCTCAGAATGTAACATCGCAACTACAGGCATTATTAGTAATCATGATTTTTAAAGAGTTTTACTGAAAAACGTAAACAAGTGGAACCGTATTTCTTAGACAGAATACAATACCACATCAGAGTAACATTAAAGGATTGTATGTCTTGAAAAGAATCCATAGGTACTACATTGGACAGCTATGACAGAACTTAGAAATTTAGGCCTCCCAGCTAAAGGATTTCAATAAGCTCATAGTCCAGTAACCATAAAAATCTATGGCATGTCTGGATTTATTTAGAAGCATTTGGACTGCACAGTCCCTGAAGGGGACCATCAGTTCCTTAAGGCTTCAGCCTACCTGGGAGACCCACAAGTCTGTGCCAAAACCAGAATGATCTGGCGGGCATGCTCACTTCCTTCTGGCTTCATACTACGGCTCTGTGTGGCCAAGAAGTCATCTTTTTCTTCCTTGCACCTGCTTCCTAAGCAGCCTGTGTCTGGGCTGTCGTGGTGCCTATTACCCACCAAGTCTTTGTGGTGCCAACCACATCATTCATAGGCCAGTGACTACACATGAAATGGTCCCCTTTTCTCTTTGTTGCCCAGGCTCTGTCTCTCACTGTACAGATATTTAAGGTACATTTGTGCCCTCCTCTCTAAGCTGAAATAAGAAAGTTCCTCTTGTAGTCTTTTCCCGTGTATTCATTCTCCAGTTTTAGCATTTACTCACCTCTTGACTTGGGTACCTAACACCCATGAACCAAGTTTAAAGCCCTTCTTGTTAGATTAGCAGATCTATTCACAAACACATTCCCTCCTTCTGAGGGAAAGAGTCATCATAATGATGATCATAAAAGCTGGTTTTGAAATTAATTGGCCTGTAATTGAGCATATTTGTAAAGTCTCTTCTAGTTAGAATCCTACATTGCTCTTTCTTTTAGAGTACTGAAGCAACCTGTCCCTTGTCCTCTCCCTGTTGTAAAAACTGGTGGAAGATGAGCATGAAAGAAGCGTCTGTTTTTTCCATTAAGAGCTAATTGACCCAAGCCTTCAATACTGATTACCTTCTGCGGATTCCAAAATGTATGCATAGTCATGGAAGATATTAACTGATGCAGATAGCAACAACAACAACAACAAAAAAGAAAGTAGTAAGTTCCCCAAGCCTCATGATATTAGTTAACAGTAGGATCATGCTGGGATGGGAGTGTCAGGAGTTTTGTAGATGGTATCACAGCTGATGTGACCTTGTTAGAGGGCTGAAATCTTGCCCTAGGGTAAATGTAGGGACTTAATTACATTCTGAAGGCTGCAGTAGAAGGGTACTTACACACTCTCACTGATGCCTCCTGCTCCTAGATGCAGTCCCTCTTTTTCCATCATTTATCTTCCAGGACTCTCTTTTTCCTAACTCCTTGCCCTACCCAGCCTTCTCACTCCCCTCCAGGAATCTCAGTCCCCTGCAGTTCATGCACAGACAAGATTTCAGCTTTGTATCAGCGATTTGCTAAGGAGAGGCAGAAATTTCATCAGCAAGAAGGAAAAGCTGTGGCCTGCTTTTAACCTTCCCCTTCTGCTTTTGGAGCAAAGAGACTTGCTCACTCTCACATGAGCTGCTCTGGTGAAGGGAACCCAGTGTAGAGGCACGGATAAGATAGGCAGAGAGTACATGCACTCAGGACTGCTCAAGACTGGTATTGCCAGTATGTGAGATAATGCTAATTAGTGCATAATGATACTGCATGATACTGCCTACATTTACGGTGTAGTGCTAGCATGGTACTGTCATGGTGGCCACCACCGCAAGTCTGCCCAAAGAAGCAGCTGGAACATCCAACTGTTCTGCAGAACAGTTCCAATGGAACCTGCCATCAGGAGACCAGGAGCTCCAGGATCCTGAGACAGCCTGCTAAACGACGAACATAGATCAAAGCCGAAATATTTCTGGGAAATCTCTATGTCTATGGGAAAGATAGTGAGTGTATATGTGTAGTTATTTTAACTATTAAGCCCTCTCAAGATCTGGGAGGACAGATACTGGTGTCAAAGATAGATCAGTGCCATGCTTCTGAATAGGAACAGAAGGTCTAAGAGATCGCTTCTATGAGTAAGTCAGAAACGCTGTTCTTCCCCTATTTGGACAGACTTAAAATCGTAGAATCGTTTAGGTTGGAAAAGACCTAGCACTGCCAAGTCCACCACTAAACCATGTCCCTCAGCACCACATTTACACATCTTTTTAATACTTCCAGGGATGGTAACTCGACTACTTCCCTGGGCAGCCTGTTCCAGTGCTTGACAGCTCTTTCAGTGAAGAAATTTTTCCTAATATCCAATCTAAACCTCCCCTGGTGCAACTGGAGGCCATTTCCTCTTGTCTTATTGCTTGTTACTTGGGAGAAGAGATCGACCCCCACCTCTCTACAACCTCCCTTCAGGTAGTTGGAGAGAACAATAACGTCTCCCCTCAGCCTCCTTTTCTCCAGTTCCCTCAGCTGCTCCTCATAAGACTTGTGCTCTAGACCCTTCTTACGTACATTCAACTTACTGATCTTTTCATGAGTTAAAGGTATATGCATTGAGATATTAATACCTGAACAATTACACAGATAAGAGTTTTGTAATTGTCTTTTATTACAAATAATTATTCTACAGATCATTTCACCATTGCTTAGAAAACATTAAATAATTGATCTAGGAATGCATACTACAATTTTCTGAGCGGTTGCAGTTCAGGCATGAGGCCTCGCTTTTAACAGCTAAATTCTTTATACTTTGACTCATCAGGCTTAAATTTCCAGTCTACATCCCCATAATGTTCAGAATCACCAAGGTTAGAATTGGAAAAACTGTTACATCTTGTCTGGACCAGTGCAAGCCAAAGATGGTCACTATACCACGCTAACAATTTGAATTTTCATATGTGCATGAGCTATGTAAATTAATGTGGCTATTAGGGTATAGCTGTACGATGGGAAAATACTTTAATGCATATCTTAAGGTTGATAACCTTGTAGATTCTCATCTACCCCTACTTACAATCCCCAAGAGATTTGTGATAAACTAGTATTAGACCTAAGCCCGGAAAAATCTCATTTCCAATCAGTAAGGATGACTTTTTAAATAACCTATTGCAAGTGTGTGAGAAGCTTATTCCAAAGGCAAGAATGAGAAGGGATGGTGCTCTGTACTCATGTTAATGAGTGGAGATGGGGTTCCTTATCACAGAGCTTTCTGAGAACTTGTTCGGTCGTTATGCAAATGCCATTGGCAGGCTTTTAAATTTATACAGCAAAACCCAAACTAATTCTGTTGTAAAGAAAAAGCTATTAGTGTCTTGTAAGTATAAACCTTATATATCTATTTGTAATGTTTATTACAGTGAAAATGCAGCATATTCTGTTTGTCTCTGGTATTTGTCTACAAATAATTTCCAAACCAGTTCCATTATTTGAAAATATTGAATATTTGTAAAATACTCCAGGCTAATTATTTGTGAATAGTTCATTTTAGTATTCACCATTTGTGGCTGAGCAATTAGATGCTTACCCATTGGGGGAATCTAATTTAATATGCTTTAAAAATTGCTTTGCTGAGTCAGAGCTCAGCTAGTATAACCTTTTTAATTGGAAAATAATGGGGAATAAGTTATGACTGGTGCTTAATGCCACCTTATAATTACTGAATAAAATGTAGGGATATTTAAATGTCCTTCTAATTGAATATCAATCACTGAAATAACTTTAAATGCCAAATAATACGATCTTTGAACACCAATGAGCAAAATAATTTATTCAGAACTAATATACATCTCTGTCATTGTTGAGCTGATTATAATACTAATCTGTACCAATAAATGAATTTAATTCCCAGCCCTTTCAAAATCCTCTATAAAATGTCATCTCTGTAACTCGGAAATGCTTATTTTAATATAACTCTAAATATTTTCATTAATAGTGGAATAAGAAAACCTTTACAATTACTAAATACAGTTTTATATTATACAAAAAATCTTTTAAAAGCAGTTAAAAGGGCAATTTTCATCTTAAGCAAGTTTATTAATGCTTTCAGTCTCCTCTGGGCCATTCTTGTGTTAAAAACATTTTTGGAATGGAATTTAAAGAAACTATCCAGACACAAAAATGTCATGTAAACAAATGTCTAAGCATGAGGCAACATTGCAGTTCATGAAATATCAATGAGAGCAAAGTAATGCTCCCTTGGCAGAAGAAAATTATTGAAGATTTCATAAAGCATAAGGCTATCATTTTTTAAATGGCTGGTAAGGTGAGGTGAGGAAAGGCTGGAGACAGGATCTGATGCTGAAGGCAATAGGCTTTTTGCCATTAAGTGTGGATGGTAAATGTCATCAATCTGTTTCATATTACATCATCAGCAGAAGCTTTTTCATATGCCTTCAGAATCCATCATGTGCCCAAGTTAGCTAGCCTTAAAAACACATGTAGAGTATTGACTTTTTACTGTAAAGCTTATTCAGAAGTTTAAACAGAACTTCTGGGGTTTGTTAATAAAACAAATTTTTTTTCTAACCTGAAAGGTGATCAAAGAATTGATATATATATAGCACTGTCTAGCAAGTATCAGTGCTAGCTAATAAGTGATAGTTATTAGTTTGTGTTTTTAAATTGCATTAACTAACATAGTGCTGCACTGGCATATCACCCAAGTTTACAAATGAAAAACTGTTGCAAAATAAAAAAGACTGTCTACAAAGTTTAAATTAGACGGAGAGGTCAAGTAGACAGATAGCTTTTTTGTAATTAGATTGCAATCACTAAACATTTAGGCACTGTTACCAGCACATTTGCTGGAAATTATGTCAGAAGTCATTAATAGGTCAGGTCTAAGCAGTTTTCCAAACACTTTGAAATAGTCAGATTTGGCTTTCTTTGTTCTGTGTTGCATTTTCTAAGGTATGGTTTCCAAGAATATGGCCTTTATTTTCTGAAAGAGTGCCTCAAAATATAGAAGACCTCCAGCTAATGTCTAGCTGACAGGTCTGATACTGACCTACATTCAGAATTTTTTGACAATTTTAAAATGTGATAATATAAAGCAGTACCAGTGTTGCCAGCTGAATGTCTTCCTACACAAAAAAATGCTTAAAATATTATTTCAATATGGTAAATTACAGTTATGGTTGTTCTCTCAAAAATCATGCCTTTTTTTTCCAGTCTAAAACATATATGTGCAGTTGGCAGGGGGATACCCTGTGTTTCACAGTCGACTTTGCTCTGGGATTTACCTGTTTTGACAGTAAAACAAAGGTAAGAGAAAAAGAAGAGAAAACATAACTCTGTTTTGTTTTACTATTATTGACGTTATCATTAACCATAATTTTTCATGTTGATCAGTAATGGTAATTTTTTATGTTGACGTCAAGTATTTCTTCCTCAAGCCTACTTTACTTTTTATACAGCACTACTAAAATGTAGTCAGTTTGGGACTAGAAAGGGACAATTATACTTGTGCCTTAGCATGTGAAGATAAATTTTGGAGAAAGATATAAAAAAAGTAATTTCCTTTTCAAGTAATAAAAGCAAAGGGAGGTTATATTTAGCAGAGAACTTGGTTTCTTAGTCATGAAGAAATGTCAAGATTTTTAAAAGATCATCAGTCATGAAAAAAATGAAGTGTCACCTGATTCTATTTGTTTTGAAGCTGTGGATATAAAATAGGATTAATTATTCTTCCATCATAAGAAATTTAGGCCATTTCTAAAATAAACAGAACAAGGGCAAATGCATTTCAAAGTCATAATCTATAAGATTAAGTTCACTTATCTTGCAAAACAGAGTGGCTATATATAAAGTGCCTACAGGAGATGGTTTATGATACATGCCAGCTTCCAAGCCCTCTCTATAATTCTACTATTTTATATATAATTTAAAGTGATACTATAATTTAAATTATTCTAAATGGATTTATACATTTGTTTGCCAGTAGAAGTTAACATACATACAAAAATACTTCTGCCTTACTAGAGCTGTCCTCTGAAATACGGTCTTCAATTCCAAACTGAAAGGATTTTTTTTAATATATATTAAAGAAATTCAGTCAGTCATTCTGAGTTAAGAGGAAATATACTGCATTTTGAAATACTGACACAGGATCTAGTTTTTGTGTGTTGGTATTTTATGGGTTTTGAGCGAAAATACACAAATCTTTGTGCAGAGAAGTAATGACCAAGATCATTGTTATTTGAAAATTTAGACTAATAGCATTAAGGGTGCTATCCTATGGGGTGGCATAAAATTTCAGGAAATACGTTTGCATACCTTTCTGTGCCTCAGGTGATACTGTATTCTGAAATTGTGCTTTTTGCACAATTGTACACATTTTGTGTATAGCCACAAATTCACTGTAGAAAGTAATCTCATTAGTTTAGGCTATATAAAATGTTTCTTTTAGATGTGAATATTGATTGGGTATACTCCCACCTTTAAAATTATAAACTTCTCTATTGATACTGCTTTTTACAAGATCAGAAAATTATCTATAATTAAAATCCTGATCCTACTGCATTCAGTAGAACCAAGATATTACCTGTAGAAAGGATGGGACTTTAAGCCACAGTGCCTACCTTCAATATTGATGATGATGAGGATTTAGATCAACCTTTCTTGCTTACCTAAGGAGAAACACAGAATAATGTCAGATAGATTGCTTCTGTCATTAAACTGTAGAAATTGTGGAGAGCTCAAGACATTTATTGTTCATCTGTGTGAGAGATGGCAATGTCCTCTGCATCCTCAAGCCTGAGTAAGGCAGTAATGAGTGGCTTCCGCAGTTCATCTTACTTCCCATAACTGTCAGCTGGAGTTAGCTGTGTTGCCCAACACTCAGAGATTTTTCAGTGTTATTTCCTACCACCACTGAATAGATTGTTGAAGTGTCAAGCAATTAACAGTCCATTAGGGACACAGCAATTTTGCTGAAAAACTTATTTTTTCTCGCAGATAATGAATTTCAAATTAAAGTCACCTATTGATGCAAAGAATGGTCTTACACCACAGCAGGTGTTCATACAGGCTTATTAAAATGAAGGCCAGTCACCTGTCTGCCCTGCAACTCTAAGCCTGGATCCCAAATTTTAGGCAACCAGCCCATGTACTCATTAAAAAAAATTCTATATTACAGTCAGTAAAAGAATATAAAAAGGGCCTTCTTATTACATATGACAAAATAAAAAAAGGAAGAACTTTTGCTTAGCAGTTTAAGTGTCTTTTAGAAAGCTCTTCTCCAGAACAGTTTGGGGGATTCTTAAACTTCTTTGAAAGAATTACTTCACTTCATATATGTTCTGTTGCAGGGTCATCATGGGCTTAACTAATTCAGCTTTTACCATTTTGGGCCCATCACAGACATACTCTTGTGGCCTGCTGCTGCTGCTTTATATCTGATTGTAGAGATTTCTTTTAACTACTTGGCTTGGTTGGTTCATCTTCACTATCCTGTGCCTCCAGCTGCTCATCCAAGATAAAGGGATCCCAAAGTGTGCATTTTCTTCCACCTTCCAGAGCCATCTACTTTTTTTCTTTTCCACTCAGTGTCAACTGTTGAGAGAGATGGTGACTCCCGCAATGCCAATTATTGTCAAATTGTTTCTAAGTTCTTGTGTCATCTCCACCCTAGCAGTTATATTCTATAGCGAACATTCATCTAACCTATTTAAATCCAAACTCATTTAAGCTTTGAATACTTTTCAGATGGTCTAATTAGGCCCTCTGGACCCAGTTAGAAATCTGTTCATGAATGCAAAGTTTAAGCACCATCACAATGCTGTAGCATAGTTGGGTGTTTCTTCATCTGTTATATTTGTCTGAGTCAATGACATTTATGTCTGCAGGGACCAGGAGATGGAATTAGGCTTTTTGTGCCTTCTGTAAACACTTTTTTTCTAGGGCATTCCCTTTCAGACTATGAGTAGGGTTCTGAAGACCACTGGTGGCACTGGTCTACATGAAAAAAATATTTTGCGATGAGGTATATTGGAAAATGCGACATAGCAAACTTTTTTCTGTGTGTGCTTATGAAATAACCTTCAAAGTATTTAAATTGTGTTTCCTCACCAGTGTGCAGGGACTGAATCACATTTCAACATGTACATAGAATTTTCATTGAGATTATGGGCATTAAGGAAACATCAGTAGGAAGTCTGGATGCAAGTTGTTACCTTGTGTTTTTTTAAATTTATACGTTTTCAGGCGATCAATAGAAATCATTCAAATAAATACCAAAAACGACATTTCCCAATATTTGTTTTTAAAAAGTATCTCCATAACTATTAAAACATACCTGTCCATCTAGGATTTCCTGTGCATAAACCTGTAGGAGACCAAGAAGCCTAGAATTCTTATATATTTTACAAACAACAGTGTAATGTAGAGCATATTTTTTGTGGTTTGTGAGACTACCTTCAATAATAACATTTTTGCATTTCTGTAGCTTATTTTATATGAGGATTTCAAACCACATTACACACATCAATAAATTCAGCTTTGCAACATCTCTGTAAGACATTACTATCTACTAATCTATCTATTAGGCAGATGAGCCAACTGAAATACGAAAGATTGAAATATGGTGTGGAATTGTATTCGTAGTGAAACTGATACAAATATCCTTATGGATCTTTCCAGAATTAAGATTTTGCCATGGACTTTGATATTATGTATACAACTGAAACATTTCAGAGTATTTCTAAATAATTGTTTAATTGGTGAGTATTAACATTGTATCTTTTGCTTTCACATATGATGTAGAGCTGTTAATTTTATTTGCTCTGCAACCAGCCTGTTACCATGCACTAAGTTTACTGCCCTAATGCTTTATCTTGATACAGAAACATTGATCATCAATCTATAGTTCTAGGTAAGAATGTGTAACAGAGTCCTTAATCAAATTTCTTTCTCTTTAGAATGTGCTGTGGAGATTTAAGTTCTCTCAGCTCAAAGGCTCTTCAGATGATGGGAAAACAAGAGTAAAGCTGCTTTTTCAGAATCTAGACACCAAACAAATTGAGACAAAGGTAAGCAACATCCTCTTTCTCAGTTTAGTAAAAAATAAAATGGATTTACTATCAAGGCATCAAAAATTCCATTTACTACTGCACATTCATATGGTGAACTGCACATCACAGTTTGTCTTTTTTTTCCTGTTCTCTAGAAACTCAAGAAATGGAAGTGATGTAGTATCATTGGCTTTATTACACTATTTGTACAAGCCTGTTACTGAGTTATGTTGTGATGGTGTTTTAATGTTTCAGAAAGGTGATTTCTGTGAAGTTGTTTAGTCAACCTATAATAGCTATAATGTCTAAAAACTTTTTTTAAAAAGGTTAAAGGAAAAATAAAACTATTTAAATGCTAAATACATTTTTAAGCTCCTATATAGTAGGCTTAAAATTTTAAGCAAATAGGTGCTTAAGGTTTTCGAACAAAATAAATGATTGTGTAACATTTAGTAGCTTAAAAAAAGGCATATTCTTACAAAAGGTCAAGCAATTACTGAAACCTATTGGTTCTACTCATTGCTTTACAGGATCTGGAATTAAGCTGTGGAGACATCCAGTCACTACTATAGATGCAATATTACTGGTGTCTCTTTTCCACTAGCAATCATTGTGAAACTCAGAGCTGAACTTCATCAGTTTCTAATTCAGGATTGTAGTTTGAATCATCTTCTGAAGGTTTGGCTGTAATGCCTTAATCTGGGCTCAGATTCTGCCGTGTGATCCCAAGCCTGATGCGGAATAAATAGATAAAAAGATAATTTTTCAATCATGCAGTTTTTAAAAGAATGAGGAGAACTTCGATGTGATATGACAAAGAGGAAGGTAAGAGTGAGGTTCAGGTGGGATTTGGTGGACAAAACCCAATGAAAACAAAAGAAAAATATCTGAGAATCTATGAAAATTCTCAAATACTCTTACTTGGGGTTGTACAGGTTGAAGTCAGTTATAAAGTGATACTTTTCTACAGTGACCATACACAAAGGTTATATATTACCTATCCTTCTAATGCTTAAAAAAAGTTGTAAGAAGAAAATCTCTAACCTTCCTTGTTAATCATAAAGTTAACAACAAATGCAATATGTCTGTCTTTGTACATCTATGTTAGTAAATTAGTCAGTATTTCATCAGCAAACTTAACCTGAGTTTTCTGTTGACTCTACTGTAAAAGATGTTATAATATCTGTTACAAAAGGTACAATATTATAATAACTTGACTATAGTAGGAGGTCATTTCCACTTCATTTCTTGTAGTACTCCTTGGAGACAGAAAAAGACAACTATCATAATTTTATACGCGATCATCTGTTGCAGAGAGCTCACATAACTTGTTCCAGGTCAGACAGGAAGATTGTACTGGTGTAAAAACCATAATCTGAATCTCTGAGTCTGTGTATTAAATCATCAGCTAATCCATGGGTGTGATTGGCCAAGGGCCCCCATTCCATTGCCTGCAATGGAATTCCATTGCTTTAATACTGGATCATTCCTCTTTCTGTTGTGGTAAACAATATGATTTTTTTTAATTTAATTTTTTTTATTATTTCTGTGCTCACTTCAATTTTTAAAATTGGTTTTACCTGTATTTTACTCTTTAGATTAAAAAATTGTATATTTTAGCATTTTTATGAAAATTTTATTATCTGTAAAATAATGATAGAAGTGAGTCCTAATGATAATTTTATATCAAGTTGTGTCCAGGAGACTGATTTGTTAAAATATTAAAAATTATTCTTTTGCATAGCTCTAATGAAAACACCTTGTAATTGGCAGAGTTTTCATCAATATTTGTGAGGCACCTTGAAATTGTCAGATGGAAGATGATACATGATCAGTTGATACAGAATTTTAAGTATGTGTGTACCTAAATGTACGTATGTGTTGGAACTGTTGGAAGAGCCCAGGAAAAGCTCATTAAAGGCCAGAGGAAAGGTTGATACTCAGTAGCTAAGGATTTATCAGGATTTCAGTGACTATACCTTTTACCACTGTCTGCACAGTACAGTGTACCCACTACGATTTCACATTAAATGGGACTGGGATACAGCTGTGCAGCCTTTCCACTTCAGATAAGTGATATATATTCAGGTCTATGCCCACCACCTAAATGGTATTATTTGTTAGAGTTCCGAATTACAGACTAGTTGGGAAATAACCAACACTAATACCTATGGTATAGTACAGTATCTGCCTCAGTTTATTGTACTGAAAGAGATTTCATTGAGCCAGATGGTGCTGTATGGTGAAATGCAGCCAATAATGAGAAACAGAAAATGTCATCAAATAATAGAAGTTTCATTTTTCCTGAGTAAATGAGCCACTATGTGTGAAATAAAGCTTGATACAGATGACTTATGTTCACTTGGCAGTAAACAGTACAGTTAAGTTTGCAAAAGAATTTTCCAGATTATCTCTAATTTTATATGCTTCTAAATTCTTGGGCAAAAAAATCACACTTGGGAATTCTGTTTTTGCATCTTGATTACTAGCTAGAGATGATGTTTTTTCTCCTATAAATTTTACGCCAAATGCTTCTTCCTGTGCACTTCAGTTTTAGGTGAAGAGCAACACATTTTTCCATTTAAAAAGTTTTCTGTTCTAAGAAGCTAATAAGGCCCAGAATCCTGTGGAATTCTTTGAGCTGGATATGCCTTTCCGTGCCCCTTTGGTGGGAGGCGTTTAAACCTGTGTGCATTTTATGTTTAGCAAAGTTGTATATAGCTTATGTACCTGAATACAGGATCCAGTACTGAGAAATTACAAGTAATCATAATAACAGTAGATATTCTTAGCCTACATGGCATGTACCCTGAATTTTCAAGGTTGTTTTAAAAAACATAAAAATTAAGATTAATACTTCCACGATTGCATTGATGCTTTATCTCACTCAGCTAAACTGTAGCTACCTGGAAGATAAGTCTTTTTTTTCCAAGCATATTTTAATTGAGCATTTCCCTTTTCTTCTCATCTTACTTTTTGTTCCTTTTATACTCTGGAAAAGAAAAGATGGAATTATATTTTAAGAATTCATTCACCCTAGGAACGGAAAGAGAGTTTATTTGTCTTTCTTCACTACATTTGCTCTTTCACTAACTTGGTCTCAAATATTTAATTGAAAAAAGAAAGAAAAGAAATCATAGTGTTGCTAGACTGTTGTGAGCCATATTGAAGCTTCAACTAAATGCTGCTGGTCACATATACTTCTTGTCTGTTACACATATAACTCAAAAGCCCTGCATATTTATCTGAGTGCATTCATCGTGATTTCTTCACTGACTTCAAGCCTCAACTATTCTGTAATTTCAGAGTGGTACAGTGATACAATGTGATCTGATTTTGCAATTAGACTCTGCAGCAGTTTTGCAGTAAATCCTATTCTCTTTAAAACAGGAGAACACATTAGTACTGTTGAGAGATACGGCAAATTAAGGAGAGTGTAAGCAAAGCGCTCTCTTTACAGCAACGTTAATCTCTAGCATCGATAAACCCTAATCTAGGACTCAAGCCCTTCTGTATTTTTATTAACATGGGTCTTTTGCTGCTGAAATCTGGCAGTTTACTACTGAACAACTTGAGAGCTTGAAAAACATTTGCAAGATGATGGTAGATAAGGGTTAAGATTTTGCCTGTTTGACAGTATTGAGCAGTCTCATTGCTGTCAGAAATTTATTTTAATATTTGCTGGAATGGGTGAATTTAGTTGGCTGCTCTTAGACAAGCATCTCCAGAACAACTTTTCAGATGAGTTTCTTCTGCATTAGCAAACTTTGCACCAGCCAGTGCAACATTTAAAAGTGTTTCAGATTTAGCAGTAGACAGAGGCATTTGGAATTACTCGAGCTGAAAGTGAAAAGCCATTTGACTCTTCCAGATCCCTGTAGAACACTGTTAAAGGATTTAAGTACAATTGATAGATAGAGTTGCAATTCATCTGGCACTGAATGTTGGCATCATAGATCTGGTTCTTATGCTTGCAGGGTTAGAGCACCATTTTAGCTTATCCTTCTGCTCTTTCTGCAAATGACAGTCACAAAGAGGAGGCCAAAAAAAGTTTATCGCTGAAGAAGCTTTCATACCATAGCTTATAATTTATCTTTGCGTGTTTATAACAGTCTTAACAAGCTGTACAATACTAATACATTTGTTCTTCTCAACCACGATATGGCAACCATGCCCTGGTATACTTGCTGATATATAGAACTGAATTTAGAATTTCCTTTCCCATTTTGACTTCCATGTGGACTGGAGCTAAAACCTAGATATCTTTATCTGTTATTTTTTTACAAAAAATATGGTTATCATTTCAATCTGATTGAAATAATATGCTGAAGAATACAGTAGTAATAGTTGTGTTCTTATCAACACCTAATAAACACTGAGGCTTAATAATATCCTTAAAAAAGTCTTGAAATGCACAGGACACAGTAACACTATCTGTCAGCGTCTCCATTATCTGCCTTTTATGTGATACAGGCTCGTGTCTTGTTCAAATAATGATTGAACAGCTCTCGGAAGTAATCAATAAAATTAAGTGTGCGTGTGGTAATGATGCAACAGGCCTGTCAAGCTCTTTATGTTATGTAATAAATCCAGCTCTCATAGGTGGGTGGACAAAACAAGAACATATATTTTTCTTACTTGGCTGTGCATATAGAGTGATTGAGGTCAGTGCAGTGTGCACATTTTTTATATACTTGGTACCAGCAGGCTGTTTTGCAGTCATGTCCTCTCACTGCTTTAATCCAATCTTTTATGTTCTTCTCTTGTTGTCTTCCTTCTAGTGTTGTACTTAATCCACTTATTAAGATACATATAGTAAACTGAAATAGCTTTGGTTATTGAAATATTAGACGTTGCACAGATTCTTCTAAATACACCAAAAATAAACCGATAATCTCAATTTAAAAAAAAGCAGCAGTCACAGAGAAGGCAAGCAAGCATAAGGGTGGTGTTAGATGATATAGAGCAAGTAAAAATGATGTTAGTCATCTGCCTGGCTGGGTATGGAGATAAATGTTACTTTAAAAAAAAAAAAAAATCAGAGCAATGCATTTGTTTGAAAGAATTGTCATTGGTGTTATTTTCTAGGAAAAGTTCACATTACATTCTAAACCTGAAGAGGCCAAATTTCCACCTCTAAAACCATATTCAAGATAGTCTCTTGCTAAGAGACATACTGGGTCCATGTCCTCTGGCTATGCAACATCTACATTTCTCCAAACCAGAAGGCCATCCCTATCTTTTACAAATCCATATTTCCAAACTAACCCCCAGTTGTCTTCCCCTTTTCCTGGTCTAATCTGCATGCAATCTATAGCCACCACCAGAACACCAGTTCTCTGAGTAGTCTCTGTCCTGTACAAATCTGAACCCCAACTTCTGCTTTGGATTTATGTGACTATTCCTCAACATCTGTGCCTGACTAGCCAGCTTCAGGATCATAAAGGCAGCCAGCGCAGACATTAGACATCCTTCAAATGTAAAGCACCACAGCCTCACCCCAATTTGTGGTCTCCTGGGTCAAATACTACTGTGATAAGCTGCACTTCTGGGAGCTTCTGGTGCATGAGGCCTCAGGTGAACCCCGCCTTTCTGATACCACCATAGCTGACCACATCTAACCGAGCCCTGCAAAAGGACACCTCCAGAGCTCTGCTCCTCTTTTATGATCCCCTCTGATCGCTCACACCACAGGTAATCTAACATAAAATAGTGAAGACATGGGAGAACATGAGAGAGTGAACCAGCTCGTAAACTGCATGAGGAGTGCTTACATGCCACCTATTTGGCTACTCAGCTGTATAACAACTTTCAAAACTAGCAGCACTCTTGAAAATAATCCCCCTGACTGAGGGACCTGCAGTATTAACTGGAGAAAATAAGAGTGTTGTCTTCACATAAAACATAGGTTTAGCAGTACTGCTCCTCTTTCAACTCTATGTAGATTATCTTTTCTAGAAATAAGAGCATATTAGTATTCAAAAGGTTATTCACCACAGATTAGACAACTTCTCTCAGATGTGCAGAGGGACTATGGCAGTTTTATCCATACTCTGATAGAAACAAAGAGGACTCTGCAGTAGGGCCATTGGGAAGGACTGTCTCCCAGTGATGAGACATTCCTGTCTTTGCTCTTTTCTTATCCCAAAACTCTTCACATAATGTTAGAGCAGTCTGAAACCCTACCTACAGTCTGTGTTATGTCTGATTGCTTATCTTGATAAACATGTATAGATCAGAATTGCACAAAGCCAGAGCAGAGAAATGGAAAGCCTTGTGAAGGACTCTCTTCTCTCGGTTCATTTGGCTGCATTCATTCAGTGTATTGAATGTCAGAACCTGAGGTGAAATTGTTGGATGATTTCAGTTGATTTTGGAGCAAATCTAAGATTAATGTGAGTGGGCTTATATTTTAGAATTTATTGTTTTTAAAGATGGTAATTCAGGAGCTGTAAACAGAATCACAGAATCACTTGAGCCGAGAACTGATATATTGAGGGCTGTATTATTTCATATTGAGTTGTATTTCATTAACAATCAGGAGTGTGTACTTCATTGTACTTTTATAAAACTTAGGCAATGAGAGTTAAATAATGGCACTACTTTTTTCTGAAAGTGTTTGTATTAATTTTATATTAATATTCACAGTAGACATCTGCTGTCAATAAAATATATTTTAAGATACTTATTCCCATACTTGCTCCATTACTATCAATCCAAATAGAAAAAGCAGGGGGTTTATGCCCCAAAAAAGTCAGAATAAAGATTACATGGCCTTAAATTCCTCAAACAATTTTAACCAACACGCTTCATTTTTCTTTCACGAGATCTAATTTTGAGTGTGAGGCCCAAATGATTACTTCAGCAACCAAATGCCAGTTATTAAGTTACCTAAGTGCTTAGTTTGATACAAGTTCTCAAGAGATTTTTCTTCTTTTAGGATAGTTATTTCTCAATTTGTTGACTAGCAAGTATGCAAACCAAGTTTGAGAGAGTTTTGCCTCTTCTCTCCATGTTACCTTATTTTCTTCTTATTTAACTAGGTATGAATGATAATAAATGGCACATTCTGCTTATCATTTATATTGGTTTATGCCCCTATTTTTTTAATTAGGAGTGTTTTGTGTTTGCTGTTCTTTTATAATCTTGGAAATGTCAATTTATAATTTGTATTAGATACTGAATTATAATCATCTGTTTTAAATTGCTTATTATTTCAACTGTTGGCATCAAAAATGGCTATGCATTTTTTCCAAATTCCAATATTTTTTCTTGGAAAGTTGTAGGAAAACAAGTCAGGCATTTCAGAGAAGAATTTTTGAAAGAAGGGGAGAGTCATTTCATTTATGTTAACACATTCTCAAAGATGTTTAATTGAGAAATACTTGTGTTTCCAGGTTCTGGAAGGAGTTAAAATTTGTTTGATGATGACCTATCCAAGACAATTATATGCACCTAAAAATCTCTGCTCACATATTTTTTGCAGGACATAGGGGCTGAAAGCATTGCTCTCTTAGGCTTCTGTGTGCACTGAGCAAGCCCTGTAAGGAGGACAGCTTGCTGCCAGAACTTTCTCTGTTCCAAGGCTACCGTGTCTGACAAGGTCTTTCCCTGTAATTTTTGTGGATGTTTCATAGAGGCTAAAGGCATTTGTAAGGCCTGCTGCACCACGGGAAGAGCATATCTTGGAAGCTTGTTAAATATCATTCTATTACTGTTATTGTCCAGTAATAATGCTTATTGTCACCTTATGCTGGAGAGAGTAGTTGGTAACAGAAAATTACAAATTTGCTTAGTGGGAAATAAAATGCCTGATATTTTATATGTGCCTGTGGCTGTAAAGAAACCGTGAATAATTTTTTTAAAAACTCAGTAGAATCTAATCATCACGAAGTAGAGCCCTCAAATATTGTCAGGGTGTAGCAGTTTCTTTGTGCCACTCCTTGTTTCTCTTTTCCTTTTGCTTCTTACTCATTTCCTCTGCTCCAGCATGGCACCTCCACCAGTTGCGGTCCCTTCGGGAGTGTTACCTGCTCTGCCATGGAGCACCTCCTTCTTCACTGGCCTTGTTGCCTTTCTGGGGAATTTACTGCCCTTTCTTAATTGTGTCTCGCCGAGACACCCCCACCCTGGCTGCGGGGCTCAGCCCTGCCCTGCGGGGGGTCAGTCAGAGCCGGCTGGAACCGGCTGTGTCCGGCCTGGGGCAGCCCCGGCCTCTCCTCACAGAGGCCGCCCTGCAGCTCCCCGCATTACCAGAAATTTCCCGGTTATGCCCAATAAAGGGTCACAAAATCATGCCCCACAAATACTAGCGAACAATTTAAGACATTCATTAGTAGTTTAACCACTCCTGCCTAGTAAATACATGGCCTCTGATAGCAAAATAGTGTGATGGTGAGCTTTTCCAGAACAGTAGTCTTGAATTCCAAATATTCTGTTTGAGGCAATTTTGTTGAGATGATACCATAAAATACTGTGATAGGAAAAGCACAAGTCCAGTACTTTGCGGTTTTTTTAAAGGCAAGCATATGAAGTGGGCCTCAATAAACTACTACGTAGGCAACATGTTGTTGAAAACAAATGTCTTCTCCCCAAAACAAAAACTATCCCAAGTGTCCCCACAGTATATTTACCAGCTGCAGACTTTACAAATAGCAGTATCATGTAAATTGAACATGTTTCTTGTATTGTATTTGTTGTCATTTTATCAGAATATCACTCCATTTCTGTCTGGGGACATTGGGGAAAAAGAAATTTCACTTGTGCACAGAAGATGAAATATGTTATAAAAAGTCAAGGGAATCTGAGAACTGGTTAGGAGTAACTCTGTGAATTAGGGCATATGAATTTCACACTCAGCCATATTTCTATATGCAGGCTCTAGTGCGACTTTACCTTAGCTTCCACCTGGCCTCTGGCATCCCAGCTTGTTTATCTGACTCTCCTTCAGAGGCTGCCGAAGTATGGGTCCTCCTCACCCTCCCTGGCTGTGACTTGACACCGCATCATCCCCAAATATCCTTAACATATAAATACTTTAAAATACATTGAGATATTTGAATGTGCTTGCAAGTTGAACGCTTTCATTGTCCAAGTTGAGTAAAATGTAAACAATAAAGTAGCACAGAGTGAAAACTAAATTGACATGCGGCACTGCCAGTGAACATGGTATGGATATACATCTTTTGTTCTTAACACTTTTGATTTTACAGTTCCCTATAAAGATTCAAATTTTCATTTAAAGTCCATTGTTGTTTGCTGACTAGTCTATTCTGTATTTATGTAAAACGTTTATAAACCTGAATATGAATTCACATTTTCTCTTCTTGCTTTTTTCTCTTACTTCCTCTTTCAGGAACTTGAATTTCAGGATCTGACAGCAGTTTTACACTGTATTCACTCCTTTATAGCAGCAAAAGTGGCATCTGTGGATCCAGTATTCATAGACAGTCAGAGTATTGCGAGAAAATATATGTACAGTAACTGATATCAGATTATATGTTGTGACTATGGAAAATAAATTATTTTCTTAAAGAAAGTAGTTATTTCATGCACAATATTGCAACTTTGTGATTTTATAAGAAGTCTATAGTTGTGTTATCTGTAATGTTAAAAGTTTTCACAATCTGTTAAACATTTTGAATCTATGAGTTAAAAAATATTAAATCAGACTGAATCAGTTTGTCATCTTCAGCATTGATCTGAAATCCTAAGTGAATATTCATTCAATATTTGTGGTGTCGTTTTGATTCCTACTCTCATGGTCATATGTATTCCCCCTTACTAGAAAGAAATGTGGAATAACATTTGAAAAGTGTGTGTCCAAAATTTGGCCTCTAAGTCTGTTTTGAAAAGCGCTGGGCACACAGAAAATTTCTACAGCCTTCAATGTAGAAAAGAACTAATTATTGAAGACAACTGCCATAGGAATTGAACTTTTATCTTGCTTCTGTGTGTTTGAAAAATTATAGTTCTGTGGTCCAATTCCTTTTAGGCCTGAGAGTTTAGCTCTGGCAAAACACTAACTACTCTATTTCAGACCGAGGAAAAGACTTAAGCACACACTTGACTCTAAGCATATTAAGTAGTCCCAGTGTCTGCACAAAGTAATGTTAAGTATGTATTTAAATATCATGGTAGATCAACTGAAGCGCTTTAAACTCTGCTAAGAAGCCTAACTATAGGCACTCAGTTTAAGAAAACTTGCCATAGGGTTTTCTTATCTACTAATAAAGCTTCCATGAATCATTCATTTATTCGTTCATAGATTGCCTCAACACTGTCCTTTGATGTGGTGCTCTGTATGGTTGAGAACATCTTCTTTAATAATTGTTTTGTTTGGAGGAAGATGCTCCCAGTGTCCGGTGAACAGAACAAAATATAAAGATTTTTCTGGGCCATCTACCTTTTTTTTTCCTAGAGCTCTAACCCGGACTTATACATAAGCAAATTGGGTTTTTACTTCTCTTAGGAAATAATATGGTTCTACTTGTGATGTGTTCCTCACTTCCTTCAGAAAATCATTTTCCTATATGCACAGATAGTACTTCCTGCTATTGAAAAACTATATCAAAGGAAGACATTTTAATCTTACAGCATATTCCCTGTAAGTAATACCAAATGTTGCAGGTTTCTGTGTTAGAAGTCTCAGTTGTTCTCAAGTGCAGTTTTGAGGCAGCATCAGGCAATTTATTTTTTTTTTTAAGGAAATAAAACAATCAAAAATCAAGCAAGAAGAATATCCTAAATAGATACAATGGATATGCTGCCAATTCATCAAAGTCCTCCCTAAATTTTAGGAGTCTAGTAAAGTGTCCTGCTAAAGTAAAAGCCTAAAGTTACTGTATCCTTCAGAAAAGAGGTAGGTGCCTTTAAAAGCCCTCAGGTGAGGAGTGTTTTTACATAACTTCAGTGCTTAAATTTAGTCAGAGAAGTTCCCCCTCTCAGGTCTTAAGGTAGTTAGCTGTCTTGGCAGACTGCAGTGGGGCCTCAGGCACTTACTTTAAAGGGATGCTTATCTGTCCACCTGAAGCTTAGGCACAAATAAAGTGCCTAAAGTAGGTGATTTGATCCTAATGTAAGTATTACCTGTTGCTAAGTGTTATCCATAAAGAAATTCATTTCAACAGTAGGGACTCTGCAATTCCAGTGTTGTTGAAGGTTCTAGTGTTGTTTGCAAGACATAGTAGGGAGTCCTGTTAAAACAATATTTAGCAAAGGTGAGAAATATTTTTATTAATTGTAACTAAATATTTATAACCATTATGGTATTTTTAAACAAATATCATCTCAATTTTATATTACATTTTTTCAAAAAAATCAATCAAAAAATTGTCTTTCTCAAACATGCTCTTACTAAAAATGTTTCATTTCATTTTCAGCTTTCCATTTTATTTTCAGCTCTTTGTATTTACTGAGATTTTAACATTTAAAAATTATAGCATTAAAATTAGAATAGCATTCTTACAATCAATTCTCAGTTATTAGCATGAACAATTATAAATGACAGAGTGTCTGTAGGATGAAGAATGATGGAATTCCTTCCATTTTGTTTTTCTGCTATTTTCTCATATACAAAGTTCAACACTAATGTGGAACAGTAGCAAACTGTACCAGCTAGTACTGAACTGATACTACATTCAGGCCTCTAGACTTAATGTTTTAAGTATCGTGTGGTTAAAAACACAGCGTATTTCCCCAAATACTGTAAATAAAAACTTAAAAGAAATTAAGCTTAGTTTACAAAATAATCTTTCATTTCTACCAAAAAGTTCTGCAATTCAAAATTAGCTTTTTTATTTTTTTTTTTTTTTTTTTTTTGGGGGGGGGGGGGGGAGCTAAGCTCTGACAAACTTTGCAATCATAAATCTAAAATCCTGTCTTATATCTGAAGTACATTAATTCATAAGTAGCTCCAGACAAGGCATGCCTTTTCCACAAAACCTTTAATGTTAGTCTGATCTTTGTAGTGGCATAAGCAGTATTTTAAAAAGCCTGAATTTCTTTTTAAGATTTCCATAAATGCTTCTACTAAAATACTGTCAATATTTTATAATGCGTCCCCACGCACCTGAATGTCTCCTCTATCAGTGTTTAAAGTGGGGTGTGTGTAATGGCAATACAATTTTTCTGGTTTTTGTTGACTGCTGTGATTGATTCTTGGTTTAGTATCATTTGCCCGTATCCTCCAGTAAGCTTCCAAGGGCAGAGAGGGTGAACATTAGAAAGGAAACCCTTTCCTCCATGTTCTCATGAGAGGCGAAGAGAAGTCAGTGGTGATCTTTGTGCCTCTTTCCAATGCATGGGAAATGGACCAAAGCACTGCAAAAATGAAAGCAGGGGAGGGATGGACAGATGGACAGACTGTGCAATCTTAAAAGTCTTCTTTACTTAGGCACGCAAGCTAAAAGTACCTATCACTCTTGAAATTTCATAGAGAAATTCTTTCAGTGTAGTTCTCTTACTTTAAAGTGCTATTCATTGAGTTATGACTGCTGAATAGGAAAATATTTCAAAGAAAATAATATAAAATATATCATGTAATCATGTATTTTGTTTCTTAACCTATGGTTCAAAAACGTTTAGGTACTTTTGTGGTGAAGCATGTAGAGAAGCAATTATCTTATGTGAAGTAAAAGACCTTGTAGTAAATTTATTAGAAAGTACAAAAGGGATCTGTGTGGCATGCAAGATGAAATCAAAGATGTATTTTAATCTTGTTCAACCAGAATAGCTCTACAAGTAAAATCTTCTCTTTAAATTTGAAGTTATCAAATTCCATGGACTTGAGCCAAAATCCACTGTTGTTGTAAGTCCCAGTGACTCAAATGAGACTTAACCTGAAAAATGAGAAAAAGATACACAATTTTAAATAATCCATAGGGGAAGAAAAACTCTTTTCTAATATTCCCTTGGTACACATCTGCCTATGTTGTCAATCAAAGGATTCATTCCTACAGAAAAAACTGCTGACTTTTTAGTAAGGACTCAAACTATCTGGACTGAAAGCTGTAATCTTTTATTTGGAAATGCTGCCATGGTGCCCCGTAAGAGTTGCAGTTATGCAGGTATTCAGACCTCTAGTCTAGATGTATATCTCAGACTCTTTTTTTCAGTGCAAAAACATGATCTGTTGTGCAAATCTACACTACACCAGGAGCTGTGAGTGGCAGAAGGGTCTCAGCTGCATAGATCTGGAGAATTGCCAGGCAACCAAAAAGGGGAAAGAAGTAAAAGTAAGAAGAACTTTAGTTTTCTTTCTTGGTTACAAATTATTCTTGGAACACAATAGAATCATAGAATCGTTTAGGTTGGAAAAGACCTTTAAGATCATCCAGTCCAACCATTGACCCTACTCTACCAGGTCTGCCACTAAAACATGTCTCTAAGCACCACATCTACACGACTTTTAAACACATCTAGGGATGGTGACTCAACCACCTCCCTGGGCAGCCTGTTCCAATGTTTCATAACTCTTTCAGTGAAAAATTTTTTCCTAATGTCCAACCTAAACCTGCCCTGGCACAACTTGAACCTGTTTCCTCTTGTCCTATGGCTAGTTACTTGGGAGAAGAGACCAGCTCCCATGTCACTACAACCTCCTTGCAGGTAGTTGTAGAGAGCAAGAAGGTCTCCCCTCAACCTTCTCTTCTCCAGACTAAACAATCCTGATTCCTTCAGCCGCTCCTCATCAGACATGTTCTCCAGACCCCTCACCAGCTTTGTTGCCCTTCTGTGGACACGCTCCAGCACCTCAATGTCTCTCTTGTAGTGAGGGGCCCAAAACTGAACACAGTACTCAAACTGCGGTCTCACCGGTGCTGAGTACAGGGGCGCGATCACTTCCCTACTCCTGCTGGCCACGCTATTCTTGCTACAGGCCAAGATGCCATTGGCCTTCTTGGCTGCCTGGGCACGCTGCTGGCTCATGTTGAGCTGCCTGTCCACCAGGACCCCCAGATCCTTTTCTGCCAGGCAGCTTTCCAGCCACTCCTCCACAAGCCTGTAGTATTGCCTGGGGTTGACAATAACAATTGCTGTTATATTTCTAGGCTAGGTAGCTGCCAGGTTTTTACATGTCTCTAAACCCTCAAATGTGATGGAAACATCATACTTGATGCTTGTTAATGAATTAATGTGGAAATTAGGTGTGCATTCTGTGTTAGTCAGCTGGTCTGAACTCTGTAATCGGTGGAAAGAGACTGGCAGTTCCAGGGAGTGCTTTACTCCCTCCTGGAGTAGATGCCTAAAACCAGTGAATTGAATCACGTTCTGAAAAGGCAGTCATCTTTCTCCATCGACTAGCCTAGATTTTCCGATACTGTAGCATAGTTTTTTGACAGCTCAATTTCCTATAGATAGCATTAGTGTCAGATTCATATACTAACACAATAAAAAGTAGCAATCATGTGCAATGTTGGAGGATTATGAGAATGAAATAAAACAATCCTGAAGTGAATGGAGTGTAAATCAGAAGTTTGTCATCCCCTTAAACAAGCAGAGGGGGGAAGAAAAAGCCTTAGCCTATTTTCCAGCTAGCAGTTACTGCCTAGTGCTTAGTAGAAAATATTTCTAAAATGAGGCAGTACAAATTGTATTAATTTGTAGATGGGTTCTATGTCCAAGGGAATACACTGACTCTTGGAACATCAAGCAACTCATAAAAAAAATATTTGAGACATTCTACTGCGTCTTTAAGCACTTTGTTCAATTAACATTCAGAACCTAGTTAAATTACTGCCCTTTAGTATACTGTATAACATCCATAAGCAGAATACATAATCAGCTCACTGTTTTCTTTTTGACAGAAGCTGGACAAATATTCTCCAGCTGAATTAAGATGAATATTTAATTGGTTTTAAGGATAAAACTTTCTCTGTGTTTTAAAGTAGAAATCCTTTACTGAACCAACGTGTTAAGTCAGATTATTTTATTGTTGGATAGAGCTGGAAAAAAAACCCAGTTCCTTAAATGTTTCACACCAAGACTTGGAAAAGTGCTGTGATTTGCATTTGTCTTGTACTCTAGCTATATTCATTACTATGAAGAATTTTTGGAGTAAAGGTAGCAGTTTTCCCCATCTGCCTGCTACTGAAAGCACAGTGGCTTCCACAAAAACCCAGGACTACTTATTTCATCTTGGTCTTTGAGATATACTAGTGCTTTCATAGAACTCAAATGGGGAAATGTATGCAGTCAGGAGAAGTAGGAAACAGTAACATCAAAACAGCTGCAGGGTTGAATGTCAGAGACATTTCTGGGCTTCAGTTCTTTGTGGCAGTCAACGATGTTTTTATCAGCATTTTTAGCATTATTACGGATTTATTTCTCCCCATCACTGGGATATTTGTAGCAGGATGAAAAGAAAAGGAATTATATTCATAACCAAACTGATATTTAATTTGCCTTTCACCTTCCTTTGGATCAAGGCACTGAGGAGTTTCAATTATATCACTCCGTACAGTAGGTGAGAATACTGTTACGACAGCACCAAATTCTGAATTCGCGTTCATTTTAACTTATACAGAGTTAACTTCTTCCCCGTCCTGCTACTAAGCTCCCTGAGTTTATTTGCGTGTTGCTTTGTTTTGTACTTTAATTTTTTAGAGTTTTACTAAGATCTCAAAATACTCTTAATTTATTTTTTTGTTTCATAACAATCTTTGTCATCCTAATTCTATAAAGCCAAGTACTTCTAATGCCTTTTATTGCCACATTAACCATTTCTATTCCCTCAATTTTTTTTTTCATTTCCTTTTAATCTGTTAATAAGTTTCTCACACGCTGTTTTTAATCCTGTGGAGAAAGTTCTGTAATTGCAATCAGGAAATTACCCCAAGAACCATAGTTTTTGAATGCTCATATGAAAAAGATGTAAACAAGGTTTCTCTGGCTTAATCATTAAGATCTTTTACTGATTTTCCTCTTGGAAAAACTTGCACCACGCTTCATCCTTGTCTGGTATATTCTAGGAGGCACAGCAGTGCAGTACATCTTTACCTTTGCTAATTAGTATACCGCCCCCAGCAATAGATGCCTTTTCATCAGTAGTAAATCCATTTATATGGCATGGTCTCTTACGATTTTATTTAATCTAACTAAAAGGCATGTAGGTTTCCTGGGTTTTCTTTGCTTTCTCTATCTAAATAGCTTTGCCAACCATCATCAAGTGGTTTTTTGCACTCAGAATTGCTTAGCTCTCTTGCCTTCAAAGAAAATACTCTCCTGGTTTGACATGACTGATATTTTGTTTCCTAACAATATAGGCAAGTAGGCAAGGTATAGGTGTTATTTTTAAAAAAATATTTTCAATATTCTTTTTAATAAGTACAGTATTTTCTCTACCATCCACAGCTGCACAAATTTTCCAACAGTGCTTGCAAAAGTATTTTGGCTGAAAGTGCATGTATGTTAAACTGTGTCTAATAGTGAGTCCCATTTTTGCCTAATGCTTGCTAATTAATTTTGTTGGTGCATCTTTATCTGTGATATACATTACCCTTTGATTTATCATAACACTTCACATTTTTTCCAAGGTCATTTTTCTGAAAGATTGTATGTTGTGTTCATTTGTCATAGCTCTTTCAAAAAAATCAATCAAACTTTGTTCTTTTATAGTTACATCCTCATCTCTTGGTCTGAAAAAAATTCAACTGCTTGAAAAAAAACTCTATAGTTGTTCAACAATTTGCTTCATTGATGTTTTTTTGTTTTTCTTTTTTTTTCTTTTTTTTGACAAAAATATGAGTAGAAAGTTAAGATTTGGAATTTTTAGTGGTATGCCCCATCCTACTCTTTTTCCCACGTGCCTTTTTTTTAATTTGACATTCAAACCACACCCAGCATTTTCTAGAATACAAATTGGATTAATTATGTCTCTGTGGCATGGAAATGTCCCCTCCAAAATCAAATATTAGGAGTTCAAATTGTATGAAAGGGCCTCACAAGTATTTACATAGGGCAGGTCAGTGTTCACTATTCTTCAATGCCACAGAGTTTGGAAATTGCCAGAACTATGTGCAGATGTACTTTAATTAGTTTGAACTCCAGATAAAATTGAAACCAAGGAAATGGGCATTTCATTAAATATTGCAAAAACTAGGAACATTTTTATAGCATAAGGAAGAGAGAATATCTCAGCATCAGACAAATGATTTTGTTATATTAAGATGTTATCCAAACCATATGGACATAAGAACTGCCATTTTGTGTCTGGCTAAGATTCACATAACCTAGAAAAGCCAGGGACCAGTATCAGATACTTAGGAAGGAGTTTCCCAGACTGATTCAGCTCTTCAAAGAATCTCTTGTATAGACAGACCTCTTGTCCCCATCATTTTAAAGCACCATATACAAGATTTCTAAAAGCTGAACTCTAGCACCTGACGGTGTAACCCAGCGCCATTCACTGTGTGCTATTTGCAATCTGTTTGCAGACTGCCTGTAGGATTTCCCAACAGACAGCAACCTGCAGCTAAGAACAAGATGATGATGTATTTAAAACACCCACAAAAAGGATACATAACTAGGAACCAGGGTAAGGTATGGATAAAATTGTAGTTCCTTTGTGAACTGTAGTTAGTGACAACATTGGAGGCCAGACACCAGGCTGTTAAATGTCCTTCAGAGCTCATTCAGAGGCAGCTTGGGAGATGGAGATCCATAACCAGCTCCCCCCTTGCTATGAACAGATCTTACAGTGGGAAAAAGATCTAGCTGTTCTAGTATTACAGGTAAGTGATTATTTAGATTCCCCCAAATGGACCTAATAATTAAAATTGCTAAATATGCAACCGTCTGCTCACTACAGACACTCACTTTGAATTCCTAGACCTTCGTAGTTGTTTCCTGAGCATGTTTCATTTAATATCTGTAGGCAGATGGGAGTATGCGTACAGATGACTGCTGTGCCTTAGCTGATGAGTGGAAGTCATTAAGGCGTAATAGCTTGGTTACCTGTGGTTGTTTATCTGTGAATCTATCCTTTGACTTTTCAGGTCAAATAGATTAGCCCCACTAGAAGTGTGCTTCAGTGCTGGGTTTGAAACAAAATTAAGAATACAGAAAAATTTCTACAAAATATTATTAGTGTGACAAGAGCAAGCAGAATTAGTTACATTATTAGTAGAAGAAGAAGAAGAAAATAAGCACACTGGATGCACTTGAAAAGTCTATTAAAAGCTATCTTTATTTTTTTAATTCTAATAATTTCCAATCCTATCAAACTACGCCATTTATTTTGTACTCATGGCAACATACTTATGCAGAGTAGGAAAGTCACGCTTTTAATCAGAATACTGTAGCATTTTCAAATGTGAGAGGTCATTCAGAGCATCTGCCAGTTCAGTTGCATCATTGCTCAAGGTTTCTCTCTTTAAATGTGTGCCTAAATCCTTTGTGGCCTTATCCAAAGCCATTGCCACTCTTACTGCTGGAGGCCCTACATCCTGCACATTCCCTATGCCACGTCAGAAAGCAAAGATTCGTCATTTCTTACATGCATTTTGTCTCAGATTTTTGTTTGAGAGCGAGGAATGGTTTTATGTTTAGATCCAGAAGAAAAATGCTTCCTTCCTTAAATTAAAAATGAAACAAAATGAGGCAAATATTCTGAAAAGATGTCTTTAAGGGGAAAAAAACCACATTTAGCAGAGTTCCTGAATCTTTTCCATGGCCCCCAAGCCTCCATTAGTTGAACAGAATTACAAGCAGTTTACATCCGCAAGGTGCTAGCAAGCAAGCATGGCCTCAGCCCCAGTCTTCTACACACACAGAGTCATTTCACCACCTAGCAGTGAAATGTGTTCAGCAGGCTGCTGGGTCCCTTGTTCTCTGTCATAAAGTGATTCACTTCAGTAAATACCATTGTGGAGAAATTAATTGAGGAACAGGAAACTTGATGTCACTGTAATAGCTTTAAAGGGCAAATTCAATTGTCCCTACACAAATGTAAGTAGTGGAAGGCTGAGCTCGAGCTTAACAGAAAATGATTTGATCAACAGATCATTTAAAGTGGAAAAGACACAATGACTTATTCAGTGGCTTTGTGTAGCACAAACAAGATTGCCAAGGAGCAGAAATATTGTTGACAATAGAAGAGGCATTAAAGTAAAGCACAGACCTTGTGCAGTAGAGACCCTTTCTCAGATATATTTTTCTATAGCTTCTAAATCCTGAAGATACTCAGTTAAACTTCAAATTAGTATGTAACACATCACAGTATTGCTGGAGAGGTAGTGCAAGATGAGAAAGGAAGGGAGACCAGGAATTGTATTTAAATCTCTGAAAAAAGGTATGATTCTCAACTGTCAGACGGAAAAGGAAGGTGAATCTTGATAGGGAAACACATATTAATTTGACTTTTTTTCTTGTACTTTTTTTGGTTGTCTATACTTAACTTTTGTTGTTGGCTTTTTTTCCCCAATTGAACTGATCCACCTCCACAAACAAAACTTTTTCTATACCCTAACATGAATTATAAACTGAATTTGGAAGTGTGCTTACTGGGATAAATTAACAAAGTAGATTTCTGTTCATCCCAGCAGAACTGTTGTGCATCTGACAATTCCTCCCATCCAGCAATCGATCTGCCTATGCCCAGACAGCAGAGACTTGAGGCTCTGGGATCCAGCACTTGGGGAATCCTCAGCCTGTCACTTTTTCTTCCACCATGCATCATTTCAGAAAACAGGCTCTAGATTATAAAGGTATTTCCAGGTTCTTCCATTTTAATAATAGCAGAGCTTTCAGGCTGACCAGCCAGGCATGGAGAAATACCCTCTTCTCGTTAAAAATTCCCGTACTGCAGATCAGGGCAGAAAATAAGTCACTGTCAGGAAGTACTGAAAATAAGAGATGTCTGATTCTCTTCTTTCTCTTTGTGTTCCCTAATCATCTTGGTTCTGTATTATTCCTCAGCTGTGCTTTCTCAGTTTGTTCATCACCATGATGATCAAAGCACCGACCACTGTTTTCTCCTCTTTGAAAATGGTGCCTAACACAGCAGACTTCTGGAGAGAAATACCTTGAGTTAATTCACTGCTTAAAATTTGTGCAGTTGTCTCTTGTTCACCGTGTACAGGCAAAAATGGACTAATTTGAAGTTCATAATGAAAGACAAGTATGCTTCATCTGGAATGACTTGCCATTTAGTTTCAAACATTTAATATTTACGTACTTAATTTCTTTGTGAGAAAACAATATTCACGGTACAATGTGTGATTACAGTCAGAAAGACAAAACTTAAGTAAAACCATGTTGTAAAAGAGATATAACTGCATTCACAAGGCTCTTGTCTGTAGACCATAAAGCTTTGCAAAAGCATATATAAGTACTTCTAACCTCCTCTTATATATGGGGTAACTTATTTCTGTTGAATCGCTATACTTAAAGCCATAGCTGTGTGCAATGTTTGTAATAAAGAGCAGGACTGCACACTCTACTCCATAAACAGTCAATTAGACCACTGATATTTAGAAGTAATTTTAAATATGAGTTCAATGATGGGAAAGAAAATGATATTTAAACTGTAAAAGCACTCTCTCAGATGAAAAACATGGGATATGAACACAAAAAAATGCAAACCAGTGAGCTTCACTGGAACAGCATGCAGCCAGGTGCATGGGAATGTGCTGAGTGCATTCTGAGATGCTGTTATGCAGACTAGAGTAGGCAGTGTACACGATTCCAAACATGAATAGCACGAAAAGAAAATTACACAACAATTCCTTATATAGCATGAGAAGAAATACTGCACAAGGGTGAAGTAACACTGGTCCTATCAGAGAAAGTGAAATCTTGTTTGTTTTGGTTTTTTTTTTCTTTTTGTTCTAGTGAGTGATTTTGCAAATGCAAGTACTTTCTGTATTTCTTCTTGAAGCATGTGAATTTATATCTCACTACCCTGCTCCCCAGTTTATAATGTCATCCATCCCTTTTGGGGGACATTATTAACACTCTCTCTGAGGATGAAATACCATTCTCCAAGAGGTCGGTTCACTTCCGGTCACTGAAAGTTTTCTCATCTCATTCCTTTGTGGTCCCTTGTCCCGCAGCAGGTGCCTGTTCACTAGTCATATTTCTGCTATAGCCTGTAGTTATTCACCTATATCAGCATCCTTGGGTTGCTGGGGTTTTTTTGTATCTGGTCTAATGCCTCTGTTCATTCCCCCTGGAAACCAAACATTCTGTTCTGTTAAACAATTTATTCAAAATTTCTTATTTCCAGCCCATATTTTGGAGTACTTAACTCTCTCAAAGGTAGAGAGAGATAGGAGTTTAGCCACTTTTTGAGCTTTCTGATAGCTCACTGTACTGACATACAAAATGGCAGTTACTTGAAAATTTGACATACCATCTGATGTACATAAATTAATAATTATTTATGCTTATTGCAGTATCTTTATTCAATTACATTAAAAAGATTGTGTATTTGTTATATAAGCCATTATTATAAAAAAAGGAATAACAATTTCTGATGTTAGATGCTCAAATCTGTATTTCCCTTTATATCCACTGGAAAATCTGAGAAAATTCATTAACTGTTACGCAATAAGATTGGAGGTTTTAATTTTAATTCAAGTATTTTAGCATCTTTCATAGTACATTAGTCTAATACTAGTCCTGTTTCAACAGAAACATGACTAATGGCTTACGTCGGCAAAGATAACATTCCATCATTTATGATTTCCAATTAAGGGGTCTCAAAGTTCTTAGAATGTGCTCACATTTCACTTAGCTGTAAAAAAATGGAGACAAGACATTATTCTTTGTGAAAGTGGTAAGTGAAAACAAGGGAAAGCTAACTTCTATGTTTGAGAAAAGTAGTTGTGTTTCCTTGAAATTTGTACTAATAGTGTTCTCACGTGTATTTTTATATCAGCATTTCCAGGAATTTCTGTCTTAAATACCACAGTAAATTTGTCCACTGTGGGTGTCAAACACAGAGCCACACACTACAGCTGTGGAATTTTCCATCCAAAAATGATCAGTCTGAAATACACAGCCATTGCTTCTCCTCCCCTCCATCATGTGATCTCATTTGCAAAGTAAAAGGTAATTGTCACTTGGTAAAAACTTGCAAAAATACATTATGGACCTGAGGTGTGGAGGTTTTTAATGAAATTAGTGCTTTTCTCCTGTGTATGAGTGTCACCAACACTGATGTCTAGAGCTGGTTCACATTCTGATCAGCAACCCACAATACAGCGTAAGGCTGATTGCTGCATAACTGTTGTTCATTGGAAAAAGTGTATATTTCAGATATTCTTTTTAATGTTTTCTTTTTCTCACCCAAAGAAGAAAAAGATATGTGAATATCCAGTGGAAACTTTATATGAAATGTTTTAAACTGCTTCCAGACATGCCTTTGAAAGTCAGTGAGCGTCAGTGGAATTCCCTAAGAACTCAGGGCTTCTAGGATTAAATATCAGCGGTGACATTAACACTCAGGTTTTCCCCTATAATTGCCATTTGTTCTTTTTCACACTCTGTAAATCTTTCTTTGTTGAAAGAGAAAGATCATCTTTTCTTCAGTAATTGACATAAATTTTTAAAGATCAAGTATACTGAAGTCACTGGCATGGGAAACCAAATCAAAGTGAGCTACAGCAGATAATTAGCACAAGATTTTCAGTTTTAAAGCTTTACACAACATAAATTCAGAAGTTCTTTTTTAAGAAGAAAAATATTTGAATTAGTATACTTTATTGCAGCCAATAAATATATCTTATTAAAAGTTTCCTGACAGCCCACTATCCATCTCCTAAAAATGCATAGTTCAGCAGTTCATAATAGAGTCAAACCTAAATAGATACCAAAATTCTATACAGACACATAGAGACTGTTTGAATGTTATTTATCTTAGCAATGTGGCAATTAAATATTTGTTGATTTTCTGTGAGTTTTTGCATATTGCAGGTTTCTTTCCCTTTTAGTGGAAGGTTGTATTGAGGGCCAAAATATTGTGCAACAAAATGATGCCGTAAACATCATTGTCCTAGTGTAGGGAACTACTTACAGGTAATCTCATAATTAACAAACAAAGAAAAATTAACAATATTTTTTCATACTCATAATGTTTCATATCTGAATTGTATTCATTATATATTTTGTTACACATTGTATGTATTTCAGTTGGCAAATTAAAAAAGGCACCTGAAATGCAGTATTTTTTGTGTGTGTAGCTTTGCTTCTGTTCTTTTTATTGAAAATGCAGCCTTGAAATGTGCATGATTGTAGATTTACATAGTGTAAAATTACTGTAATTTTATCTGTTCAGGAAGTCAGAAAGGGATTTAATAAAGTAAAGATTAAACTAGGAAGTAATATAAAGGCAGAGTGTATATATTTTGCACTTTTAAATAACCTTTTATAACAAGAGAACCTATTATCGTACAGTATAATGTAATTCCACTTCCTAGTGATACTCTTGCTATTGTCATGGTGTTGTCTTTATATCTGGATATGAATAGTTTGTATATGTACACACTTCAAAAGTGGTTTCTATAATGGAATATGTGCTCCCTGTCACTGTTATTAACATCCAACTGGAAAAATATTCACCATTTATTTTTTTTATAAATTATGAATGTACAGTGTAAATTAGTAAATCAAATATTGTAGCAACAAAGAGATGCACTTTAAAAATGTAAGTGTTTATCTCCAAGAGTGTTATTTTGTATAGATGTTTTTGAATAAATAATTTATTGCTCATTGGTGCTTTTTTCTCATTTATGAAATAAATATATGGGATTTGTTAGCAGGTATTTGACATTTATATTTTATCATCAGTGATTTGGTGCATTTCTTTTTAAAATGAAAGTTTTGTAATTGGATCAGTAAAGGACTTACTCACATTTCACCTTTCATTTAATAAATCATCGTTGGCTTGATCTAGTTCCTATGATGAAGCCTAGGTGTGATCCGTGATGCAGCCCACAGTCCTTCTCGCGATCAACCAGCGAGGGGACCTGGCCACAGCAGCTTCCTTCAGCCATGAAGACCAGTTTTCACCATGGAAATCAAGGTATGGAGAGAGGAATACATAACAAGTGCTTTCAGTCTTAGGCAGGACAAGACGGAGTCAGGGTCTGGCTTTTGTCTGTAATCTGGAATAAGGAATTAGAAGCACTCCCACTCCCCATAGTTTAAATGCGGCCAGTTGAGATTTTCTGGGAGACATAATGACCATGAAATACATTTATTTCAGTGAGAGATCAGCGCTGAAATCCTGAACTGAAAGGTGCTAAACAGCAAAATGTCCGCAGCCTTCAAAGCTGGGCATATTTCAGATTTGCAACTTGAGATTTCTTGTATACTTGTTCCTTGTTTTGCTAACAGAGGAAAAATGTGACGCATTAGGATCACTGTCAACTCTACTAGGCATATATTTGGAAAAAGGGACTTCAGAAAAGTTTTCTAAATTTATTTTTTTTTTTTAAGTCTTCTAGTATATCTAGCTTCTAAGAAGAAAACATATTTACCACCATATAGGTGATACTCATATTGTTAATAGTGGAATCATCCACCTATAGAGACTGTTAATTGTAGAAAGAAATTCTTCCTAAAGGAAATAACAGTATTTCAAGAAAAGAATATATTCTGAATGAGAAATAAATCCTGAGTTTAAGCCTAAAAGAAAATCAGTATGTGCTAGTAGTGGAGCTGAGATTTCTTTCTTTCTTAGATAGTGCCAATACAGTGTAATCAAAGACAACCTGTAAGTAGTTAACACATTTCAGTCACCCCATCTCTTAGTCTTTGAATCAAGAGGTATCCTAGTATCACAAAAGTGTATCCGAAGTGAGACTTAGGCAACTAAACTGAAAGTAGAGGTTGAAAAAGCAACCACAGAAAAAGTCTTCTGTCTGTCACCAAATCTGAAGGCTGTAAATCTTTCAACGTCCTTAATACCCCAAATTTCTATGTATGTTGATGTACTCTCCATGTAGGCAGAGAGCAAAGTATCGGGAGGAAGGCTGCTTGGTCCAGGGAAAGGCTTGATGCTGTAGTGCATTTTTAGAGAGCAGTCAGACCAGTCTCTTCACAAAATTACATGGCAGCTGCCATTTCTATTAAATATGTACTTCAAGGTGGGGAGAGACAGAGTGACCCCATTATTTCACTGCCTGGTGATTATAGCACTGGACCCAGGGGGGGGAAATAGTCTTTTAACATAACGGGTGAGCTCCTAGAGCAGCTAGATATTTAGATGGTACAGTTTCCTGCCTGTCCCCCTTCTCTGCTCAGGGCTTCCCGCTGAGAAGAAGCAGCAGAGGAGAGTATGTGCCTGCATGGTAGGTCACAGTGTGGCATTTTAACTCCAGCAGTCCCTGAAGTTTAGTTTAGTATGCCAGCCTCTGAGCAGCAGCAGTGCAGGAAGGACAGGAGGGGCAGGGCAGGGCAGATGGCCAGGGGGGCTGCACGCTCTTTAAGCAACTATTCCTCTTTGCCTCAGCGTGTGCTGGAGCCCTTGGGTACAGGGTTGAAGCTGCCACCTTCATCTCAGGAGGCTGCTGTGAATGGGAGCGCTATTTGGCCTCCTGCTGAGGTTGTGCTGCTACTGAGGGGAGGAGGCAGATTTGCTGGGGAGGGAGAGTAAGCACAGATTAAGGTGCAAGCTTTGGTAACCCAGCAGGCAGGGCAATCATCGGGGGAGGTGTAATCCTGAGCTCTGGTCCCCTTTCCAAAGAGAAAAATGCAGAGATGTGAAGAAGGTCTCATTTATGTGCAGCTTAAATTGCATTTTTACTATGACATATTGGACTTTTTCACTTCCCTGTGGTAGTAAATTGTGCTTCTCATGGCAATAGATGTAATTGCTTTGCACTAAATTATATTAACTATTTCAGACGTTTTGTTCTACTTCATGCTTGGAATGAGAGCTGAATTATTTTCTGTAGTATGCAGCTCAAAAGAGAAGAAAATTCCTGCTGATTGGGAAAAAACTGCAGAAAAAGTGTTTGGACAATGGCTAATTTTAAAGTAATAAGATTTCTTTTGTTCTTATGATTTTTAATGCCAGTTGCTGTTAGTTGTAAAGTTCTTGACTTTTTCCAAAAAAAGGGAGCTGTTCTTCATAGTTCACTCATATTAAACTAGGTCTTACTCAGTCTTCACTGCAGCCCATGAACTCAGGACTGGTAGCATTGCACCTGACAGAGAAATGGGTAGGTTATTTTTTTAAGTACTCAAAGAGAAGAAGCTGTCTTCCTTTTCTTTCTTCTGAGAGCTGGACTTTGTTGTTCATATGCAGCCTTATTTAATGATTCACGTGCAGCTTTCCTGCATCTGAAGGGGGAACTTTACTTGATAATGTCAAAAATAGAGCAAGAAGAGCTTAAGATTACTTGTTCAGTATCTATGCCATCTGTGAATCTCCCATTGCATGAAATACTTATTGCCTACCCAGCACAGAGGTAGCCGGTCTAAGAGCCCACCCTTTCTTACCTCAGGAGCTGCAACAAGCTCAGATTTGCAGAACAGTCTTTTCTTGTGCTCTCAGAGTGAGTAATTCCAAACCCAGCAGCAGTCCCAGGTCCTTTCTGCAGACCTACACCACTCTGACGGTTTTGTAGGGAGCACTACAAAATCAAAGGATTTTACTTAAAGGGTATTTGTCTAACTATACATGAAGGATTACTTGTTCATGGTTTTTAAAGTGTGTAAGACCCTCCCTGTTACGTACAAAATTATGATGGAAGTCAGGAGAATGGTTACATGGCAGCTAATAGAGACGCAGGACAGAAGAAATTCTTTCTTCATCCCTGGAAGTGTTCAAGGCCAGGTTGGATGAGGCTTTGAGCAACCAGGTCTAGCGGGAGGTGTCCTTGCCAATGGCAGGGGGTTGGAACTAGATGATCTTTAAGGTCCCTTCCAACCTAAACCATTCTATGATTCTATAAGTAGGCTAAGGAAAATATAGGGAGAGGGGGATGAAGAAAGGAGGAACAAATGGAGGGTGGGGGAATGGGAAAGGATGGGAAAACTCTAAATAGAAAGATGGGATCAGCAAGAGGGAACTGCACAAAGACGGTAATAGTAAGTGAGGGAAGGGAGGGAGGGAGGATGTCCTGGCCTGGAAAAGTGGCAAATGCCTGTACCTTTGAGAATCAGAGTGGCGTTCTCTTTCAGGTGTTAACATTGAGCATGTTGAGGTGTGCACAGGGGTGGAGGGGCAGGAAGCAGGATGGAAAATATACTGAATAGAGTTGGGTCAAAGGGGGGCTGTAAGGTAAGACATTTCCTGGTGATGCACATGAGTTGACAGAGTTTGTTACAACCATAAAATTACTGGAAATAGCTAGAAAAAGATCAAGATTGGAAGGAAAGACCTCAAAAGGGGAGGGCCTTGTATTTAAATTTCTTGCCCAGACTATTTAAGACTATTTAAGTCTTATATATTTTCAGATTTGTGAAATTACAATTTGTGCATCTATCCAACTCACTTTAGAGATTAGATGTACTCACTTTAAGGAAAGGGTGAGACAGTTATACCTCAAAGCTTTGGCCAATGTGGGGAACATGAAGAAAAAGTGAAACTTCATGGGATAAATAGGCTCAAGGTAAAATTCAGCTGAAAAGAAAAGAGGAGAAAGTAACTAGGGATTTGAACAGAAACTAGTCAGGAAAAACAGAGAGTCCGAGTAGTCTGCAAAGTGTACAGAGACGTCTGAGCTGCCTGAACGTAACAGCTTACACACACAGGTCAGGTTAACATTGACATATGAAGCGGATTTAAATGAGAGGCCACAACTTTATTTTTACACAAGTATTGTATCTAAGCATACCAAAAACATCTTGACTAACTGTCCTTTGCCAGTTCATTCGTAGCTATTTCATTCTCTGAGCAAGCTTTTTATTCTTGAGAGCTACTGTAGTTCATCAATACAAGATACTCTGAAATATGAAAAAAATACTATTAAACATAGGATGTTACTAATAATGCTTTTAATGGAGGACATTTCACATTTCTCTAAGAGGGCCCATGTAACTAAGGCACATTGTGCCCATGCCTGTTCAACCTTCCAGCATCTTCTTAGATTGGTGGAGCCACACCCTGAGGCAAAGGCAGCAGATAGAGGACCCACAAGAAGTAAAGGATCCCCTCCCCTCTTGCCAGCAGGCAGGAGGAGGGGAGCTAAGAGACGGGGGGGATTGCAAACAGGTCCCTGCTCAGGGAGGCAGGCGAGTCCCCTCCTGGCCTCCCTCACCTTCCCAGTTGCCCTGACATAACACGTATGGGGCTCTGGAACTTGAGGGCCGGGCAAATGAGGAAATAGCGGAAGATTCTTCCAGGGGTTGCCTAGGGTGAGTCAGTCAGTCCCGTGCATTCAGACTGCTTCTGTTAAGTAAAAAAGGAGGGTAACTGTTGTAGGCGATTCCTTTCTGAGGGGAACAGAGGGCCTCATATGCCGACCAGATCCATCCCACAGGGAAGTCTGCTGCCTCCCTGGGGCCTGGGTTAGGGATAACACTAGGAAACTCCCTGGTCTGGTACAGCCCTCTGGTTATTATCCACTCCTGGTTGTGCAAGTTGGCAGTGATGAGGTTGCAGAGAGCAGTCCAAAAGTGATTAAAAAGGACTTCAGGGCACTGGGGCAACTGGTCGAGGGATCAGGAGCACAGGTAGTGTTTTCCTCAACCCCTTCGGTGGCAGGGAAGGAAACTGAGAGGAACAGGAAAACACACCTTTTAAACACATGGCTCAGAGGCTGGTGCCACTGGTGGAATTTTGTTTTTTTTCAGCAGATTTACATGGCACCAGGCCTCCTGGTAACAGGTGGAATTCAGCTGTCTCAAAGAGGGAAAAGGATCCTCACTCATGAGATGGCAGGGCTCATTGAGAGGGCTTTAGGTACGAAAGGGGAAGGGGATAGAATCAAGCTCATTAGAGATGAGCTGAGGGGCAGCATGCCAACACTGGGTGGGGAAATCGATAGCCCAGCTCAAGTGCATCTACACCAATGCACACAGCATGGGCAACAAACAGGAGGAGCTGGAAGCCATTGTGGAGCAGGATAGTTATGACATAGTCACCACCACAGAAACATGGTGGGATGACTCTTATGACTGGAATGCTGCAATGATGGCTATAAGCACTTCAGAAGGGATAGGCAGGGAAGGAGAGGTGGTGGGGTGGCTCTATATGTTAGGGAGTGTTTTGACTGTATAGAGCTCAATGACTGTGAAGGCGAGGTCAAGTGCTTATGAGTAAGGATGAGGGGGAAGGGCAACAAGGCACATATCCTGTTGGGAGTCTGTTACAGACCACCCAATCAGGCTGATGCAACAGATGAAGCGTTCTACAAGCGGCTGACGGAAGTCTCACAGTCCCCAGCCCTTGTCCTAGTGGGGGACTTCAACTTACCAGACATCTGCTGGAAATACAACACAGCAGAGAGGAAGCAGTCTAGGCGATTCCTGGAGTGTGTGGAAGATAACTTCCTGACACAACTGGTAAATGAGCCTACCAGGGGAGATGTCTTGCTAGACCTGCTGCTCACAAATAGGGAAGATCTGGTGGGCGATGTGGTGGTCGGAGGCCATCTTGGGCTTAGCAACCATGAAATGATAGAGTTCTCGATTCTTGGTGAAGTAAGGAAGGGGGTCAGCAAAACCACTACCATGGACTTCCGGAAGGCAGACTTCAGCCTGTTCAGGACACTTGTTGAGAGAGTCCCTTGGGAGACAGTTCTGAAGGGCAAAGGGGTCCAGGAAGGCTGGACATTCTTCAAGAAGGAAGTCTCAGAGGCACAGGAGCAGGC
>VFFE01007706.1:3113108-3306301 GCA_008921705.1 Burhinus oedicnemus
CTGAATACCCTGAGGATGACTGGTCTTACTATTAAAGACTGAGGCAAAGAAGGCATTAAGTACCTCAGCCTTCTCCTCGTCCTTGTTGACAATCTTCCCCTCCACATCCAATAAGGGGTGGAGATTCTCCCTGGCTCTCTTTTTGTTGTTAATGTATTTGTAAAACCCTTTTTTGTTATCTCTTACAACAGTGGCCAGATTAAGTTCTAGCTGTTCTTTTGCCTTCCTGATGTTTTTTCTGCATGACCTAACTAAGGCATGCCCAATGGGCCAGGGCCCTGTGCAGAAAGTTTTACTTCTTCTCTTTCTTCCTCATTGCACACCCTTGTAACCTCTTTCAATTTTGGGGTGGTTTTGGTACTTGCAATTTATGTTTTGTTTCATGGTCAAGGTTGTTTAACTCCAGTACAGCTCACATACCTTCTTATACCTTTTTCTGCAGAATTGAAAACTGGCTCCCTATAGGTTTTTTTCCAAGTGTAAACATTGAACCACGTCAGATGTCACTCTGCAGCATTCTCTCACCAAACCAAGCACCTTCACTGCTTTAAGCCTCACATTGTTCAAGCTCACTCACAGCCTCCAGACCTCTGAAGTGGACATGATGAGCTTGTAGTAGTGTTATCAATTCTATGCATTGACACCAGATCAACCGTTTTTTTTAACTCTGCTTTTACATCTCAGGGGAACACATTATTTTCTCTTGCCAGAGCATTAACCTGAAAGGTCTGTTGAGGATCAGTGATGATTCCTTTATGTCTTTTTTTTTTTCTCCTTGGTCACAGCTTTTCACAATTCTCTCATCATGTGTATATCATCTGCACAATTTATTTCCAAAGACATCGCCTTAAATTTGGCTGCATTAAAATAATTTTATTGGATTTTTCAGTCTGACATGGCCTCTATTATTAATTTTGCCTCAATTCAGATATGAAGACTTCAGTGAAAAATGAGTTCTTTTGTTGTGTCTATGTATTTTCTTATATATATGTGTATACGTACATACAAATACACACACTCACACACATTCTCTTCCCTGTTCTTTTAGCTATTTGATAACTTCTGCTTAATTGTTTACAAAGTATTGATTCTTATTAATACTCATTTAAATATGATCGGTTTCGTTCTTGTTATTAGTTGCTATTTAATGCTGCATGCTTGATAACTCTTATGTGTCTTTTTCATCTGTATGTTAACATAAAATTAAGAAAGCTTCTAACATTTCTTGTTTGTTCAGTCTGAGAGTTTTCTAAAACGTACTTTATCTAGCAGCAGAATGCTTCGAACGCAGCAGGGCATTAAAAATAACAGCTCAAGATTTGTGGAACCTTGACATGACGTCAAAGAGCCAAGATGTTTTTATTACTCAGTCATAAGGCTCACTTGAACACTAAATGTCCCAGAGAGTAGTGCTGTGTGACCTCTTAATATCAGCACTCATGAAGAATGTTTCATTTAACTTCTTCAGATCATTTACTTTCCTGATTTGTGACAGACTAATGGAAATTTAGAGATTAATTCAGAAGCATACTCATTTGCTTGAGTGAATATGAACTTGGATGGAAACAGTTCAAGAGTATCTCATTAGATTTAAAATGTGTTTTTCAATTAACAAAATGTGTTTATAATGTAGGATGTGTCTACTGAACAATCCATTTAATGAGCTGGTGGCCATCTTGAGAGGTTCTTTTATTACTTGATTTACTGAATAGAAGTCTGATTTTTCTGTTTGTTTCTCTTTCCTCTTTCTCCAAACTGATAATTCCACCTCTGAAACAATTTCTTACTGTATTAATATCTACCACTGCCTTTATCTTTGAATTAATCAAAAATTAATTGAAAATGAAAAAATAAATTTGGAAAGGCAGTGCCACACTTGGGAAAATGCAACCTACCATGCAATTCACTAAAGCAGGCCGGCAGAAAACATTTAAGTGTGAGAGGAAGTCAAGCACTGCCACTCCAAGTTATTGGGACATTTGTGCCTATAGGAGAGCTCCCATATCACAGTCTTGACAGCTGTAATGCCTAACTTGGGGAAAGTTATCCAGTCTAGAAAAACCCAGGCTTTTTGGACAGTGTGGAGAGAGAATAAAGCTCTTCAGAATGGGATGTGCCAATGCTGTCATACAGAGACACCTGACCCAGCTAGTAAGAACAGCTGAGAACACACAACTACCATAAAACATGCTTCGTGGTATAGCATTTGCACTGCTCACTGCAAGGCAGAGCCTCTCTCCAGTCATGATTTTCTGCTCCTCTTCTTTTATAGGTGTCCGTGTCCTTTTCTTGAGCACTTTGACTATGCCACCTCTTTTCTTTCTTTCAAATGATGGGTACAAAATGAAAACATGTTGCCACTGCTTGGATTTTCACAGTAACTTGGTGTTGGAAGGCAGGAGGTGAAAGATGTTGGTCCAGTTCCTACTGCTACCAAGGAGCGTCTCATATGAGAGGTACATGCGCCATGGTTCCCACCATGGTGCCCACCATGGAAATATTCACAGAATATTTCACTCATTGCAAAGCAAATAAGGAGGACAGGAACATCTGCCATCTGTGGGCACTTTTGAGTATGGCAATGAATCACTCAGTACTGTCACCTCTCAATTTTTCGTCTTGAATCTTAAATCCTCTTGTGGATTTGTCACTAACCGTGCTGAGAGCCTCATTCACAGCAGGTAGAATACTAAAATTGGTCTGTCATAATTGTACTATGTGATTATTGTTTTTATTTTCCTAAATCAATTCCTGTTTTCTGCTAAGTTACAAAAAGATCATGCTTGTTATCTTGTTAGCATTTGATCTGCTTTATGGGTACATAACATATGATGTATCTACCTACCATCCTTAAATCCAAGACATAAACTTCATTATATGATACTTCCGTGGTCTCTGCAAGAAGTCCATGCATTGTAAGAAGGCAGAAATCTCACCATTAAGCTTGCCATTAAAATGATCTCTCTGAAAGTTATTGAGTTTGGTTTGAAATCAGTGCTTTATCAAGATGAAAGATTTCTTTTCTGTCTCATTTTTTAAAAAAAAAAGTATTTGTTATTCAAGCCACTGAATTTCAGACCTTCTATAGACCTTAAAAATTGTTCATCTGTTCCACATTCTTCCACATAAATCATAACTTGCTCTTTAGTTAAGGCAGAGTTTTCAAACAGTGATATACAGGGTTGGCATGAATTCAGACACAAGAAATTGAGTGGACTCTCCTCTGCAGCTAAATTTACCTTTACAGAGTCTTGTTCTGCATTTATGACAAGGTATAATAAACCACAGCATATTTAAAAAAAATCTTTGCAATATTTCCTGTAACTTGAGTTTTAAATATTGTATGCTAGCATGAGATATAATGTCAGTTTGGTTTAAATCAACATTTTAACAAGACAATGTCATGGTCTATGGATTTATTCAGTTAATGTTCAATGAATTTCAGTAATCCCAGTTATTTACATGTTATATTCCACCTGTTTCTGAGAAAAATAATTTATCTGAGAACATGATTTCAGCATCATACACTAAAACTAGTATGTAATGATCAAATCCTGTTGATCTTACTCAAAGCAAACCATTAGCCTAAGGAAAGATAAGAATGTAAGATAGATTCCATCAGCCTGGGACAATATTTCTTCTTCTGGATGAGACCATAGCTAATCTGCAAAGGCTGAGACCATTTTAGAGAACAAGCATGGCATTTGGAAAACCAGTCACCTGGTCATCCAGATGGATAAATAATTTATTTAGCCACAGACCATCAAACTCTTCCAGATCAGCAAGCTGCTTGTTCCTTTTTCAAGCCTACTTATTGCAGGAGTAAGGTCCAAAGCTCTTCTCTCTTCCTTCCTTGCTTATAGTACTTACTGCTAATCTGGATGCTGTTAGTTACTGTAGACGGCCATTTAGTTATTTACTGGCCTACTTCAGTTTATTTCCTGATCTTTTTAGCGATTTATCAGTCATGTGACAACAATTTAATCACATAACCTGAGGACAATTAAATAACCCCCCCCCAATCTATTATTCAGTCTTGTAAAAAGACTGAAATAATATCTGAACTATTTAATTACTATAGAACTATTTGTCCACTATATGTACATATATTTTTTCACTTATTTATCCTTTAATTTAAGACAACTACATATACCAGTTAAGCAAGCCTCAAGTTTAAACATAAACCATAGAAATTAGTCCTAAGAGCCATTTAGCTTTGTATTTTGCATTCGACAGAAAGCAACAGTTGTTGTTGAGAGAAGCCTGTAAAAAAAGAACAATAAAAATTTCACCCATAGTCTGTTTGTGATTGAGGGTGCTCCTGATGCAAATCTTGTCTCTCATAGGGCTTGATATATTTTTATTCCACAAAATTGTCGAAACATTTCTATGAACTGATATGAACTTATTTTACCACAGCTTCCTGACACAAGCTGTTCCACAATCTAACTATGTGTTGACTAAATAATTGCCTTCTTTTGTTTGTTTTCAACCTGCTACCTACTTGACCCTTAATTCTGTACTGGAATAGGCAGTGAATGATCATTACCCATTCACCCTCTTCATCCCGTTTCTGGCTTCAGAGACCTCTGCAAGATCTTCTCTAACTAAAGAGAATAATAGCAAAAGTGTTTCTAATAAAATAGAACTAATTTTAGAAAAAACCTAAGTGCTTTAAGTGACTAGAAGTCATGGTATCGATGAAACCCAGCTAAACGGATCTCTCCCTGTAAACTACTTTTCTTTCACCTCTTCTTGCATTTTTTGACTTGGTGACATTTTGCTGAACTAACTAGAATGAGACTAATTGCTGTTGTTTGTATGATGTTAAGCTGGAACTTCAGCGAAATTGCTTCTGTTGGAGTATCGTACAGCTACATGCACTTTTTGCCTCTCCTTTTGCAAAAAAATATTCTTGGAATTTCAATAACCAGAAGAGATCAGTGACTAATTTTTCTATTATAGATTAGACTTCTGTATTAACAGAATGTCCTTCACGCCATGCTAGAGCCTAGGATTGACACTAAATATTACAAAACAGTGTAATCTGTGATCAAAAATAGCTCCTGCAGCTGCACGGATTTATCTTGGAGGTCTCTCATTCTAATCCAATACTTGTAAGAACTGATGATACCTCAGAGAGCCTGGTAGGGCTGCACGCTGTTACAGTGCAAATGTAAGAGTTGTTCTGAGGTTATAGAAATGTGTCTGTTCCCTGTATCAAACATCAGTTGCAATTGCATAATATTTTAAGTATGGGCTAATTTTTTCTCAGTACCATAGTAGGTTTGCAGAAATTCATATGTGTGAATATGCCAAAATTCTGTGGCTTTAGGGTATTTCCTTGAACAGAATTTGTCTTTTTATCAACAACTCAAAGATTGACTTTATAGGTCTTTAACTTTTAAGAACACGGACACAGTGCTTTTCTTCATGTGCAGATTCAAATCTTGGGAATATAACAAATTGAATGAGTCAGTTTAAAACTTACTATTAATACAGTTAACTGTTAGGGTTCACTGCTGCTTTTCTTAGGAGTGGTGTTCAGCATAAGGACTGTTTTATACTTGTCTTGTACTCCATGTTTAGACAGTCACTGATCCATGCAGTTTCACTGCCGGGCAGAAAGGTCTGACATTCTTCCTGCAGAAAGAAGAGCTGAAGACAGGCAGCTAACAGAAAACCCGGAACAAAGGGGATACATTCAGCAAGATATTAATCCAAATTATCTATACTGGCACATAGGCAATATATGAATCCTAAATTCAAAAAATTGAGGTTGTTCTCGAGCCACTAAACTTTGCCCTCTTAATTCTCTTTCAGCAGATTTCAATAACAGGTCTCTGAATGGGCTGCGGTAAGATGGGGAATACAACGGCGCCTGTCTGTATCAGTCCAGTGCAATTAAGACTTCCCACACCTTCTAACTAAAACTGTATTGGAGGGTCAGTGGGGAGTTAAATATTTATAGTCTTAAATTAAAATCAGGAAAACACAAAATAGATGCTACCATTCAGATTTTTCATCACAGATTAATTTACTGCAGGTAAGCATTTAAAGTCCACTGTTGACAAATACTTCAACTGCAACCAGTGAGCAAAGGTTTAGATCCTCATTTAAACAAATCTTGATGTAGGTAAGATCTTTTTGAACTGAGGGGAAGCTTTGTTTTTTGACTGTGAAATTGCAAAGAAAATCAGACCTGTTTTTCACTTTAAGAAAGCACCTGAACTCTCAGAAATGAAACCTGTGATACTTGCAAAGTATATGAAAGGCTATAGGTGAAAGCTCCTTATTCTATTAGGTGTTTGGAATGGATCTGCTTTTCTCAATGCTTTGCTGTGCCATAGAAGAAGTCAGTCTTCTTTATGTTTTCTTATGTAAGGAAACAAGCTTAAAAGATTTGCAATTTGTAATGGGCTCTCTGCTTACTTTTCACCAATGTCTCCTCACCTTTGCAGGGAACAGGGTATGAATGATATTCCAGAACTGAAGTTTGCTATAATAACAACCTTGAGTTTTTCCTCCAGTCAGTTCACGTGCTTGTTCTTTCACCACCATATACCACAGCCACCAGCTCCAGGATGCTCCCTGCTACCTACCCAACACCTACTTTACTTATCACCCACAGCAGAGATCAAAACAATGATCTTTGGCTCCACCTTGTGATCTCCCTGTCAAGACTAGCAAAAATGAAATTAGGGAATCCTCAATCCTGATTCCAGCTCTGACTTTGATCTCTCTGCCTAAACAGGAAATGGAAAAAAGCAGCCAGTTAGATTCTTTAGGTCAAAATACTGACTTTAGAAGAAGCTATAGGGTTGAAAGAGTGGAACTAAATAAAAATACGTAGAGTCAGAAGTGTGAAATAAACTGTCAAGAGAACAGAACAAAATAAAAAATGCTGCAAGGAAGTTGGTGGGCAATCTAGGAGTTATCATCTGAGTTTAAGAAGGTGATTTTGGTAAAGCACCAATGAAAGAACACATAAAATAGGACACAAAGTTGTCTTCTTTGCCAAATACATTGACAAAGAGAACTAGTGGAAAGTGTACCCAGATTTTACTTTACCGTATAATATGGCAATATTTTTTTTTTTCAGTCTGAACATTTGTCCTTCACATTTCCGTGAAAACAACTCTGATATCAGAACTGGCTACACAGGTAGGTCCTGGTTCCTAGCAGGACAAAAATAAACAAATCAAGCATTAACGTCAGTTTCTGCTTTGAGTGAACATACTGTGGCCAAAAAGGTTTTGAAATCATTTGCACTTTTAAAGCTTGAGTGAGTAGCAGTGCATAAAGCTGATAGTGTAAACTGGGCCCCTGGAAAGTACTTCACTTTCAGGTTTCAGAACAGTTACTGCCATCGATAAAGTACAGAACTGCAGAAGATAATCTCCTCAACAGACAGAAGGTCAGACTATAAAACTTTTGCTTTCCATTTTCCAGAAGAAATTCATCACATTAACTCATGAAATATAAAAAGAAGGGGTGTTTTCACACTGCATTTCTATGAGCAATAATGCTTCCTTGAATTTTTAGAGTTGATTTATTAATTATTAATTTTCTTATGTTAATGGAATATAGAACTAAAAATATTTTAAATCTTTCAATCTCCAATCAACATAGCGCATGTGAAAAATGTTACCTCTCAGATAGTTTGTGTATTTGTATTGCTGTAATAACTACCAGAAAATGAGTGCACTGAAATGGAGAATGTAGCTCCCATTTACCATGTGAGCATATTAATTGTGCTGCTGTACTGCCACAGTTATACATGGACAGAAGTATAGAGGGGTCTGATCCATGTTATTATTAGTTTGGACAGTTTCACTATCTTAAGTGCAATGACTAATGTTAGCGCACAGGGAAGTTCAAAACAAATGGTAAAATATTGCTGAATTTCTAATCTGTAAACCGCGTTGCTAATTTTGTCAGAACATATTACGTTATAAAATAAAGTGATGTATCTCCTTGTCCTAGAAGTTTCTCAAAATGGAAAAAAGTAATAAAGAAGGAAGGAAAAAAAAGTTAATTACAGTTATTTCTAAAAATTAGTATTTTGAACTTCAAAAATGTAGTCAAACATGTGGCTACAAATCTAATTTAAAAGTAAAATTTACCCTATGCGGGAAATTATTTATAGTATGGCTTATAATTAGAAGATGAAGGTATGTATTTTGTCAACAATTATCTCTTCTTTCTTTTAGATGAAAGTGTTCATTATTTTGGGAATTTCAGCAGCTACAGCCTTCACAGCTGTTTTCTTTTCTTTCCTTCAGATAGGCAAGGATACCATCTTTGGTAAGTAACAGAAAAAAACCATGTTATTTTCTTTGTCGGTGATTACTGTTAAGCTGAAAATACACTGGCACTGCTGACAGTTTAGCAAAGGCAGTTTAGCTTAATCTCTTTTTATGTGCAAAATACACTATCTGACTTCTGCAAGAATTATTCCATGGGCTTTTTCTTTTAAAATGCAGCTTCATAAATTCACAAAGGAAAACTTTGTATGTGTAATGTATCTCAATTATGTATTCTTTGACTAGGAGTGATTTTACTGTCTTAGTGACACTCATATGTCAGATGACATGTTTACAAGCATGACTGCTATATTTCTTTCCCAGACTGCCAATCACTATGTTTAGTCATCCTGGGCTAGAGTGAGTTGCCATAGGATGTCCCACCCAGCACCCTGCTGCTGGCCCACAAGGGTGCACATTTCCTGTGGGTCCGTTCTCTGCTGGCAACCTGCGGATACCGGGGAGATTTTAGAGTCCAGTAGGTTGTAGTAGTATCTATGTTCAAACAATATAATCTTGCCATTTTAAACATTAGAGCTATTTTATTTCCATCTGTTCAATCTAAATCAGTTAGAGGTAATAGACTAGAAATATAGCACATACAAAATTCAATTTTAAAAGACTTCTGCAGAGACTGATTTTACATTAAATAGGGCAGAGATGATGAAGAAATAGGATTTCAATCTTTACATTCTCTTAATTAATTATATAGCTGTAGATCTGAAGGGAAAGTCCTTAGGAAAGTTTTCACTTAAAGTTAGTGGAGAATCACAAATAAAATAAAATTATATACAAAATAAAATAAACAAAAAACCTGAACCGACCCCCAAGCCATTATTTCAGATGATAAATCTTTTTTGGACAATCACTGGGAAACAGGGGATCAGTTTTATTTTCCATAGTGGATCTTCTACTTGGAGCTTCCATATTAATTGTTTGGAAAAACATGGTCTAAAATGAGGTTATATTGTATGTTAATGTAAAATGAATTTTATGTGGACTGTAAATAAATGGAATACATAGACTGTATATGATTCTTTTTTATAGTAAATGTCCTTTGGTCTGATGGGAACAATCCAAAATAATGTTTATTACTGCAAGAACCACATTTTTTAAAACATTACATTGGTACCAAAATCATACTTCTCAGTAGAAAAGGAAGAGAGACAATGGAATTCAGGTATAGCGGGGGGATCTTCTCTTCTAGATCAGAGTCTGAATCAATACCAGATGATGAGCAATACTTTCAGCATAATATATTTCTCAGATGTAGACGCCCTAAAAGCAATTAAAATCATGCAATATTAAATTCTAACAGAATTAGGTCTTGTGTGGGCTATAAAGGTCTTCAAATGCTTTTTAAAATACACTCAAAAACATTTTCAGATGAAACAGAAATCTGAATGATAACATTAAATGAATCATCAGATATTTTATCACATATACATGAAAAAGAGAAATAACTACTGCTATACTTAAAGGCTGAGAAGATCTTTAGTCGAGTGAAGTAGAATTTTGCCTAGGAAAGATTACTCCTCATCACACATTATCTCCCCTTTAGCTGAGCACCCTATTCAAAAATAGAACACAGAAATAACACAACATGGACTACAGTTAAAATATGTCACCTAAAATTACAGTATACATAAATGATGAGCAATTGTACATAAATGATTGTTAGCGAACTATTATTATTCACAATTATTTTCTAAGAAAAAAATGGGTGATCTTACAAAATACAGATGGGAATTAAACCACTGGATTTTAAATATAACCAATTTATTTAATATAAAGCTAGATCTACACAAAAGAGGAATAATCTATGTTCCATGATAGCACTACGCAAAATAGCAGAGCTGAAGTATTATCAGGTTCACATATGTCTTTCCATCAAACATATGTGAAGAGGTGATAATAGCACTTTCATGCATTGGTCAGATCCCAGAAGGTCTTAAAGTTTGTTAATTATGCCTGGATATAGACTTGAATTCTTCATGTGGCTCAGGTCAGCTCATACTACCTGTGAGGGAAGCTCGGATTTGTCCTATCAATTCAAGGACAGTTTAATGCAAAATACACATGAAGCCGAAGGAGCATAATCGCATACACAGAGCACACTGCCTTTCAGATGAACCATTTATACATAATGTGCACAGCTGGATTTATACTGGAAGAAACAGAAGGAAAATCTAACTCTTCAAGTTTTATAAATTAGGGCAGAATTGATTTTCTGCCCCTAATTTATCTTTCAGAAAGGCGAGAAGCCACATTAGTTTCAGGATCACTAAAATATGGGGATCCTTTTAATGAGGAAAAGTTACATGTACCTTAGTATTACAAACTTATATATTTTGTAAATGTAAATATTTGAATAAATATGTTATTGAATAACATATTCATCTTTCTTTCTTTTTATTTTTTCCACATTGAGAAGAAACTGAAGATAACTGCATTACTGAGGCTATCCAGGAGGGCTCTAATCTGGTGGATTATGCTGCACATTCTACACTGAAAAGGTAAAAAAAAAAAAAATACTGAAGGATCTATTCAGCAAAAAGCTTTCATAAGACAGAACTTTGAGATCAACTGGTTTCTTTGAGAAAACATATAATGATAAATTATGTTTATGATCATCTGAACCAATATAACCTTTTGCACTTTTTACAAGGGCATGTAGTGATGGGACAAGGGGTAATGGCTTCAAACTGGAGTAGGGTAGATTTAGGTTAGATCTCAGGAAGAAATTTTTCACTATGAGGGTGGTGAGACACTGGAACGGGTTGCGCAGGGAAGTTATGGAGGCCCCATCCCTGGAGGTGTTCAGTGCCAAGTGGGATGGGGCTTTGAGTAACCAGGTCTAGTGGGAGGTGTCCTTGCCCATGGCAGGGAGTTGGAACTAGATGGTCTTTAAGGTCCCTTCCAACCCAAACCATTCTATGATTCTGTGATTATCATTGCATGAGTTGCTCTCTTAAAATGCGAGAAAAATAAGAAATAAGAAAGTAAATAAGATGTTTTTCTGATCTAAGTAACACACCACATTCCATTAACATGTGGCTCAAAACATTCTAATTTTATAGACGTTACATATTTTTGAACTTTATGTTTTTTCCAGTGCAAAGTGAGATGGGAAGAACTCCTAGGGCATCAATGTTAAAACCCTATTGCCTTAAAAGGAACTGTTGAAGTGAATTTCACATTTCCCCTTCCATGTAGAACAGATGCATTGAAAGGATAAGGGAAAGGACATAAAATATTTATCTTGAACTGTGGGTTGTGAACAACTTGGGGAAAGCTCCTGTGGGCTTAAGTTATGCTATGAGAGTGATCCCTTTCTATATATGATGAAAGTGCCTCAGGATGACCAGCCATGAGTCTAAAAACTTCAATCATTTTCTGTGTAGCTCTGACTATATTTCTGTGCTACACAAAATTAATTTCTCTCCAGTATTTGGAACACATTACCCAAGTTTTACAGGGTGCAATCACCACCTTTTTGCTTAGACTTTCCTAAAGGACTTATCTCTGTGTTTTGAAAGCAAGTCACCATCTGCAGTGCTCCAGGAGAGGTGACTGTTTATATGGACAGAACCTGTCAAGAGCTGTGGCTGCTCAGTAAGTAGAGACTGAGGTCACTTTCACTTTGTAGTCTTAGTACTATGGTGACAATCCTGAGGCACTGAAATTTAAAAACGTAGATCTCAACCTTTCAGTGCTCAGGTGCCTCACGTACCAAATGAAGATACTGACGTTTAACTCTCTCATAGGATATTGTGGCAATTATTTGGTCAATATTCGCCCAATGTCTTAAAGATGATAAATGCAAAAAGATAAATGCTTAAAGATGATTGTTTGAACTCTGTTAGGAATAAAATAGAGACCACTTGCTGACCCCAGATAAATCACCAGACTGCTAAGCTTTCTTCAAAATATTGTATATGTGGATATACAGGCTCTAAAGAGCAGTGTTATTCAAAAGTTTTATTTTTGGGTTCCCTTTAAAAGCCTTTATAAGGATTGCAGTCACAGCATGGCTGGGGTTGAAAGGGACCTCTGGAGATCATCTGGTCTTCTCTCTTCTTCTACTCCCCTCTCATCCCTTCCTCAACCCTCCCTTCTCTTCACTCTCCTTTCTTCCCTTTCCCCTTTTCTTCCGTCTTTTAACTGCAGCAGTTGAAAATAAGATCAGTGATTTAAAGCTGTGAAGTATTCAATCTAATAGACATTGTTGTTAACCATTGGATCTTTCTTAGACAGGACATTGCTAGTAACAGCACTCTGAGAACTGGTCACGTCTTTTGCTTAAGTTTGGGGTTAACCCTGTAAGCAGCCAAAGGCTTTCAGCAGAACACTGAAAGACGTGCGTTGGTATCACCACTGAGGAATGTGCTTTCCTGTTTTGTGGAATCAGAGCCGCAAGTGTCTGACACCTGCATTAGGAGTCTGAGTCTCACAAGACTATCACTTGCTCTTATGTTAACTGGTATAAAATACTTGGTCTTTAAATTTACAAATGATCATTACCATAAGTGAAAATTATATTTCTATTGTTTGCTTTTATATAATTCAATTCATTGTGGCCCAATTAAGTGGGGCAGTGAGAATTATAAATATCATTAAGAGACTTCTTCTGTTTTAATATAGACTTGTAAATATATTCTACACCTTTCTCTTAGACATTAGTCCTCGGCCATTTGCAAAGTACAGAGGACAAACTGTTGTCTAATCTAATCATTATATTAAGGAGTGAATGTGTTTGAATCCTTAATTAAACAGTTTTGCGTTTTCACATCAGGTTACAGCTGCTAAGGCTTCTTTTGTAACTTTCAGAATACTGTGTACTTGAGTTAAAACTTTGGTCAGTGCAAAGGCTAAAAACAAGAAGGGAATGCATGTGACTACATCTTTGAGCTTCTGGAAGTTATGGAAGTCACCATACTGTGAAAACTTGTTTTACTTTGGCTTACAAGTAATTGAAGGAAACTACAGTGCAATAGTATGAGCTCAGTGCTGTCTTTGAGGCTGAAAAGCCAGTTCTGAGATGAAAAGGCAGCTCCTTTTTCAGATTAGAATGGGAAAACTCTTAGTTGTTCCATGTACAATAGTTGATGTTTGCTGAATTCATGGTCTAGATGTGTGAGAACTAAGTTAAAACAACTGAATTTCTCCTGGGACCTCAGTTTGATCTTGAAATGCGATTAAAATGGACAACTATGTTTCACCTCAGCTGTTCAGTATCATCACTTAAAATCTTGAATTGCTGTTTGTGTTTTAACTACTGGAGCAATTGACCGGCAATGCACTAAACATATTGGCCGAAATTTTTTTAGTATTCTATTTTTTAAAACATGTCAGGATTTTCCAGGAAAATGCCATTTCTTTGAAACTGATTCCCAGGTTTTAAGGTCACATGGGTCCCAGTATGGTCCTCATAGTTTGCTGTGTTGTTCGTGATTGTCTGCCTTTGCCAAGTGCTTCTCATGACTGTTTGCTAGTACCTGCCTGCTATTCCAATTAGCTTATGGGTTTGTTAGTCTTTAAGGGTAGGTGTTCATGTTTGACATTAAAATATAAACATTCATAATAGTATTAATATAGCATAGAAGGAACACAATGGCATCATCATTAAAATGTACTGTTTGTATTACAGCAGCAATGCCAATGGGAATCTAGGCAGTTTGGATAGGACTCTCAGAGCCATATGTCACCTGTGAGGTTTTGACACTTACCCAGTGGTATGTGCAAATACGTTGCTAATTTACTAGCAGGTGCATTATAATATACATTTTGAAAGTGGTAGCTGGCTTGCAAGAGGAAACTCCACTTCCAGTAAATCTCGTTATAATAACAACAAGTACAAATTATGAAGCTTGTACTAGCTTTAACCAGTGAGTCTCAGCACTGCTGGGAGGGCTTCTGATTCTGACTGTACATTCCTTTTTACATTCTGCTGAGTCTCTCTTTCTTCTGGGTTTTACATTTTAGGAGAAACTAAAGATAACTCCAGAATGGGCAAGCTGTGCAAAGTGATGGTCTCTTAGGCCCGTGTTGCACACAGCTGCTGATCATATATTTCTCCTGTTAGAACTTGGAAACTGACTGAAAAGGGCTGTTATGTATAAGACAGATGTGAATTATGGTGGTATGTCAGGTGGGGCTTCCTCCCTTGTGCTAGATATTTGGTTTGAGTGAGTTTTAGATAAGACATATTTTTAGACTCCTCTTTGGACTTACCATAACAGACTGAAGGTAAGTAAAATTCTAATATAAACACAAGAGGTTTTATCAGCCTAATTAAAGAAAGAAATTATTGAAATTAGTATATTTTAACATATATGTTAGCTGAAGGCACAGTGTTCTTAATGGATTAAAAAGTATAGACGACAACCCTAAAAAAAATGTAAGCCTTAAACAGCAGATTAAAGGTATTTCTCATCATGTTCATTCTGGTAAAATTCCTTTTATTTAGTGTATACTATATTTGAACTACTTCATTTCACGTTTTTAAAGAATCTAAATTGTAAATCTCACAATTTAAGATTATTCTATTGGCCCCTATCTATGCCAACTCAAAAGGACCTTCTACAGAAGGGATCATCTATGGAATCATCTGTATGCACAGGGAAGTGGAAAATAATTTTCAGTGTTCCATATAAGAAGTTATAGTTGCAGAAATGCACTGAGCATGATCAGTTAGTCAGTGCCACTCTGGCCTTAAAGCAGACTGGCCATGTACATACACGTTACAGGAAAGAAGAAATTATATTCTTTACCATTTTATAACTTTATCACTTTCTATTCTGCACTATGTCACTGTTTTGAGAAACCTCCTGAATGGTGGCAAATATCTAAGGCATTAATTCTGGTTAGAAATCTTTAAACAAGGTATTCTATAAATACATTAAGGCAGACTCAAAATATTTGAGGTTGAAAGTGTTGCTCATACTCTGGAGAATTTAGTTTAATTGTTTTGGTTTTTTATTTTTATTTTTTTTTAAATTATGATCTGTAATGAGACTCAGTAACTGAAAGTCTGGCAAACATGAAGAATCTTCTGTCCAAGCACCATGCTCTGCACTAGGGCTTATATTATGAAACTAGTATGAAGACACTTTATATCTGATCTCATTATCCTAATAATGATACTATCACAGGTCATTGTATTAGCTTTATGGGGCTACTCTGCATTACAAAATATCAAGACAGTTTGTAGTTTACACAGTGAGAAAACGGGCATCTTCCAGAATCAGAGCTCAGGTTCAGAACCGTGGGTAAGAACTAGAAGGGACTAACATGTATATATTGAATGGGGTGGGGGGGACAGGATGGGATGGGACATGACAAGACACATGGGAAATGTGGCAAACTAAAAAATGCTGTGATAATCTTACAATATCTGTGATATTAGACAAAAGATAGAAGAGAAATTATCTCAAAATGGAACTTACCTCGCCATTAAGGGTGGTAGTTTTTTAGTTAGGGAGGGTTTTTTTTGGGGGGAGTGTATTTTTAATTCTTAGCTCCTAGCTAATTCGTACAAATGTTTTTATTTAACTTACTTGCACAAACATGTTTCCCTGTTCATATAGTATTTTTTTTAAATGATGCATGACTGATATTATCCTCACGTGGGTATTAAATATTAAACCTATGCACTTGGCGTTTAGTTATATCATCTTTCTTTTCTTTTTATCTGGGATACAATTCAGGATTTTTAATTCTCCAGATTCTCGGTCAAATTCCTAGCTGTCTATGGGGGACTTGAAAAACATGGTGGTGAGGAGCAAGATAGCTCTTTTTCATAGTTGCAAGGATTCTCAAGCTCTGCTCTTGAAAGGAAAGGAAGAGTTTCTGTATAAAGAATAAATGAGCAGGCTAAGGTTCCTTTGGATCAATTAAAGATAATTTTAGCATATAGAAAACCAATGGAGTTGTATTTTCTTACTTAATGCTTTTTATGTAAGCATGTTTCTAATTTTGCAAACAGAAATTTGACTCTTTGCTTTGCTGAAATCAAAACTGCCGTTTCCATTTTAAATTTGTCTCGTGTTTTAAACAAATCTAAGTGAATATGACAGCACAATGTTTTCATGAAAATTACATGTCCAATTAAATCTGTGCTGCAGAGAAGCTCTCGGGGATGTCTGCAACCTATGACCATGTCTGGAAATGGAATAGACTGGAGTGTTTTTTTCTAAACTGCAGGAGTCAGTTTAGGACTTGGGACTTTCAGCTAAAAAGGAAGTTCTCCCTGATGCACTTTTTTCAAGGCCCTTCTGCCAATAAGAAGATAGCGGTAAGACGGCCTATGTTGAGTAAAAAATAAATCTTGCAAGGAATCACAGAACAGTTGAGAGAGATCTGGAGACCATCTAGGCCAGTGCTGTGCTCAGAGCTGGGTCAGCTAGAGCAGGTTGCTCAATGCACTGTCCATTTGGGCTTTGAACGTATCCAAAGATGGAAATCCAACAGCCTTTCTGGGCAGCCTGTTGCAGTGTCTGACTACCCTCACAGTAAAAAGGGGTTTTGTTATGTTTAAGTGTTTAACTTTATGTTACAGAAGTTATCTCATCAAACCTGAGCTCCTTAAAGTCAGACATAAGACCAGGCTGTATACTAAAATATATATAGCCGTATAACTGTCCAATGAGGCCCTACTAAACTAATTGCTGACATTCAGTATACAATTAGTCAGTGCCAGGCAGGTGCTTGGACAGTCTTTGAGAGGAGTCATGTCTCTATCATCAGCTGCAGATGGCATCTAGATGGCTGTGGGCCAGTTGCTTGACTCCTAGGTTGTAAGGCATTTGTGAATCCACCTGCAATGATTGAGATGGTCTTTGATATTAAATGTTACATGAAAGCAAAGCTTACTCACTTAGATGTGGCTATAGTGGGAGTCCTATATTATGACTATTTTGCACAAGGTCTTCCCAGCCACTTTGTGCTGCAAGCTCTACCCATCCCAACAGTTTTTGTCATCCTGAAGGCTTCTCACAAGCTTAACCCTGCTGTGTGTGTCCTATGGAAGGGCACTTTCCCTTTCTTTCCAGAATTTTCCTTGCAGAACAATGTCACAAAGCAGTCGTCATCTCTGCTTTCCCAGCATACCCTTCAATTAAATACCTTAAAGTTCTAAAAGGTTATACATTAAAAAAACCTTTCTGTATTTTATCTCAATTATAGAAATATCCAAGGAAAGGGAATAGCAGCTCCTACCTTGCTGCTAGCTTTCTCAAAATTTCCTGAACAAGAGAGTCAAGATATTTCCCAAGCAGCTGAACGAATGGAAATGTCAATTCAAGTGCTGAAACAAAAAGTTTGCCAGAAGCACAAACGTTCATTGCATCCAACGGGTAAATATAGTACATTGACATTGGCAAAACCCCCTGTTGATTTCTTGAATGTTGTCTTCTAGATTAAGGTTGGGTTAGCTTCACTTTTATTTTACCTTCGGCAGGAGTATGCATCTTGTCTGCACCCTGGGGCCAGGATGCCCTCTCCTTTGTTCTTAAAATCACCTCACATAGTCAGTGGTTTATATTTTTCTTTGCTGGAGTGTGGGCTGTGTTCCTATAGTTGAGGAGAGCACCACTTTGCTATTGGCATCCTGTGAACTCATATCTGTATATTTGTATTGCCTATAAATCAGCTTGCATATCCTCAGTATTGCAAGCTTCTTGTTTACAGTGAAATATCTATCTTCCCCAGCACTTTGGGCTTAGTGCTTCTGGGGCCTAGAGTCTGCAGACAAAATTATACAATTTCTCTCACGTTCTAGTACTGGCATTTTGAAATACACTTCCTCTGGACATTGATGGCCTTACTAATATCCCTCTTTTAAGAAAACACTTTCATATTTCCAAGATTAAATTTGTATTGCATTGCTGTTACACATTTATTTCCACTTCGTTTCTATTTTAACTGTTTTTTATGTTAGATGTAGAAAGAAAGAGAGACAGTCCAGAAATTTCAATGATGTATAAGTGCTTAAGTAAAGTAAAATTCTTGTTGCTGATAATTCAAAATGAATTTCAAGGTAACTGGTGTCTGAAAGACTCAAAAATTCAGAAACATTTACTTTTTCCCCCCATAATTTAGTTAGAACAGCATGAACTGGAGAATTGTAAGTTGTATTCTCTGTCTTAGTATCATAATATGACAATGTTTTTCAAGATATGGAACCATTAGAGTGCTGTAGACAAACACAAAGGTTTACAGGTTTTTGGTAGAACAAGTGCACAAAACTCTTGTTAATTTTCAAAACTGAAACAATTTTAATGGAAGATGAATAGATGCTGTAGAGTCTGTGTGCAGTGTCAAAGAGTAGTTTTACATGAAGTAAAGAACAACTAAATTGGCTTTAAAGAAAACACATGAACCAATACCTAGGCAACATAGATAAATGGGGAACTGGGCTCTGAGCATAACTTCGAACCTGAACTAACATGGAAATACAGCTCTATCCACAAATTTGACATGAGTAGCTAGTACACAATGACAAGCTTACGTAGACAGTCAAACAGCCCATTCTCCCTCCCTTCTCACCCTTACCTTGCACAGGTTCTAGCTGCTCAGCAGAACATTTTTTGAGCTGATTTGGCTCTTGATTTTTTTTTGTTTGTTTTTCTGTCTTACTTTGTTGGCTTGATTAATGGGCTAAAGCAGCTTAGTTCAGGATTGGATGAGCAGAACGGATAGGTGGTGGGACTGGGTGATCTGCAGTAGCGAGTGGGGAGATGGTGCTCCTCTTTCTTGTGCACTTCTACCTCCAACCTGCCATACATGTGTCTACATATATGCATGGGTGAGAGGGGGAGCCTGCTCTCTGGAGCTTACAGAACAATGTGACTTTGTCCCTCGTCAGCAGAATGCTGACTGGGAGAGCCATCTGGGATCATATTATAAAGATATTAATAACATGCTGTTTACTGGTATACAGCTCCATGATTTTCCCTAGCTTCCAAATTCCAGCTAATAATTCTGAGCCTCTTCCACTCCACAATTATACAGTCAGCTGTAGTGTCTTTAAATTTCTGCATCTTTCCAGTCACACGTTTTTCCTCCTTGGTATATACTTCTGTTCTTGAATGGCATTTTTTACACCTCTGTTGTAAGCACAGGGATCAGACAAACAATGTGTCTACAATGCAGGGAAAGAAGGAAGCAGAGAGCAGATTAAAGGAGAAAAAGGAGCAGTTCAACCTCAGTTCTGATCTATGGCTGGACTACTTCCTTCTCATTCTCTATGCATGAGATAATAAAACCAGCTCCCTTTCACCCTCTGTCTCTAAGTCCCTGAGACTACCTCCTGCAGCACTTCTCACTAAGTGCTCTTTCCTAGGAAGAAGAGAGGGGCTGCTGTAGTTGTAGCTGACAATAATGCCTTTTCTCCTGTAGTAGCTGTAGAGCAATAGAGAAAATTGCTTCTTTGCGTTCTTCCTTTCAGATCTTTTATCAGCTGATCTGCTCACTATGATTGCTAACATTTCTGGATGTCTACCTTATATGTTGCCACCAAAATGTCCAAACAATTGCTTAACTAATAAATATCGACTCATCACTGGTGCCTGCAATAATAGGTATGTATGATAAGAATTGTGCCCTGAAAAATCCTTCTTTCTTATTCTTTAAATGCAAGGAGTTATGTTTACTTTTTCCTAGAAAAACTGGGAGTGTGACCTCAATTAGCTAACTTTGGCATCAACGTGTCTCTAAATGAGGGACCTGTGAAAGCTCCCAGGGCAAGGACCTTTTCATCTAAACTTTGGTACACTAATTTTTGTGGACAAGCTCTCCCTATGAAGGCTTCTAATTTTATGTAAGGAACTTTAAATTTAGGGAGGACTGATTCAGTATATGCCTTTTTCTATAGAAATTAAACAGACTAATTCTAATCCAGCATTCCTTTTTGATTGCATGGGGTAAAATGATATTGAGCAGGAAAATATAATTACTTCATGAGTAGCAATAAAAAAATCAAGTTGATTCTTATTTTTGTATTTTCCCACAACCTTAACATTTAGCAACCATGCATCTAAAAATTCTGGGTGATATATTTATTTTTATATATCTATTTATATAGATATATGTTTATTGGCTATCTGAACAACTATTATTTACTACTGTTATCTACTTGTTCCCTAAAACAGGGCAATCGTTTCCTGCAAAACTCAACATAACAGATGTAACTGTATTTTCAGAATCCTCCAATGCAATGAGGGTGCAAAACTGAGAATGAGAACCTTTTTGAGTACAATGGTAAACTATATTTATACTCAGCAGTCTTCAGACACATAGGCGTTAAGGTCACAAACCGAAAGGCAGACTGTAGTGTTACAAGTGAGGGGCTAGAGCGCTGTAAATGGAAGGCCATTGGCATTGCACAGGTTAAGGCACTCTGCGACGTGGTGAATGAACAGCAGTAAAATTTTGCAGCTTTACTATTCAATCAGTCTGATTTTTATGAGTTTAATCTGTTTTGCTACATCACAAGTCATTTGCAAGGAACATGCCTGATAGACTCTTAGTTGAAAGGACACAACCTTATACGCATCGACGTTATAAATCTATGGGGATATCCACGATGTCCCCCAGGCACTTGCAGAGTTGCTTGGGATCTGAACTAACAGCTAGTATAACATTTGCGCTGACAACTCCATCAGGGCTTGAACACGTTGACCAAGATTCATGCAGCTGAACATAGGCACATGGCTGAAGCTCTCAATTTGCAGGCACGGCTGCCGTAGTCTTTCTCTCCAGAGACAGAGAAATATATTCTGCTGTAGATAAGGTAAAACATCTTTTTCTCTTCAGTGGCTCTGGTACTACAAGGATGTGTTTAGGCATTTCAGTGTGATTTCTAAAGCTGGGTGGGGTAAATATGATCCATTGAGTCTGGTTAGTCTTTAGCCACTGTGTTCTACTTTGTATAGTTTTATGCTTGCACCAAATCATCATATAAACCCATCATTCATATTTGGTGGTATTTTAGACTCTTTGCTCTAAACATCTGTAAAAGGTGCAAGGCAGCAAAAAAACAAAACCAAAGACTTTGAAACCAATGTGTCAGATCTTAACTTAGTCTGAAACTTTGTGAGCCCCTTGAAATACCTCAAGCTTTACTGAAATACATCAGCTTAAAAAGCCCATTGTACTATATTGTGAACAACATATTCTATGATGTAAGCCAGCTTCAAAGACTTAAAACATTAAATGACATACCAGTCTGTACTTTTCCTTGCCTTACAGCTTCCACTTTCAGCAGAAAATGTATCAGTACCTACGTTGTATTTGTAGTTTTAGTCACTCAGTAGGAATGTGCAGCTGTGCTGTAGGTCAGTCAGTAAATGCTGCATTTCATAGGTCAAATTTAAAAACAAAATTCATAGTGGAAATCTTTGTTTACTTATAAGAAAAATCTATTTAAATCTATTAAAAAGTGAGCGTGGAATTTCTTTACAGATGTTTCACTTAATCAATTCACATATCTGGGACAAATCAGATAGATTATAAAGTATTTATTCCACAGCACTGAGAATACTTTGGTTTAGTGTGAACTTCCTTGAACATAGGTGTAAGATAAACATGGCCTGCTATGCAGAATATCAACATGACATCAGACATTCCCAGCAGTGTCATTATCCACATTTACCAGTAATAGATATCAACAGATTTTACTTGTCTTTCTGCCTGAAGGTAGTGTAGGTAATAAGCAAAATAAATTTACAACATTATTTTTTAATGAAGAATAAGAGACACAAGGCATGTCCAAATAGCTATTTTTTTTCCCCATTTTTTTATCCCAACTAACTGGCATCGATATGTGCATGTTAGTGCAGTGAGAGATTCAAAGGTGAAGGAATTACAGGTACTAAAGGAATGGAATCTCACAGTGCAGTTAACTTTACCTAATATTAGCTTTCCAAGGTAGTTATACATCTACTGCAAGTCTAAAGCTTTGGCTGTTCCTAATCGGATGGGATGACATGATGGCACCCAAGAGCTGTCTGTCTCTCTGGCTTGAAGAGCAAGTGCCTAGACGACTAGATTATATTTTTATGCCTAATGTTTGGGCAGCTAGGAGGAATTTTATCTGCAGCATTTCTATTTCATTGCTGTGTCATTAACCATTTCATCAGGTAAGGACCTGATGCTTAGAATCATAGAATCATAGAATAGTTTGAGTTGGAAGGGACCTTTAAAGGTCATCTAGTCCAACCCCCCCTGCAATGAGCAGGGAAAACTTCAACTAGATCAGGTTGCTCAGAGTCCTGTCCAACCTGACCTTGAATGTTTCCAGGGATGGTGTATCTACCACTTCTCTGGGCAACCTGTTCCAGTGTTTCACCACCCTCGTTGCAAAAAATGTCTTCCTTATATCTAGTCTAAATCTCCCCTCTTTTAATTTAAAACCATTACCTCTTGTCTGATCACAACAGGCCCTACTAAAAAGTTTTTCCCCATCTTTCCTGTAGGCCCCCTTTAAGTACTAGAAGGCTGCAATAAGGTCTCCCTGGAGCTTTCTCTTCTCCAGGCTGAACAGCCCCAACTCTCTCAGCCTGTCCTCAAAGCAGAGGTACTCCAGCCCTCTGATCATTTTTGTAGCCCTCCTCTGGACTCGCTCCAACAGGTCCATCTCCTTCTTATGTTGGGGGCGCCAGAGCTGGACGCAGTATTCCAGGTGGGGTCTCACCAGAGCAGAGTAGAGGAGCAGAATCCCCTCCCTCGAACTGCTGGCCACATTTTTTTTGATGCAGCCCAGGATATGTTTGGCTGGATACTGCCGGCTCATGTCCAGCTTTTCATCCACCAGTGCTCCCAAATCCTTCTCAGCAGGGCTGCTCTCGATAGTCTGAATAGCTTAGTCTGAAGCTCTAATACTGTCAGTTAAGGGTATGAATACGGATCACCTAGTGGAAAGAATGAGCAGTCCTGACTGAATCCATTGACTATAAGACAGAACTGTTTCCCTTAGGATAGCTGCTTCACTTCAATATAAGCTGAGTGTTCAGTTTAGTAGCTCAGAGCAATGTAAAACATAACAGAATCTAGTTATTAAATTGTCATATGGCATTCATTCACATAGTTCTTTCTACCTGAAAATGGGCAGGGCATTAAAATAATATTCAAAAGACATAAATCTGGATAGCGAACTGCATCTTAAAACTCTGGGTTCCTTCTAAGGGAGCCAAAACAAAATCCAAATTGTGCAATTCCAGTATTTCACAAGTGAAATAAACAGAATGTATAGTAATCAAGTTTGACTACTCTATGAAGCTATATGGTACCAAAATCTCATTATTTCAGCTGTCCTGGATAAAAACCTTTTTAACTCAAGCAAGATTCCAAGGCATTAACATGTTTAATGTAATAATAAAATGCATGTGAGAAGGGTTTTACTAAAGTAACATTCCAGTAATCTGCTAAAATATAAAAGCAATCAGGAGAAAAATTACTGGTTAAGCAGTTAAATTAACATTTCATTATTTTTAATTGAGTGAAATAGCACTACACTATGTGCAGTATTTTATGCAATTTCAATAAAGGCAAATCAACTGTAACTAATTTGAATGCTTTATTAAAGCATACTTCAACCTTCAAGTGTGAATTGCTGTGGATAATTAAGTGTATTACTGTACCATATAGCTTGGCAAATTGAGCCACTTCGGTATGCTGGAGATCAATGAGGTATTAATAAAATAATCGTTCCCTCTTTAGTGTCCCACTAGACATATAAATATATGTTTTAACACTGTGTAGTTCTACTAACTGTCTGGGAATACTTCTAGTTCCTTGTGGCTTACTTTAAAATTTTGGTCAACTGGGTACATTGCAAAAATTTTATTTCTTCTTTTTAATTTCTATATATTTGGCAATTAAGAAATATATTGAACAGGCCATGTAAAAAACCCAAACAAACAAACAAACAAAAAACCCCAATCTAAAATATTGTCTTAGGAAAAATGCATTAGAAAAGTTCATAATAGAGGAAAATTAATTGGGTGAAGCCCAGGACTCACTGACTATACTGCTAAAAAAAAAGTCACCAGGAATCACTTCCTGGCCCCCAAATCAAGCGTGACCTGACTCTTGCCACCCTTTTACTCTTAGACTTTCGTCTTTTTCACGCCTCTTCCCTCTTCCAAGCAGGATGGCTGCAGGATGGCAAATTGGCATGTGCTAATCCCAAGGTGTTCCCAGCCAAGTGTCATTCAGAGGAATGTCAGTTCACATGAGCCAAAACCACACGGCAGTCAGTGTTAGCAACTTAAAAGCATAGTTAAATGCATACCAGTGCTTGAGCTTGTGCACAGGCCCTCCCAAAGCTCTACCCAAGTAATTAGTATAGATACAACCAGGGGGAGCATTGCCGCTGAATTCAGCAACTTCAGCCATCATTCCCCTTTCCTCAGGCCTTTCTCCTTGGGTCTTGCTAAATGATTACTTCTGTATGACTAGTATCCATTTTTCTTTTAAGCTTTCTTCACCTTTATTCTAGGACTACTTTATATTTTCCTAAATCTTGATTTCCTAGCTATTGCTCTAAACAAATATCTTTTAAAAAATACCAGCAAAGGCACTTTATATCTGACTTTATGGGGAATGAGGACACTATCAGGAAATCACCACTGGGGGAAGTATTTCAGAGAAGCCAAACTTACATTATAAACATAAATCAAATAGTAATATTTCATTAGTAATTTAATTTTTCCTTTTGAGTCAAACTGATGTTGGCATACATGAAGACCAGTATTTGATGCCTTTTCAAAGATTGTTACATGAACATCTTATTACGATGAATATTGCCCTGTGGCTGATGATATTTTCTATTCAGAATTATGCAGAGGTGGTGGGGGGCATTGTTTTGCTGCTGTTGGTTTTTGGGTTTTGTTTTTTTCTTTTCCCAGGGAACACCCTAGATGGGGAGCATCTAACACTGCCTTGGCTAGGTGGCTTCCACCAGCCTATGAAGATGGACTAAGCCAACCTCGAGGATGGGATCCCAGTGTCCGATACAATGGAGTCCAGCTACCCTTGGTTAGAAAGTGCACTACAATATCACTTGAAACACTTACACTGGGCTATAACCACACCTGCCACCACAGACCTCCATTTGCATTAGTAACTGAAAGAGCAGAAGCTGCTGCTGATCTCATTTAAGGAGCCACTAGCTTTGCTAAAGCCTAAGTTCAGTCAAACAAATAGCGAGAGGACCCCTGTACCTGGGTTGGGGTAAGCCTGAGGAGCAGTGCAGGGGGACACTGACTGCTGGGGGGGCAGCTCTGCTGAAAAGGACCACGATGGAGAGCAGGCAGGGCTTGAGCCAGCCACATGCCTGGCCTGGCTTGCACCAAGTGCAGGGCCACCAGCAGACCCGGGGTGATGATTGCTCAGCCTAGAGAAAAGGTGGTGAAGGGTGGACCTAATCACAGCCCTCTCATGCGTAAGAGGCTGTTATGGAGGAGAGGGAGGTCTTCACAAGGGTGCACACTGACACGGCAAGAGGTGGTGGTCGCAGGTTGCTCCAGGGGAAATATTGTCTTGATACAAGAAAAAAATCATGTTGTGAGAAGAATTAAATGTCAGAATAGGCTGCCTAGACATCTGCTGGAATATCCCTCATGGGAAATAACCAAGATCTGTCTTGATGGGGCTCTGAATAACCTAATCCCTGCTTTCAATAGAAAGCTGCACCATGTGGTCTCTGGAGTTCCCTTCCAGACTAGACTTTCCAGTGATTTTATGATTCTTTGTTTCAATAATGGTGCCTTTATTCAGAGAAGGAGGAGGGGGGAAACAGGGTTGGGTGTTAACAAATACAAAGCACGTAAATGTGCTAGCATGTGTATGTGTGTACGCATGGATACTGTTTCTCCTAGGTTAGCATACCTTAACTGAACAGCTCTAATCATAACTTCATTTTTTAGATAGCCCAAGTTACTGAGCTAAGAAGGCGTTGCAATGTTTATAGATTTTAGCAGCTCATATACTTGAAAAGTAGCAGAGCTGCTATAGAGGGGAGTTTGAACAAAAAATATTTGCATAGAGGACTGGGACTATGCAAATAATTCCCCAGTGCATCGTGCAATGATTTGGGCTGGATTTACTATTTCTGGTTTGTCATCATTGCTTTGAAACCTGACTTTTAATGGACTCAAAGTCTTGTTATTTTAACCACTGTATATTTAATAAGGATGAGCAAGAGAATTTAGTGTTAATGTCACTTGCAACTCAAGTTATTAATTAAATAACATTGTCTCTAAGCTACACAATTTAGCGCTTAAAAATGAAAACCTGACATTTACACAGGTAAATTTCCAATAGACGGTACAAACTGCCTCTTCCTAGATTCATTAGGGTACATGCTTGTGAAGTAAAACATACTAAAACAAAACTACATAACTGCACCAAATGTGATCATACCTGACCATCAGCAAGGTTCTCTGCTTTACTTTGAAGTAAGATAAGATAAAACTAGTGCCATAGATTTTTTCCCTCATTTACATAATTTGGTCTTTTTTCTACTTTTAGCTATCCAACTATATCCTTTAAAAAGCAACATGCAGATAATGTGAAGGTGAGGGATAAGTGTGAGGATTACTGTAAAACAATATTAGAACACAGCGTAGCTGTGCAAGTTAACATTGATAAGAAAATCTTGCTAACTGCAAGAAAAATTATTTGTGCTTTATGGCCAACAAAGCTATTAAAATACTGATATAAGGACTTATATTCTTGATGAGCGACATGTATCTCTGCTCTCGACTATTTCAGTATAAAGCCTGCTGTTCCTAACAAGTCCCATGTTACCTCTTGTCCTTACCAATTCTATTTAACAGCACCTGCCTTTTACATGCATTATACAGCCCTCATATTTATTACAGATTCTGTGACTATTTTATGTGCTGCCCTTTCAATTGCTTGACTTCTAAGGCAGCTGCTGTATACGAGGGAATATTTTGCAGCGTGATTGAGGAATCTGTGAAGAATACCAATACCCTAATCATCACAAACTGACTGCTGATTTTGCTCTGATGGTTTTGCTTGGTTATTAATATAGGCTGGACATGTAGCATAGATGTCGCCATGTCTTCCCCCTCAGAGCATCTGCATCTCTATGCAGATTTCACAAAATGCCCCAGAAATATGTTTTGACTTCTTCCTGCCTGTGAAAATGAAGCAGAGCTTTCAGCTACCATGTATTTGCAACCTAGCTTGTCTCCTGGGCTTCATAAGCTGCTCCGTTTATGTACAGAGCCGCCCAGAGCCTCTGTGTATCCACAGTGATGTGAGGCTGCCCAGCAAAGTGAATCCATTTGTTAAAGGAGCAGAAAACAGAATAAATAGAAAGAAAACTTTTAGACAGTCTAAAAGAAATATGTTGTTTTCAAAATTCTCTGGAAAGGAACAGATCAAAGATACACTGCACATTTGACAAATATATAGAAAAATTTGGCTGAAACATCTTTGAATCTGTATGTAGCACCAGAATCTCTGCTCCTGAACAGAAATAAGAGTCTGTCAGAAGCTGGGTTTTTTCTTGTTGTGGTTTTTTGTTTTTTTTCTGTTTTTAAGCAAACCATTAAAAGTACAACATAAAACATTCTAAGGAAAAAAAAGTTAGCTTTTAGCACTGTTACCCGGCTTTTTAGTCTTTTATCATTTTATGAGAAGTAAATACTACTTGGCACTCAAGGTAAATTAGTTCTTTTCCCAGGTTCGTGAAGTGACAAGAAAAATTATTCATGCGTCTAATGAGGCTGTTACTGAAGACAACCTGTATTCTGATATTATTATGGTATGGGGACAGTACATAGACCACGACATTGCATTCACTCCCCAGAGCACGAGCAGAACTACCTTCCTGACTGGAATGGAGTGCCAGACAACATGTGAAAAACAAAATCCGTGTTTTCCAATAAAGGTAAGATTCCAAATCAATTTCTTAAAGAGAAATTCTAGGCTTTAAACAGATTGGTAAAGTAAAACACATTAGCAATACACATACATTGAAATAATAATGAAAAAATTTGATAGATCATCCAGAAACATTAAAGCAGACAGTGATAGAAAAGTTGAAACTTTTCAATGTTGAAACTATTAAATGAAATAGGTGGATATTTAAATCCTTTTGTAGAGATAACAAACTATAGTTAAGGTACTTAGTACAAATACCAAAAATTTCTACCTCTCAGGTTTATGTTGCAGAGAAACCTTACTAGTCCTCCCCCCAGTGTTATTGTTCTTGTGCTTCAAGGTTTTGAGCTCCATTGGGGAAAATAGGGATGTAGTCATAAATAATTCTGTTTTTAAATTGCCTGCCAGATAAAGTGAAAGGATCTTAACTTTGCTCAGTGAAAGCAAAGATATTTCCAGCAGCTAATGCAAACTTTTGAAGAGAGCTATCTTTTCAATGTATGTATAAAATATCTTCAGGGAGTTGCTGAAACTTACATACATCACCTCTCTGCTTTGAGTAGATGGAAAACATGAATTCAAAGCTTGTTAGAGGGTTAGAAGAAACATAAATTGGTATAAATATAGGATCTTGTATTCTTGTCTGATTAATTTAAAAGTATAGACATTCTTTCACTCAGAAAATTAAGTAGCAAAGTCAAACCACTTTTTTTTTGTTTCTGTAAGCTCAGCCTGTCCTTCTCCTCATGCTGCAGGAGAGCCCCATGCTCATTACGGTCCCTGGACTGATGCCTCCCTCTCTGTCCAGAGCAACCTAAATCTCTTTCCTTAGGGTTGGAGCTTGACTACTGGCCAGCTTCTGTATGCACTAAAGCAAATGTAGGGAGTAAGTTGCATCAGAACAGAAAACTCTCTTCCCCTCAACAAACCATAATTGACAACTATGCCACAGTCTCCTTTTGCCTCAAGTGCTTCATTCCACTTCCATTAAAAATAAAGGAAAATATTCTGCTGACTGTAATGGGAACTGAATCAGGTCTTGCATTGAAAGAGGGCTCATCTTCCATTTGGTGAGAGAATCTAAAACACAGGGAAGGGTAAGTGAAATTAATGACTACATGCAATTTTTCCACAGGCTCATCCAGCAGATATGGACTTTCAAAAGTTTGCAAGCATAGCTTGAGGGCATACAGAAAGAGCACAGACTCCTGAAAGAATCACTTTCAGGACACATTTGAAGTATCACATGTTTGAGTGTCTAAGTAACCTGGTTTAGCCACAACAGCCCTAGTTCTGACAAAAATCTCTAGTTTATTATTTCTCTTGAATTTCCATCTGGGGCAAGAAATTATTTACTGTTCATAATGTTAAGTAATAGCCTTAGAAATGTTCCCATTCCCAAAGTCTTATCAGGAAAGGCTAGGGAAGAAGTCCAGTCCCTGACCAGCAGTGGTTCACATGATGCAATGAAGGAGGTGGAGTGTGTCTCCACCATATGACACAACGTGGCTATGTATTGACTCCCATTTTTTAAGAGTCAGTTTGCTGTAGATATAAAACTGCAAAAGTCTTTGAAAGCTTATGTTTTGTGTTTATGACATATTCTTTGAAAGTGCAATTAGTATTGATTTTTAAGTGCAAAACATCCATGTTTTTTATTACTAAATAGATTTTTAAATTGAGAACAGACTCATACTGTTGCCCATAACTCAAATCAAATGTGGATCACAGGGACCATAGAAGTCTAATCACTGAACCCTGACTAGTTCAAGCCTAGGAATCACATCTGCTTAAAAAGGAGGCAATTTAAGGGAACTTCTAAAAAGGACTTCAAGGGTGACATTATTCATGTAGCAATGGCATTATGGTGCAGAGAGAAAGAAGCTGCACCATGCTATCATGGCATAGACCCACAAATGCATCCTTCAGTGTTCTAAACAAGGGACATATTTCAGATTTCTGTCTTGGATCTTGAAGAGATTCATCACAGAGCATGTTTCAATGATGCTCTTGAAGGCAAGTTACGTGTACAGGTACTAAATCTGGCATTGAATGTAGCCTAGGAACTGCTCCGGCTCAGCAGTGTAGCCTAGCAGGGGAACTGGGTCAAGGCATACCTATGGCTACCATTGGGAGTTGATGTCTGATACTCAGAATGGCTATGGAGGGGAACATATAAAGAAATTCAGACACAACCCTGTAAGTATTAGATGTTTCCCAAATTGTGGATTCATTACATGATCACAGTCTCATGAATTTTGTTATTATTCTGTTATTCACAGCTTAAAGAGGGACAGATACAAAGATGCTTGTTCTTTTGCTTTTATTATATGTTTAGTATTTTGTGACTGTTTTTGTCAAAGGCAAAGAATAGAAACTGTATTAAAAAAAAATACAGAAGGGTTGTTTTAATTATTAGCGCGACCAGAGGAACTATTTTTTAAACACTGAAACAAAATGCGGTTTTCCCCTAGAACAGATTTTCTTCCTGAAATCTTAAGTAAAGATAATCTCCACCTATTAAATACTTGGAAAACAGCCACAGTTAAGGTTTATATGCTCATTTTGTGTATCAAGAAACTATGGCTGGTTTCCAAAGACAGTGAAATCAATAGCATATTATCCAACAATGCAAACACAGAGACTGTAGTTTGCACTCTTGCTGTGTTCCTAGAATATCGGCACCCAAGGGACAATCCAGCCATGGAAAAGGACAACCGTGCTTGCAGCTACGTGCTCTCCCTGGGGGTTTCACCAGGGAAAGGGAGCTCCTGACTGTGTGGGTTAGGGAAGTTGGCTGGAAAATGTTCTGAGTCAGTGCATTTCAATGAAGGATTGAAAGCTACGGTAGTACATAAATATTAATAACAAGTGCAGGTAAATGATTTCTAGGTTAGCAGGAACTATTATGATTTTCTATTCTGGACATTTTCATAATAAAGGCTATAGAATTTCACCCAGTGATTCTCTCAGTGCGTTTGTAGCTTCTGGTAGAGCCTGAACATCCTTTTTCTGTATCTCTTCAGAATCCCACAGTGTGAGGGGGGAAAAAAAAAAAAAGCCAAAAAACCCAAGAAGTCACTAGCTTTAGTTTATACTTATTTTACAGCAGCCTGACATGTGGAACAGGGATGAAGAGATAACCTGTCATTCCTCAGATGATTATTTCAGGTTAGGGTTGAGACATAATGAGGCATTAGAAAGCCTTTCATTGGAGAGCTACTGACTTTATTCACTATTAATTACATTGCTGACAATAAGTTAGACATGGCGCGTACACGTAGTAAGATACAATCCTGAAAAGCTTTCAGACAGTTAGTTCAGATACATAAAGGTGGAAAAGAAACAGAGTCACAGAAAAGTGAGGTGATTTGCAAAAGGTGACACGTAACATGACAGGTTACTCTTTCAGCTACAAATGGATGTGTGCTCAACAACCAGCAAAGTGAGCCCCTGCCTTTTTCTGCTGTGTTTCAGAGGCAGCAGCTCAGTCAGATGGGGTCATTGACTCTTCTCCGAGTTTCATGTCCACAAATAAACATTCATGTTTTCCTTATTGGTAAACTTTCATAGGCCATGAGCTAGGTTTTCTTTTAAATCTACAGCAAAAATCCTTTTACAAGGTCGTTTCCCACAGAACGAATTCACAAGTAAGACTTTTCTTTAACTGAAATAACAGTTTAGACATTGTAGTACACTCAAACCGTTAGTGCTATTCATTTTCCTACCCGTAAAAGAATTTCACGATAAACAAGTTTGACATGCATATATAATAACAGTTTAAATCAACGTGCAGCTATACTAGGAAAACTATTGTGGCCGGAGAGGGTTTTGTTGTGAATTTTTTTCCTCTAGAATTATGCAAGGCAGAGAAAAACTTGATATGGATATTCGTCATTACTTTTGGAGAAAAACGTGATTCTGTACCCATTTCAGCAGAAAAGGGTCTTTTTTTTTTTCTCTCAGATTATTTTTGATGTCATTTGAATAATAACATGAGAAACCTCTCATTTGCACATTCAGCTGCTGGCTGCACGCTACTTACCCCATGAAAAGAGAAAGGACTGCATTATGCAGTTCTGCCAGCCCCTTAATGTTCATTACTGCTGTTTTTCTCCACTGGGGCACAGAACGGTTTGAACTGAAATTGCAGAGGCCGTTAACTAAAGATTATTCAGTATGAACTTCATTCACTGCTGATGTGTTTTGTTGTGAGCCTTGCTGTTTAACAACTTAAAGGCGGCTCATACATTTTTTTCCCAGTGATACCTGAATTCTTCCAGGCTTTCCTGATAACTAGAAGCAGGAGGAACTCGAACACATACAATATTGTGGCTGCCAAGTTTGGGTATTTGTAGTATGAGATGAGCTTCTAGCTTACATTATCAGCTGAAGGGAAAAAGAAGCCACACTAATAGCAAGAGACTCAATAATAGAGACAAACAATAAATAGAAAGCCCAAGGCAGAGAAATTACTGATTTCAGTAATCAATGACAGAAAGAAAAAAGAAAAGAAATTACATACTTCCTTCAATAATAAACTACTTTAATTTGCTAAAACTTAACTAATATTGGTAGAATTTCTTTATCAAACAAAACTTGAAAACCAAATGACACCCTTTCTTATCTTAAATGCTTTATTGGTATGAATTCCTGTTGCCATGAGTTCTCAGTAGTAAGAAAATTTTACTTAAGATAATAAATGAGGTAACGATGTTATTATATGAAGCTCTTGAATTCCTTTCCAAAGTTGCCTTGTTACTTTTACCCCAATTTTAATGATTATTTTATCTTCACAGACTGGTCTGTGTAGTATTAGAAATATGAAGAATAAATTACAACATTTTATGTAACACCTGCAGTATTCGCTGTCTTCTGCCAAAGAGTTTTCAAAAATGAAAAGCAAGAAGACAGAATACAAATAAAAAGGGTTAGCTCAGGTATCTGTACAAAACATTTATTTTCTCTTAGTCAAATGTTTGAAGATTTTTTTTTCTGGGATATTTCAGCAGCTTTTGTAAGTGTTCTCTGTTCCTATTTGATGTTGATCAGTTGATAAGAACCCCCCAGCATTATATTCCCTGAAACTCAGACTCCATGACTTTTATAACATTTTTAGTTGAAGTTAATCTTTTTAAACTCTTGGAACTGACACGCTGTTATGGCTAGTTGCTGGTACACAATGCAGTGCTGTTAGAATTTGGAAACATTGTGTTTTTCAGAAAAACAGAGTTCATAAAGCCAAATGTGCATTAGGCAACAAAGATAGATTTTAGTTATTTTGAAACCTGACAGTTTTTGATTTAGTGATGAACTCTGTTCTTGGAAACAGAATTGATGTTCTGAGCTTTCCTTTTGGATATCCCACAATGTGAATAAAACCTTTCTCCCTCTTCCTTTCTACCCTTCTCGAAGACCTCTGCTGCCCTCCTCACATCTGTTAAGTTATTCAGTGCTCTCCTGTGGCAAAACTTCTCACTGTCTGGTTTGGACTGTATTTTCCCCTAAGACCCTTACCTGTACCCCAAGAAAAAATTTGATAATTCCCACAAGTTTCTCCCATGCCCTTTACCTGCATTTGGAGTAGCTGACTGTGTGACAGGTTGGTTCAGACTATATGAACACTGACTGTCCACACAAATGCTGGGTCACCATTTGACCTCAGTCTCTTGGCTGCATGTGGGCCAAACCGAGAAAGGACTGGGAAACCTTTCATTTGTCAAAGGCTATGTTCAGCCTTGCTTTATATAAAGACAGTCAGAATTTAATACTTGTAAAACAGCTGTCACTGTAAAATAATGTGGGGGAAGGATTGTGGGGGACTGGCAGAAAGCAGAGTGAATAATTACATATGCCTTTTTTAGTTAGGAAACTGGTTTAAAATTAGATATCAAAACAAAGATTTTACAGCGTGCTGCTGCAGACATTGAAACTCTTCATTATGTTTTTATGTTTACATGTAAACCTGCTGTTTCACTTGGTATTCAGTAGAACATAATTTGGCCAGATGTTCACATCTTCACTGTGATACATTTCATGATGAACTTTGATTATGAAGCCAGGCTAATTTGGGTGTAGATCTAAGCAGTAGCTTGCTCTTATGAGAGAGTAAAGGCATTTGGCTTTATTTCTGTCTTTGCTTAAAAAGGGTTAAATCATCTTTTTGCTTAAATCTAAAGGAAAAAAATCTCTACAGGTTTAGAATATGCAACTCCAGTAGATGAGATCTGAATAAATGAAAACTAGACAGAAGATGGAAATATTTACACAAGCCTTAATTCAACATTTACAGCTGTTACTTTCACCTCAGAAAATACTCAGGGTTTTTTTCATGCAGGTGACCACCAATGATACATTAACTGCAGGGATGGATTGCCTGCCCTTCTACCGCTCATCTCCTGCGTGCGGCACTGGTGATCACGATATTCTCTTTGGAAATTTATCAGCGCTAAGTCCAAGACAACAGATCAATGGCTTAACTTCCTTCCTTGATGCTTCTACCGTCTATGGCAGTACCCCTGCCATTGAAAACAAACTGAGGAATTTAACAAGCAAAGAAGGCCTTCTTAGAGTAAACGTTAAATATTATGATAACCATCGGGAATACCTGCCTTTTACAGACCGGATCCCATCACCTTGTGCACAGGAATCAAATGCGAGTGAAGGTGAGAGGATTGAATGCTTTATGGCTGGGGACAGCCGATCCAGTGAGGTCACGTCTCTGGCAGCTATGCACACCCTGTGGCTGAGAGAGCACAACCGCCTGGCCAGAGCCCTCAAAAACATCAACGGCCACTGGACCGCTGAGACAGTCTACCAAGAAGCACGAAAAATTGTCGGTGCTCTGCATCAGGTTGGCTGCTTATTTGCTTATCCACACATTGCAGTGAATATCTTAGAATAGAACTGATCACAGAACTTCAAATATGTCTCTGTCAGTGGTTTTGAAGATGATGTTACCTTTTCTTTGCCACCTATTTCTGCACTTCAAATTTGCCATGTTCAAAGTTTGTTTTGTTTTCCACTTTCCTGAATGCAATGTCCTTGTCCTTAGTTTGTCCAGACTCCTCACTGCTCTGATTTTCAAGGCAGTTTCTACTCCGCTTCATCTTTCTGCAGGCTTATCCAGTGTCTATTTTGCCTACTGAAGTGGCCTTTTCAGGCCTCATTTTTTTTTTGGTAAGGGAAACAATTAAAAAGTAATGTCTCTGTATCTACACAGTGTTCAAAATGCTTACTTTCTCATGGGAATTATATAAATTAATAAATTCCCTATGTAAAAATGCTGATGAAGTTCTCAGTGATGCATTGATGCATAAACTTCAAGGGCCACTCTTGACAGCAGATATCAGGAGAAACAAATATGGGAAAACACAGAAGAAAGGAGTCTCTAAGAATGTTTATATTAGACCTGAGAATAGGAAAATCAATTTCTACTCAGTATTTTACTTTTTTGTCCCCCCTACCCTGACCCCTGAAGTAGCTACACAGGCTTTAACTTCTTTTTTTGTCTCATAGTTCTGGTATTCCATGTGGACAGTTTCTGCTCCTGCAGACCCTATCATAAATGAAACAAAATTAAAACATTCAACAGGATTTCCCTTGCACAAAATATAATCTGCTTGCTTACAGTGTCAGAGGCATTCAAATCTGGATGGCAACAGGACCCAGATGGATTCTTCCAGTGCCAGCCTGATAGATGGGAGGACTTTGTGGCTCCCTCTCCCAGGGCCAGCCAGTACAAGACCAAGTCCTTATGCCCAGTAGGCATGCACATGGGTGCACGCGCGTGCACACACACACACACACAAACACACACACACACACATACACACACTGCAGGCCACACCAGCCAGCACACACCAAAAGCAGCACCTTTGCTGGCACTCAGGCGAGTGTGAACAGCACAGATAGCCTGACCCCTGTTCTCTGCAGCTGCTCAGGACTGAAGCCTGTTAGTGAAGTACGCACACAGGCAACTCGGGGCTCTCCTGGACAGCCTGCACAGTGGCTGACCCCAGAGCTGTCCGGCTCATGATGCCTGGACCCACAAGCCCCCGAGGCTCAGGGTTCCACTTACTCTCTTTGTGGGTCCTCAAGTTTCTTGTGCTGCTCATCATCTCTGGTCTGGCTGGAAGCTCACTAGTGATCACACAGGCACGCTCAGAGCAGAGAGCACAGGCACAAAGGGCGTAGTGAGAAATGGGATTTCAGAAGAGTATAGCTTAAACTGCAGAGACCAAGCACAGGGCTCAGTCAGCTGAGCACACTGATCAGCTAACTCTTCACACTCAAACAGCCCCTTTCATCCCCTTTTTCTCTGTTTCCCCATACTTTTTCCAGTTCACCTTGACCCCTTCCTTTCCTCACTTTAGTCCTTTCCCTGAGTACCCCAGAGTGTTTCACATTCCCACAATCCCCTTAAAACATTGCAAACGAAGTTCTTACACATTTCCCTCAAGTCCTCTCCTCCCTGCACTCCACGACTCCTACCCCTACAGGCGACCACCCCTTTAGCTTGCATGGCGTCCTGGGGACAGTTTCTTTTATTGTCTCAGTGGGTTTCACACCTGGGCTGGGGGTCTGGCAACTCTCTCCAGCAGCCCTGGGGAACGGACGATCCTGCAAGTCCCTTTTCAATGGTTTGGTTACTCAGCCTGACATTTCTCCTCTGAGCCTCACAAGGGCCTTTATATCCGTGGAGATTCACCTTTAATCAGACAACCTAAGACACAGTGATTCAGCCTCTCTGTTATAGTACGTAACACTGGATGAACAACACCAGCACCAGAATAGTCTGAAGGCTAGGGGACTTTCATACACTTTCTGATTCTTATAAACAAGTTTTTTTAGTACCAAAAAGAGACTTTTTTGAAGACGAATTGGATAAGGAGGGAGGAAAATTTCACTATTCTTATAAAACACTTTTCCTTTCTCCTGCCACAATTTTTAGTTAACAGAATAAGCAGAATGTTTCCTTTAAGAAACCACCTGCATGGCTGGCATGTTGTCATTTGCACTTAAAGTGAGATAACTTCAGAAAAGTAACGTACTTCATTTAATTGCATTTAGTCAATCCTTCTGGAAAATTTGGCTTTTTTTAAACATATATATATATATATTTTGGTTACATTAACCACCTCAGCTCCTCTGCTGTAAATGTGCTGTCTGCATTAAAATAATGGCACTAATAAGTCAGAATGGTTGTCAATACTTGTTAGAAGAAAAGTGCAAATCCAAAAGTAGGCCTTTATGTGTTCATACGCGTCTGATTTACATCCAGTAACATTATGGCCTGAAAGAAAATACATTGTGCACAACCACAGCAATATGCTGCATGAATCTCAGCTACTCATTATCTCTACCAGTATCACAGAATAATGAGATTTGCCTATGGCTCATTAGAAATATATTTGAGTTATATCTAGCTGGTTCAGACACATTCATTCAAGAGAGATAATTGGAGTATCTCTATTAATGTGGTAGGCTAACCAGCACACTAATGATAGCTTTAGTTAAAGTTACCTTGAGATTTCCACTCTAAAATTTAGTTTCAGTTGCTATACATTTCTAAAATTCTCTCTTTTTGGAATGAATACTTTCAAGTGCAATTTTTGCCTGTGGGTGTGTAATTATAGAGAATTGAGCAAAAAGTCTTCCCTTCTTTCTAGAACAAGGAGAATGAAAAAAATTATCTCTAGACCATACTTTTCCTTTTTTGGCAGCATAAACATCACTAGTGACAAACGTTTAATAATAGAAACTTGACAGTTACCAAACATAACAATTGCCTGTTGATATCCTGGACAAAACAGATTTTTTTGTTTGCATTGTAGGCATGTTTCACTGATAAGTAGTAGTTTATACAAGATGCAACAGTGTTTAACTTTCCCCTTGTATTTTACAGGAATGACACATGCTTAACTCTAAAGTATTAACACTGCAGTACACAGTGGCAAAAGTACATACCCTTATCTACCTAATGTTTTGTGCAAAAAGACATTTTTTCATTGTCATTTACTAACTGAAATGAAACTATCTGCTTGTTTTGCTTATTCCTGTTTTGACATGAGAAAACAGAGTGCGGAGAATTAGGATTCTTCCTTTTAAGCTATTTGTAAGAAAATAGTTTAAATTTGTTTTTCTTTAAACAGAAAGTGTAGACAAAACAGGAAAAAATGCTCAATTGTACAGGTGCTACAGTCTTAACTATTGCTATTACATACATACGTGGCTTGCAGGATGCAATTGCATGTACATGTGCTGTTCCTCCCAGAGACCTTTTCCCCTGATGTGCCATTTGGATTGTGAAAACCAGATGATGTGGCAGTAGCCAGAGTGAAGCAGGAGTTTTGCAGATCAATCTGAATCAAATTCTCTTTCATTTATTACAATATCAGAGAACCATCTCTGAATTAGTGGTGCTACTGCCAGTTGACCCCAATTGTAGTTGACAACCACGTTTAGTTTTCAGTGTGTGTACAGGTGTTTTTTTCACTTCCTTCTACATCTGCTTGTGTTCTCTGAACATCTTGCATCCCTTCTTCTCTGCCCCGATCCCAGGCATGGGTTGAAAGTGGGTGTCTTCTGAGGCTGACATACTTTAACTTAACTACAATTATTGGGTTGCACATGGCTAACTTGGATGAAACCTGTTTGTGAAATTAGATTATTAGATAGCTCCTCTCACAGCTTAAACTCTATGAAATTATAGAGATAAATAGACAAATAATAGATACTATAAAAGAATATGTTGCGTACTGTCATAACTCATGTTTATAAAGAGTATGGTTCAGACTATTAATGGAACTATATTAACATGTGCAATATTAATTAAAAATTGAACTATCATGCCATCACCCTCTACAGGAATGTTTAGGACTTCAACATCATCTGTGAATCCTTTAATATCTACAGTGAGAACCTCAAACCAAATGTGCTTAGCACTTTAATGAATTAAACATCATTGCTATATTTGGTTGTTCTCTATTATTTATGCAATCTTTCCCAAGTGCAGGACCTTCTTTTAGTTGGCTCTTCACTATCTCAGTGAGATACTATTCCTTTGCAGCTACCTCTGGCCAATGGCAAGGGCAAGTTGCACTTTTGGCCTTACTTCTTATGATAGTTCACCTATTTTTTTAGTCTTTCTGCCAGCCTTTTTTTTATTTTCCTTTTCCATCCATTGTGCCCCATTCACATGTACTTTGGAAAATGCTGGAGGTGTTTTGGCAAGGAAAGTCTGCTGAACGTTATGAGAAGTAATATGAATTTCTGTATGTTTCACACCTAATTTGAAATAACTTTTAACATGAACAAAAATTTCTCAAAAATAATCTGAAATTATGTAACCTATTTCCAAATATCTAACTTATGGCTAACTTCTGCTGGAGGTGGCCCAGCCTGGAGACAAACTGAGCCATGATGCTCACTGAGTTCTTAAGGAGACTTAGGATCCCCTGTTGTACTTCTGCCTTCTGAATGAGAGGGATGCTGCCTTTCATACTAACAGCCTGTTTAACTTCAGATATTATTGTGTTTGCAGGTCAGGATTCAGTTACTTTTCTATAAACAGTGCACATATGATTCATGATGTGATGTAAAATCTGTACAAAGCCTTTTCTGACAGTCTTGTGATCACTCAGATTCTGTTTCTGAATGAATACTTACCAAATGATTGGTTGAACTGCTAGGAAATCAGATTTTTATTTTCTCTGATATGACTAAATGAATAACATTTAAATGCTCTAAATCCCTCTGTCACTATCTGGTCATATAGACTACTAGAGTCACTTAAATATTGAGCATATGGGCTTCTGTTTAAAATACAGTGCCCATTTGTCATCATTTTTCACTGAATTATACCACTGAAATAATGACTGCTGTGAGACAGTAGAAATATTGACATTATTGATTAAAATTAATTTCTTCATGAGACTTCAATGGATTTTAAAGTTGACACTATGAGGTGCTGAATGTCTCCTAAGAGGAGCCTAAATTACCAGTAATCTCAGAAATATCTCCGGGAGCTGAGACCACCCAGTGCCTCACAGGTTCAGACTCATTATATCCACCTAAATCCCTTATGGTGCTGCAAACACCTGAAAGTTAACTTATTATTCTTAAATAGACTCAAAGTAAGTAATAAATGGTAGAGCAGTTCAACATACTTGCTTGCAATTTCTTTTCCATATAATGCCTTTTATTGACATATTTTTAGACAAGAATATTCCTTTGTTTCCACAGGAGAATCTCAGTTGTTGAAGGAACACTGTATCGAAAGAAAGTATTATGCTTATTTATGCCAAATATGAAAGAAAATAAATCTTTCAAATCATTCTCTCAAAGCAGGGAGTGCATGTAAAAGAATTTTAACAAAAATAGTTTTGATGTTTGTCAGCTCTTTACACGTTCTTTAAATTTTATGTGTCAGTTATGAGAACTTGTATCGAGCCTCTCCTTGACTTCATGCAGACAAATTCAGGCAAGGTATGTTCAGAGACTACACAAAGACTAGATGCTCTGTGGTGATGTACTTCAGATACAGTTCTCTGTCAGACTCCAGATTCTTTCTGGCAGTATCATCTGCTGCTGTGTTAGTAACATCTTCTTAGTCTGTTTTGTCTAAAAATCATCTCCACTTGATGGAGCCTTATTTAGCCATTGGAAGTTTCCATCAAATAGATGCCTCTCCTAGCTCAAGGCAGGCATAAGACTACTTTTTACCTTAGCCTTTTAATTTTCGTGTCTTGAAAGGGCAATCCCTCTTCCCTCACCAAGGAAACAAGAAATGAGGATCTTACCTCTCGAGCAAATGAGGAATCTGAATTGCCCTTTCCTTCAGGGAATCTGGCCTTTCTGAGCAGCTTAGCTTGGGATTTCATTTACAATTAGCAAAAAATGACAGTTATATCAGGACGTTTGTGTCCATGGCTAACCTAGTCCTATTTAAAGTCTGTTTGTAAAAACTAAGTCTAAATCTAAAATTAGAAAGAACCGTTGGCTTGCAAAATCTTTGTGAATGTAGCAAAAGGTTAACTTCTCAAATGACAGTGTCAGTGTTAATTTCTAGCAATTACTTTATTTTCTTCATATGTTGTATTAAAGGAGCCGTAAAAGGAATCCCAACCTATTGTCCTTCAAATATTTTACTCACTGCATGACCTAACCAGAAAACATGAAGGGGTTGTTACCTCTGCCATCTGAGAAAAGTGAGTGAATTCTGGAGGGGTTTGCTTGTCTCTGTGCCATGCCTAAAATAAAGATACAAGTTTTTCGTAAGGTCATTTTATGCCAACTAGCTTTTCAATATGCACTATATCAAGCTCAAAGTACAATTGTCTGTATATTTTATTGCACAGTATATTGAATGTATAAGGTATTTTATTGAGTTCATTGTGCTTCATATTCATCCCATTATGCTTTATTGAGTTCAGCGTAATCTTTAGCCTATAATGCGCTTTCATTTTATTTGGTGCATTAGATCATTTTCCCCTTTATTTTGGTCATGATTACTCATATGTTTTTTTCATATGACTGTAATGCTATTATATTATAAAAGCATTTGACAGAAGGTGTTTATCAGCATTTTCATTTTTGAAGTGTATTTTTTAGGAGTCTATAAATTGGCTTGAGTTTAGCATAAAATGTCTACCAAGGGATTCTGGGCACCAGTATTTTAAAGCCCAGTCATTTCAAATATTCAGTAGAGGTTTGCGTCACAAATACATGTCTGAAAATAGAATCTGTTCCTATCAACAACTATTATTGAAAGATTTTATAGTAATTCATGCCTTCATTGCCATTTTTAAGGGCATTGTAATTTACACCATCACAATCAGGGCTCTAAACCTCAGCACACCTCCCGTGAGCCGGATTACCCCCATGGACTGGAAGCGAGCAACAGTGGTAGTCTCTACTCGGAAGGCTTTGGTCTAGCATTTATGGTAGGAGCTAACAGGAGCCTGACTGTTGTACTGCACTGAGCCGTGCCACTGATTCTCTTCAGTCATTTGTCTCTTTACCACAAAAACAAGAACAATATTGTTTACCAGCTAACACTGCTCTTAGCCATGCCAAATGCTTGGGGATAGATGAGTGAAGAAAAAGGCATGTGGGAATCATTACTATTCATCTACAAAAACACTGAATGATAAATGTTTCTTTTTCTTTTCTTTCAGATTATTACTTTAAGAGATTACATTCCAAAAATCATTGGTCCAGATGCTTTTAATCTGCACATTGGCCTTTATACTGGTTATGATCCCACAATGAATCCTACGGTTTCTAATGTATTTTCAACAGCTGCTTTTCGTTTTGGTCATGCAACAATCCAACCAATAGTAAGGCGATTGAATGCACAGTATTTAGATGACCCAGAACTCCCAAAGCTTCATCTGCATGAAGTTTTCTTTAGTCCTTGGAGGCTCATTAAAGAAGGTATGGTTTTATTTAAACTGTTTGGGTTTTTTTCCCAAAATATTGTAACTTTTTTCAAAGTTACTTATCTTGAATTAGGAATAGGAACATTTATGTGATTACATCACTGATTTAAGTTGTTAAACGGGTTCCAGAGCATTGACATAAACTGGAACAATTATTCTGAGTTAAATAGTTCTCTGAATCAGACAAAAGTTGTTCTCCAGATTAAACCAGTCTGGTAGACTGAAGAAGATATTTCACATCTTTTTTTTTTTTTTTATGGAGGAACGTACTATCATGTTGCAAATTTTCTTACACCTGAAGAAGCAGATGGAGCCTTTTCATAGCACTATTACTTCTGTTTCAACCTGCAGCACTTTTTTGCACATGTTTGAATGTAAAAGCCTGTGGCCAATGTTTAAAAGACATAGAAGCATACATGCATTCACATTTGTTAAGAAAGTTAAAATGGTTTACATATACAATGTAACGTTATATTATTTTTGTGTTTAAAGGAGGCTTGGATCCTTTACTAAGGGGTCTTCTAGCACATTCAGCAAAACTGCAGGTGCAAGATCAACTACTGAATGAGGAATTAACAGAAAAACTGTTTGTGTTGTCCAATAACGGTTCACTTGATTTAGCATCGTTAAACTTACAGCGTGGCCGTGATCACGGACTCCCAGGTCTGTTGATTTTTCTTGAATTTTCTCCCAACTGGTAACCGAGCTATAACTGCTTGTATCTGGGATCTAATCATAAGCTTTTAAGGAATAGCTTTAGTAATCAGAAAAGTAACTTGTGTCTTTTAAAATGTAACTGACTAATATTTTTAACTTTGATGTAAACAAAATATTCCCCAGCAGCTGAAATTAAAATAACCTGTTAAGTCTGTAATCTGGAAGGACAGTACTAGTGGGTGGCTCTGGATGTGCTTGATGTAGGTACCTGAGGCTTGTTCTTGCTGGAACCCGCTCCAGAGGAGTGGGGTTTCTGCCTGTGGCAGCTACTTGCCATCGACAGGCTGTCCCAAGCCTGTAGGACAGGTCAACTTAGACACAACCTCATTTGCTCTACTGAACATAGAGGGTGTTGAGGTGTCTCCAGGAGTGGTGTAGATGGCTTATTTAGGTGTACATCTCATTTTGAGAAATATTACATGTTTGTGCCTGGTTTTTGCACTAGATTTCTTACTCCAGTCAGCCCAGGGTAAGATTGAACTAAAAGTCAAGGAGTGTTAGCCCATCAGGCCATGGGTGTACTGGCTTAGAGGAAGACTGCTGGAGCTTATTTTAATTTGATTGCATCAGCTGTTAAATATACAGTAGCTTTCCAGTCCTGTGTAAAAACCTCTTACAAGCATGCCACAGCTTCTGAGAGCAGAGGCAGCAACCCTCAGCATGGCAGACAGGGCCTCTTTCTTTTTCATTTCTAAAACCGTGTCCTGACCCCCTGCCTGATCAGATCGCTTTTCTGCATGAGTAAGGAACAAACCTGGCTGCCCTTCTATGCTCTGAGCCCAAGGTCCCTCCCATGGAGGTAGGACTGACTGTCAAAGAGCGTTATGTCACTGGGTGAAAACCCTCATGATTTCTCCCGTGCAACTCCGTGGCTAGGAATATACAAATCATTGGCCCAGGACAGTAGAAATGAAGTCTAACTCTGGCCTGGAATTTAAAGCTGTCAGCTACACAAGGGTAGAAATGGAGTTTTGATCGCCCAGACCAGAAATTAAAGGACTTTTTTTTAAGGGGGGTGGGTGGGGTAGGTGGGGTGTGTAATTCCAGTGATGTAAAAGAATGTAAAAGAAATATATTTTCCAGAGAGCTGGACATGTGCCCTAGGACACTTTCCTTAGTTAAGTGCTTTAGTTACTAACTTCATTCAGGTTACTTCTTGCCCACTCTTCACCTAACTCCTGTATTCCTAGTCTGGAAACCTCAAGACACAGTGCATGCTCCCATTATCTATTATCACGTTTTCATTGCTTAAATATGGAAGAACTGTTTAAAGCCTTTGTTTTCCTTCCTGAAAATGATGTAGCAATTACATATCTTGTAGTTTCAGATCCTGCCATCATTTCCCCGATCAATTTAACCAATAATAATAGGCCTATTTTTAGATGTAACTGTCTATGACTGATTCAGGTTGTCAGAATCCAGCGCATATAAATTTATTAATTTCATATATCATGCTTAACAGTCAAGTCTAATCTTCCTTTTAACATAATATTTACAGGTTATAATGACTGGCGAGAATTCTGTGGCTTACCAAAACTGGAAACTCAGACCGACCTGAATACAGTAATAACCAACCATAATGTCACTGAAAAAATCATGGAATTGTACCATAATCCTAGCAATATTGATGTCTGGCTTGGTGGTCTGGTAGAGGACTTTCTTCCAGGTGCTAGAACTGGTCCCCTGTTTGCATGTATAATTGGAAAGCAAATGAAAGCACTGAGGGACGGTGATCGGTGAGTTTATTGATGCTGTTGAATCATTTGTGTAATATGCAGAATCAATAGAGATTTTACAGGTATGTGAGAATACTTCCCAGAACATAAGATAACATGATACTTAAACAGGCTTTAAACAAATTATTCCCTGCCACTTCCACATTTTTAACTTTGCTCCTTCTGTTTTGTCGGGTGAGCTTTTTCTTATTCTTCTTTGGTCTGTATACAATTTCAATTCCAGATGACATGCAGATTGTTTCTGTGGTATTGAGATGCCCAACTTTGCACTCCCGGTGGAAATGCAAAGGGCCACCAGCAGTTAATTGTGCCAGGGGCAGCTCACTTCTGTGTGGATGGATGCAGTACTGTGCAGGCTTTAGCTATCCAGCCCCTTAGGGCTGCACTGGGCTCAGGATCCTTAACTGGAAGAACCTCAACATTTTCCATGGCAACCACAGCGAAGTCAGAAGGGATAGGCAGATAGCTGTAATTCAGGCTTCCTAGAGGGGATAATAAAAACACCAGGTACCTAGTCTTATGTGAACTGGGACTGCAGAGTGCTCCCAGAACTGCCTCATCAGACACACCATAGTATGTATGTCCCTTCACCCAACCCTGCACAACCACCATCAGTATCTTGTGCCAGTTCAATCCTCCACACCAGAAAGGCAGGAGAAATGCAGCTTCAGGTCACAAAGGGGTGCAAGATGCAGTTTATGTCTTGCTTCTGCTCCTGAAGCAATTATAAATTTTTTTCATTTCCGTCATGTACTTGTGGCAGTAATTTTGAATCTCATGAGAAGACTAATTTTAAACACCATGCTAGCAGTGGTGTTTTAAGTACATCTGGTCCTTACGCTCACCTTTAAGCTCCTCTCATAAGTCACTGTTGTGGAAAGAAACCATTATGTAAATACGCATCCGAGGCAGAATTTAAATCTGAACTTTAAAAAATGTTAATTAATTAGCTCACAGGAAAAAGCAATGTTAATCATAAAGGTGGTATCTTATTAGCACAAACTGCATAGAGAACAAACATTCCACTCAGCTGTGTTACAAACGTGGTTGAAAGTCTTCTGAATCGTACAGGCATACTTGACCCTATCTGGGGAAGGGTAATCTATCGAGGCCCTTCCAGGCTTGTTTCCATGATTCAGTGCTTTATGATACTACTTATTATTCAGTGTCTTATGATACTACTACCATTAATTAAACTTAAGCATAATTTAACATTAACTTCAAATTGAGAAAAAGAGAGTTCTAATAATAAAAGAATTCCCCAAGTTTCTGCCATGAAGTTTTTGTCAGCTAACTTAAATGTGAAATGGTATTGTCATTAATACAATGATAAGGAACCATCTATGAGAAGTTAGAAGTACGTAAAACATGTTATAGTTGTCACACAGTAAGTATAAGAATGGAAAAGTCTAACATTCATTGCGGCGCCTCGTCAGACAGAGTATTGGGTATTAGCTGTATCTGCACTAGTAACACTACGTGCTTACTAGATACCCTGACTGACATGTCAGTAGTAGGGATTTCAAAACATTCCCTCTAACATACCTGTTTAAGTTCAGAAATCAGGACTAAGTGGAATTTTTGACTGATTGATCTCCATGCTGATAGACTTAAAGTTTTTTGTCAGTAATCTGACAAAACACGAAGGGATTTCTTTTTCCAATGTACTAAACGCAGGCACTGTCTTAACCTCAGCCAAACATCCTGGAACAAATTGTTTCTGTTCCATCAGCCTTGACTTTCTTTTTCCATCTCTTCCTACTCTGAATCTTTCTGTGATCTGAGGATTTGATTTAAGATTTAATTGTGGGGTATTGGAATTTAAATGCGGGGTAACAGCAGCTAGCTGTCAGTTGCCGAGGGGACCTGCTCTGGAGCCAGCCAGGCCCACAGCAGAGCAGCAGGTCTTGGTGCACGGGGGGTTTTCCTGAGGTAGGGAAACGCTGGAACAGCAGAGAGACCCAAGGCAGAATGGCGGGCACTCTGTCTGAGAGCAAAGGCTGCAGCTCCGGCTGGGGGGTCTGCACCATCTACCCCAGCAGTGGCTGGTGTCCCCAGCCAGCCAGAGCTGCTGAAGGGAGAGGTTGCGGTGCACACCTCAGACTGCAGAAGGCGCCAAGACCTTTCTCCCGGGGCAGGGACAGGGGCAGACCTGCCTGCAAAAGATGTGTCCGCGTGGAGGACCTCCTGCAGCAGGTGGCTGAGCTGCAGGAGGTGGTGAGGAGGCTGCATAGCATCAGGGAGGCTGAGAAGGAGAAAGATAGCTGGTTCCAAGCGCAGTCTGCAGTGGACCCACAGCCCACGGTCAAACAACCAAAAACCCCCCCACTGGCACACACAGAAGGGAGGGGGGCCAGTAATGTAGAAGAATGGAAGCTTGTGACAGCAAAGATCAGCTGGAGGAAGAGACTTCCCCCGAAGCCTGAGGTGTCCTTGCAGAACTGCTTCACTGCTCTGCAGACTGAAGAGGAAAGACTCATCACATCAGGAGAGACACTGGAGCTCAGCAAGGCAGCCCGATCTGTTCTCCATATAACAACTAGTGCAACTAAGAAAAGGTGACAGGTGACAGTAGTAGGTGACTCTCTTTTGAAAGGTACGGAGGTACCCATTTGCTGACCTGACACACTCTCTAGAGACGTGTGCTGCTTACCGGAGGGCTCATATCAGGGGTGTCACCGATGTCACCAGGAGGGCAGGAACAGGTGAAATGACAGTGGGGGTCTGCTACAGGCAGACCAAGTGGATGAGGCCCTCTATAGACAGGTAGGAACAGGCTCACGTTCACAAGCCCTGGTCCTCACAGGGGACCTCAGCCACCCCAGTATCTGTTGGAGGGTCAACACAGCAGGACATAAGCAATCCAGGAGGTTCCTAGAACGCATTGATAACTTCCTTCTCCAAGTGATAGAGAAGTCAATGAGGAGAGGTGCTATGCTGGACCTTGTTCTCACCAACAAGGAGGGACAGGTGGGGAATGTGAAGCTCAAGGGCAGCCTTGGCTGCAGTGACCATGAAATGGTGGAGTTCAAAATCCTTAGGGCAGCGAGGAGGGCACACAGTAAGCTTGCTACCCTGGACTTCAGGAGAGCTGACTCTGGCCTCTTCAGGGGTCTGCTTGGTAGAGTACCATGGGATAAAGCCCCAAAGGGAAGAGGGGGTCCAAGAAAACTGGCTAATATTCAAGGACCACCTCCTCGAAGCTCAGGCGGCATGAATCCCAACAAAGAAGAGGTCAGGCAAAAGTACCAGGTGACCTGCATGGATGGACAAGGAGCTCCTGGACAATCTCAAACAGAAAAAGGAAGCCTACAGAGGGTGGAAGCAAGGACAGGTGACTTGGGAGGAATACAGAGAAATTGTCCGAACAGCCAGGGATCAGGCTAGGAAAGCTAAAGCCCTGACAAAGTCAAATCTGGCCAGGGATGTCAAGGGCAACAAGAAAAGCTTCTATAGGTATGTCGGTGATAAAAGGAAGACTGGGGAAAATGTGGGCCCTCTCTGGAAGGAAACAGGAGACCTGGTTACCTGGGATATGGAGAAGGCTGAGGTACTCAATGATTTTTGTGCCTCAGTCTTCACCAGCAAGTTCTCTAGCTACACCACCCAAGTTGCAGAAGGCAAAGGCAAGGACTGGGACAATGAAGAACCACCCACTGCACAAGATCATGTTTGAGACCATCTGAGGAACCTGAAGGTGCACAAGTCCATGGGACCTGATGAGATGCATCTGTGGGTCCTGAGGGAACTGGTGGATGAAGCTGTCAAGCCACTATCCATCATATTTGAGAAGTTGTGCCAGTCAGTCTGGTGAATTTCATTGACCAGAAAAGGGGAAACACAACCCCCATTTTTAAAAAGGGAAAAAAGGAAGACTCGGGGAACTACAGGCTGGTCAGTCTCACCTCTGTGGCTGGCAAGATCATGGAGCAAATCCTCCTGGAAACTCTGCTAAGGCCCATGGAAAATAATGAGGTGATTTGTGACAGCCAACATGGCTTCACTAAAGGCAAATCCTATCTGACAAACTTGGTGGCCTTCTACGACAGTGTTACAGTATTGGTGCATAAGGGAACAGCAACTGATATCATCTACCTGGACTTATGCAAAACATTTGACACTGTCCCACATGACATCCTTGTCTCTAAATAGGAGAGACGTGGATTTGATGGATGGACCACTCAGTGGACAAGGAACTGGCTAGATGGTTGCACTCAAAGAGTTGCAGTCAATGGCTTGATGCCCAAGTGGCAACCAGGGACGAGTGGCGTTCCTCAGGGGTCAGTATTGGGACCGGTGCTGTTTAACATCTTTGTTGGCAACATAGACAGTGGGATTGAGTGCACCCTCAGAAAGTTTATTGATGACACCAAGCTGTGTTTTGCTGTCAACATGCTGGAGGGAAGGGATGCCATCCAGAGGGACCTGGACAGGCTTGAGTGGTGGGCCCATGCCAACCTCATGAAGTGCACCAAGGCCAAGTGCAGGGTCTTGCACATGGGTCAGGGCAATCCCATGCACAGATACAGGCTAAGCGGAGAATGGATCGAGAGCAGCCCTGAGGAAAAGGACTTGGGTGTAGTGGTGGATGAAAAGCTGGACATGAGCTGGCAGTGTGCACTCACAGCCTGGAAAGCCAACCATATCCTGGGCTGCATCAAAAGAAGTGAGGCCAGCAGGTCGAGGGAGGTGATTCTGCCCCTCTACTCCACTCTCATGAGACCCCACTTGGAGTACTGCATCCAGCTCTTGAGGCCCCAACATAAGAAGGACATCGACCTGTTGGAGCAAGTCCAGACGAGGGCCACAAAACCGATCAGAAGTCTGGAACACATCTCCCATAAGGAAAAGCTGGGACAATTGTGGTTGTTCATCCTGGAGAACAGAAGGCTCCAGAGAGACCTTCTAGCAGCCTTCCAGTATCTGAAAGGGGGCCTACTGGAAAGATGAGGATGGACCCTTTGTAAGGGAATGTAGTGATAGGACAAGGGGTAATGGCTTCATACTGGAAAAGGGTAGATTTAGATTAGATATTAGGAAGAAATTCTATATTCAGAGGGTGTTGAGACACTAGAACAGGTTGCCCAGAGAAGTTGTGGAGGCCCCATCCCTGGAAGTGTTCAAGGCCAGGTCAGACGGGGCTTTGAGCAACCTGGTCTAGTGGGAGGTGTCCCTGCCCATGGCAGGGAGGTTGGGACTAGGTGACCTTTAAAGGTCCCTTCCAACCCAAACCATTCTATGATTCTACAATTTGCAATAGTTGGGCATAAATTCTGAAGCTGACTTTCCCATTATTTGCATAGGAGGGCCTATGCCCCCTTTTTTTTTTCTTTTATTTCTTTCTTTTTTTACTCTAACCCTGTAACATTCACCTGTAAAATGTTGGTCACCTGATACAGATCTGTTGGAGCAAGTTTTGTTAGACGAAACATCTGTCAGCTGGATAGATTAAAAAATAATTTTCTGCTCAAGTCTTCTCAGCAGTGTAGATAAAACTGAATTTTGTGGTGAAAGTAGAATAGGTTTTAATGTACCTGAAAGGGGAAATGACAGGTGTAGGAGAGCTGAGTGAACCAATGTCTCTGGTGGCTTTGGTTATGGAAAGGGGCCTGGGAACAGTCAGTGAGGTTTCAGGATGCCCTGAGATGTTTGGGTACAGTGTGGAGGTGATGGGTAGGAAGAAGATATCTTTCTTTTTTGCTTTCTCCAACCCCTCCTTCTCTCCTGCACTTCTCATCACAGTGCTGCTGAGGTGTGGGAACATTCACTCCTTCCCTTGTCCTGTAGATTACCTCCTCCTCCTCCAATTTAGGCAAAGTGGGACAAGTTTCTCCCCAAATTGTCCTGCTGTAGGTAACTATTTGCCTATAAATAAGCCAGTTTTCAAAAATTTCACATGCACTTACCTTACTTAACCAGTACACTCCTGTTGGCAGCAGGGTCCAGTTTGCCGTGAAAAGTTCCCCCCAGGGCACACTAGCAACCCTCGTGTTCCTCAGCACACAAACAGGACTATCAGACTTCTCATTTTCATGGTACCGTTTCAGGGAACTCATAAAAACCCTAACACGCTGCACACATGCCAGGTTTGCACAGGGTCCACAGTCAACATTGCTGTTCCCTTCCAATCAGAAAGATGTAAAGACAAACCCCACAGACTTTTCTAGAAACCCCAGCCTCATTCCCGCAGTATTATGAATGCCCAAGTCTTGTGTTAACCCTGAGGTTAATTTGTACAGTGTGATCACATCCATACTCTACTGCTAATGGTCCTGGGATGTGTTACCACAAATCCTGCCTAGCATTTGAGAAAATCCTAATTGGCCTGACTACCACAGGGAACTGTCTTAGCAGTTTAGCAGTGCTGTTTAGTGTACTAATGCAGATGTGCTATCAAACTTTCCAGAAATATTTTTTTGTTATTCATGACATGTCTTTATGTACAAAATGCTTACATTTTCTTTTTCCCCAGTGTTTTCTTTCCCTTTATTTTTATCTTTAAACACATATGTATGTGTATGCATACATAAATATTACATATATATCATTTAAATAGATACGCCTTTGTGGCACCAACTGGTTCTTCTGTTCTTCCACCACACTCCTGATCTGACAAAATGGAAAAAGTAGCTCCTCTCTGTTCCAGCCAATCCTCTTAGCTTACCTTTTTGTACGATCAAAAGCACAATTACTTCTTACAATTTTCTACTGTAATTAATCTGCATATCTACAGCTTTCTTACCAATGAAGAACTCCATATTAAAGAGGAGCATTCAGCAATAACTGTTTTCATAGCAACCATTCAGTAATGGCAAGCAGAATTCAAAAGCTATGGTATAGGGAAATCTATTATGGCTACTCCTGTAATCCTCCTGTAATTTATACTTAAAACAATTTATAAGCACATAGTGAATGCTGGTGTGCCTAAGATTAAGCATCTAGTTCAAAGAAATTAGTTCCAAGTTTTTCTCTCAGGATTGTAACTTTTTTTGTGGCCCTCTATCATCAATGCAATGCAATTCTGCAAATGTGAATAATTAGTAGTTTTAGCCAGCTGACTTTAACACATCATCTGAGTTGACCAGTACATCAGACTTACACTAGTCTTTTCGTGGCTTTCAAGCTGGGTATGTAAGTCTTCAGATCATCATGTTTACCTTTATTATTGTTGTATGCACCTACATTTTGCTATTATTTTTATTTTTGGTCTTTTACACAGGGTACTGTGAAAGTAAGAATAATCAGCTCTTTGAATTTGATCTTTTCAAAATGTTTCTATCAATCTTTCCAGATTTTGGTGGGAAAATGATAATGTTTTCACAGAAGCTCAAAAGCATGAACTCAGGAAACACTCATTGTCCCGCGTGATTTGTGACAACACAGGGATTTCTGAAGTGCCAGCAGATGCCTTTCAACTTGCAAAGTTTCCACAGGATTTTAAGCATTGTGACAGTATACCTGGGATTAATTTAGAAGCTTGGCAAGAATTCTATCATGAAGGTAATCTAGTAATTACCAATCTTTCCTGATGAGAGGGGAGAGTAATCAGAAGTTAGAGCACTGACCTGGATTGTGGCAGGTCTTGAGTTACTGGTCTGATGCAGATCTTTAGTATTTCTGCCGCTTAGAAATGAGATCTACGTCTTCCTTTCCTTCTTTCTCAACTTTCTCTGTGCAAAAGACAGTGTTTGCCAACTTCACTTTGATAACATGAATGGCTTGTGAGATATCCAGAAATTATGGCATTGGGGCAGGAGTTCTTAGACAGGCAAAATATTAACTAAGAACTCTGCAGAACATACTGTTAGAAGATAATACTAATTTTACAAAGATTATGAGTCAAACCTGAGGTATTCTATATAAATTCTTGTCCAGAAATGAACAATTAAATTCTTGATCACCTTAAGAATTGTGAGTAATTTCACTGAAGTTAGTTTATCACAGTAGTGGAGAATAATGTTCATTTTTGAGAGTAAGCTGGTAATTTTTTAAAAGCTTGTAATACAGTCTTTTTATTTGTAGAGGAAATATGTGGAACACCAAAGAGTGTGGAAAATGGTGATTTTGTATACTGTTCAGAATTTGGAAAATCTACAGTGACTTATTCATGTGAACATGGATTTCAATTACAAGGAGAAGAGCAATTAACGTGCACAAGTAAAGGATGGAACTTTGAGGCTCCCATTTGTATAGGTATCTATTTTTTGTTGTTTTTTCTGAATTTTCTAAAAGCTAAAGTCCAGCATAGCTCATCTGAAGTGAACTCCCTCCTATGTTCTCTTGTAGTCAGCTTTCTGGGTTTGTAGGTATAACAACATGATAATGTGAAACTCTCCTTGCTCCGGAATTGCTATCTCAATCTCTACCCATCCTGATTCAGCAATCAGGTTGATAATAGGAAAATGTCACTAAAAATCACCTAATTAAGCAAAAATTAGTCAATTAACCACCAGTAGGAAAAAAGCAGCAAATCAGAGTTATACATTGGTTCCTCCTACATTCAACATAACAGCAAGACAGACAGTTGTCATTTTCCTAGAATTGTTTCAATGGATGCTGTAGATACAAAATGAGCTCAGCACCAGTAGTTCATGTATCATCCTAATCAGTTAAGCAAAAGTGACAAAGAATAAAATACTATGAAGTGAATAAGTGAAATTAAGCAAATTAATTATCACTTTGGTTCCAACCTCCCTCCCCCAAATAACTGTGAAAAAATTTGCTAGAAGTGCATTACTTCTTCAGGTACAAAAACAGAACAGGTGAAAAATCAGTAAAAAGATACTGTCTTTTGACATTTCATGCACATTTTCAGGGAAATATTTTTCTGTTATTTTAGTTATCCTTTTATCTTCTTTCTTCCTTTTGCCTTATTTTTACTGTTGAATAAAATAAGATAGGAAGAAAAACAATGTGGCAAGTATTTCATTACAAGACCTTCACTGTTTAGAGCTATGAAGGATGAATTGTCTCTGTTCATGTTTCAAATGTGTGTGTTTATAATGGTGTATGTATATATATATTTTAATATATATATACACATACTCAAACTGCTCAGCTTTACAAGAACATGAGAGAAAATGAAACCTGAAAAGGATGTATTTAGGAATATCTTATGGATGGTGGTACATTAATTTGAATGCAAGTGCTGCAGCTGATCTGCAATAAAGTCTGCTTATCAGTATTTCTGTGACAGCAGAATAGAAAGCTATTCATTCTAATTGTATACCTGGTATGGAAAAAGTCAAACGACATTTGCAGCTCTTTCCTTTATTCAAATCCTATTTATCCACTGAATTCCACCCACATAAATACCATATAAAGAAATAAAGCTATTAAATGAATTATAAGAAAATCTTTTCAATAGATTAATGTTCTGGCAGCAAACTGGATAAATAAGTTATATGAATGAATCATTCCTTGTCCTAGTTCCTTTTAATATGTTCAATAATGTAAACAAAAGATTGTATATCTGCTATAGGAAAACAAGCTGCTGCATATATTAAATAAGCAATGCCTTTATTAAAAGAAAACCATCAAAACCCACTTATGCAGATGCTACTTGAGTTTTACAGTAGAAAGCACTTTGTTCCATGCATGTCTGTGCAATATGTTTTCATTCTTTTAAATGTTCAGCAAATTAGGAATAAGTCAAGCAATATAAAGAGGAGGATAGAGCTTAGCATTTCTGCAGATGGTTTTCAAAATTATATGCTGCACTGGAAAAGACAGAGTGGCCTGCTGGCAAAAACATAGGAATCTGAGAGCTGTTAATTCCTGCTTACTAACTTTGACTTTGACAGAAATCATTTCTAATGATTTAGGAAGTCATTTAGTGCTAGACTATGTTACCTTCCTTTATAATGTGTTATCTTACTCTTCATAGATACCTTTGTTTATTTTGCTTTAATAAAGTACTGCTCTCTTTGAGTAGTAGGGTAGGCTGGTAAGATCTGACATGCATTATTTAGTGATGGAAAAAAGAGTTAGCTAGTTAACAGATAGCATGACTATAGATCTACAAAAGCTGAAATAGCACGTTTGAATTACAGTCCAGGCAAAGCCTGTGCAGGTTTTCCTTCCTAGCTGATGACGAAGCCAGTGGGAGTTAACCCAAAATGTAATCTTGAAGGGAATAATACTGACTCAGGAATCTTCATCCTGAACAATAGATTATTTTCCCACTTCAGAGAGGTGTTATGAGAGTTAGTGTTTCTTAAGGGTTCTGAAGTTTAAGATTATTCCTTGCATGATTGGTTTTTGGCTGTCTCAGTGGATAGCTAGCTTTGGACACAGATACTTCTGTGTATTAAAATTTAAGAGATAATCAGGCTTGATCCTATTTCCAGTGAGAGAATTCCCTAAGTGGTCTGAGTGACAATGTTAAGCTAAGTCATTCCTACATGGTTGGTTTCTAATACTGATCAAAAAGAGCTACTTAGACTGAAGTAGCAGATCAAACATTGTGGTAGGGAAGGAAAGGAAAAGAAAAGAATATAACCAAAAAGAGAAGACACTGAAGGCTCAGCTAGTTGCTCACATATGGGCTCGCAGTACTTCCCAGGACCATGGGTCAGAGACATTGAGCCAGATGGCAAATACTATACAGAACTAATGGGAAACTACCTAAACCAGTGCTGGACACCTATCTTCAGGCAACTGAATCAAGTTCTGCAAGTAAATATTACACAGAAAGAAGAAAGGTGCAGAAATATGGAAAAAACTCAATTCTTTCCCTCACTGAGTACTTTCTTTCTTGCATGCCACACTGACTCCCATTTCATCACCTAATCAGAATTTGAGAGTGAAAGGTCATGATTGGACTCAGGAAAAATATTTTTACGTACACTTTCCAATAGGTAGCTATTCATCTGCTCATCATTCTGTCAGGATATTTTCAATTCACAGAATTAATATAGCACCTAGAAACAACCATCTTTGCAGTGATATCACAAATTACTGTTATAAATTTTGTATCCAAAGCTAACCTGAATCCTTGGCTCATCAAAATCATGCCTAGAGTTGTATAGAACTGTGTCAGTGTTATTATTTTCACTACCTCTGTAGAGCACAGTATGGAAAAAAGTGGAACACAAAGTCTTAGAACATAAATGCATGCAAGAAGAGCTCTCAAGTTTACAGTCTGCATTTTTGAAAATTCAACCAATTGTCATTTGTAGCTTTTGGCAGATTACCAAATCAATGTTTTCTTTTTTCATCATTTCCAGCTTAAAACCAAACAAACAAAAAACCAAAAATCAAATAAAAACAAAAACCTCCCAACTTTGTGCTTTAAAGGATCTTTGGCAGTATCTATATGTCATTGAAAGTGTACAATACCTTTCATTTATGAATACTTGCAGAAAGTGTGTATGAGACGGTATTAATCCCTCTCTGCAATTTGTAATGATTATTGATCAGTGTGTATTCATTTTGCAGACATCAATGAATGTGAAAATGAAATTAATCCACCATGCTCTCCCTCTACTAAATGCATTAACACCAAAGGCAGCTACAAATGTCTCTATACTGATCCTTACAAGCTGGCAGAAGATGGAAGAACATGCGTTGGTAATGCTTGTGAACCTACTGTCCATTAAAAATTTCTCTGTTCTGTTTTACAATGCTGTAAAAATCATAAAACTGAGATGTATTGAAGAGCTGTTAACATACGTAAAAAAACCTCTACACAGACACGAGCATAAAGATACAGTCAGATTCTGTAAAGTAAATTAAGGTATTGAATAAATAATACAGACACAGAAGTAAGCTTTTCATTTTCCATTCCTACCATATGTAAATGGCTAAGTATTTCCTGACAGTGCATATGAAGGGGGCGAACAAATCTGTCTGTTTTTTCTAGTTGCTATCCAAATTCAGCATCTGAATCTTAAATAAGTTCCATGTATTATGTTCCAAAACTGTTAACCCTTTTAGGGCTATTATAAATTATGTATTTTCTTGTTTTTCAGCTTTACAGCATACATGGAAGCTGTATTTATTGGTCCTTAAGGTTTAGGTGGGGAGCATGAGTGTAGTTGCCCACTGATGCTGAGCAATACCTGTTCTGGGGAAAGAGTGCCTAGATCTGTCAAAAGCTCCATGAAAACCTGCAATCCAAACTCAAGTGGATGGATATCTACTTTACAAAAGTGCCTAAGGGGAACACAGAAAGTTTAGAGTGCTCAAATCTTGCATATTCAGTGCTGTATGCCATGCAATCATAAGTAGACTGAATCTCACTGATGGCACATTTCTTATCTCCTGTTTCAGCAAATGCCTAGATTATGAAACATGGGATTGCACTGTCTCTTAGTATTAGTTACACAAAGAAAACACAGGATGATAATTGCCCAGTAAAAAAAAATTACCTTCTTGCAAGCAAACAGATGTCTTCAATGATAGGATGTACATCCAGTCAGTCTTCCAGTTGTGGTTCAGGACCACATAAGCATATTTCTCAAGTGAGGTCTCATCCCTCAAATGAAGCCTTAAGTGAGACCATGTGAGATCACCAAAGGCCCAGGAGTGAAGGGCAGTGTGAGACCGCACTAGCTCAGCAGCACTTGACATCCCTCTGGACAGGCAAGAGAATTACCTTCTCAACAGTGAATGTTGCCAGAAGGACCTACCTCTCTCTCACTGTAGCAAATGCAAATGCAAATCCGCAGGGTCAACTCTTTCTGCGATAAAACTAAAAACTAATGGTGCTAATAATTCAGAGTTTCATCTATTAAAATATCAGAAAATCTGAAAAAAAAAAAAAAAAAAAAAAAACCCAACCCATCTTATTTGTAGGTGTTTCTTATCTTTATTCACAGTTTATTCCCATTCAACCATGGTCACATTTACGTACCACTCTAAATCCAGAGACCTGCCTTCTGATTAGTTTAAAGAGATTAGTTCACTGGTGTTGAGCGCAACAAAGACAGAGTATATGAGGACACTGCACTAGCATGAATGTAAGGCAGCTCCAAATATAATGTGAATTTTATATTTCAAGGGAGGAAATAGAAAGTGCTTACAGTCAGTGCTACTGCGCCAAATGATCGTGACTCCAGACCAACTCAAGTGTGCTCTTCAGAGCTTCATTGGTTTTCTGACAACTCAAAAAAATGGGTGCAGATACAGCCACCCAGGCCACTGCTGAATGTCTGGCATATAAGTTTAGTGCCTTCCTTTAGACCTCAGTGGCTAGAGGAGTTTGTCATCTCCATGGACCCATCCTTGTGTGGTATGCTAAGGTTTGGTTTGTTGGATCTCTGGAGTCAGTCATAACAGTTTCTGCTGTGTGACACACACTGCTTCCTCTTACAGCTTAACGCTATGGAAGAAAATGCCTATTGACAAATGACTGGCAAAGTTTGGCTCGTGATTACCTGGGTCTCCCTTGCATTCTCGTATAGAAATAATGAGACTTGCTTTACAGTATCTCTGCCATAACTGCATTTTAAAATGATCCGTCAATTTGAAATTGTGGCATTAATCAGTTAACACCTCTTCAAGCCGCTGCAGTGTCAGCCATTACATATTAGTTATAATTTATACTGACAAACTTTTAAAAGACATCATCCCTCTTCTTAGATTCAAAGACGTAATTGCAGCTATTCTTTACCTCAGTATTGGTCCACTGGGAGCCACTAAACTAAGGATCATGGGCAAGGGGCAATGTTTGAAGATGAAACCTTCTGAAAAAGTGGTGACCGAGGCACACATACTGAAGAATTAAAGCTAAGCCAAAGTTTCAGTGTTATCATTATGTGAACCGTAACCCAGATGTGCATTCCTGGGGGAACAGCCTGGAGGAATCAGAAGTCTGTGTGCAGTTACAAGGCTATGACCTCACTGGGATCACAGAAACATGGTGGGATAGCTCACACAGCTGGAACGCTGGGATGCATCAATACAGGCTCTTTATGAAGGATAGACTGGGAAAGTGACAAGGGGTCATGTTGCACTTTTTGTGAGAGCGCAGCAGGTATGCATGGGGCTCTGCCGTGGGATGGGTCAGGAGTCAGTGGAGAATTTATGGGTCAAGACTAGTGGGCAGAGCAGTATGGTTGCTGTTGTAGTGGATATGTGCTATGGACTTCCTCACCAGAAAGAGGAAGTAGGTGAGGCCTTCGTCAAACAACTGGAAGAAATCTCAAGTTCACAGGCCCTGTGACCAGTTCATGGGGAACTTTAACCACACTTTAACCTGGAAGGACAACACAGCAGGGTGCAAGCAATCTAGGAAATTTCTGGAGAGCTTTGACAGCTTCCTGACACAGATCATGAAGAAGACAACAATGAAAGGTTCTCTGCGGGACCTGGTACTTACAAATGGAATTATAGAATCATTGAGGTTGTAAGGGACCTCTGGAGGTCATCTTGCCCAATCCCTCTGTTCAAGCAGGGCTACCTAAAGCCAGTTGCCCAGGACCACGTCCAGGTGACTTTTGAATATCTCCAAGGACTGAGACTCCACAACCTCTCTGGGCAAACTGTAACAGCGCTTAGTTACCCTCCCAGTAACAAAGTGTTTCCTGATTTTCAGACAAAACCTCCTGTGCTTCAGATTGTGCCCCTTGCCTATTGTCCTGTCACTGAGCACCACTGAAAAGTGCTTGGCTCTGTCCTTTTTGCACCCGCCCTTCAGATATTTATATACATTGGGAAGTTCCGTCCTGAATGTTCTCTTCTTAAGGCTAAACAGTCCCAGCTCTCTCAGCCTTTCCTCACAGGAGAGATGCTCTAGACTCTTATCATCTTTGTGGGCCTTGACTGGACTCTCTCAAGTATGTCCATGTCTCTCTTGCACTGAGAAGCCCAGAACTGGACACAGCACTCCGGATAATGGAAGGGACCTTTTGATAATGGAAGGAAACCTCCCTGTTTAAGCAGGATCAGCTACAGCAGGTTGCCCAGGACTATATCCAGTCTGGTTTTGAATATCTCCAGAAATGGACACTCCGCAGCCTCTCTGGGAAAACTGTTCCAATGTTTGACCACCTTCACAGTAAAAAACATTGGAACAGTTTTCCCAGAGAGGCTGCGGAGTGTCCATTCCAGGAAATATTCAAAACCGGACTGGATATAATCCTGGGCAACCTGTTGTAGCTGATCCTGCTTAAACAGGGAGGTTTGATTAGTTGATCTCAAAAGCTCCCTTCCAACCTCAATGATTCTTTCATTCTGTGCTAGGTATGGAGAAAAGGAACAGGTTTCTAGCAGTGCTTTACATGCTTTTGCTGTAAACTATGGTTCTCAACATGCTTGTGTGCATATCTCACTGTCATTTCTCATAGTTTTTCCATTGAGAAAGAAGTAGTTAATTAGCTACTTGACAGTAGATTGCTCCCAAAAATATTTGTATTAACAAGTGAAAGGAGAATGTTACCAACAGTCACTGCATTCTAGTTAGTTTAATTCCCTTACTAAAAAAATGTATGACAAATTTATGTAACACAAGTTTTCTGTGTTTTTACTTCAGCTGATGCAATAAGTTTTTATCAAGGTCGTTGGGTGGCTTGGTTTGTTGGTCTGTTGTTTTTGCATTTTTAAGGACATTATTTGTAAGGCTCAGCTAATGTCACTGTATATTTAGAATGAGGTTTGGAGCCTTGGTGAAAAAGGCAGTGCAACACTTTTCTAAACCAACACATTGATTATAATAAATGAGCAGCTGAAGTTTAGAAGTAATAAGAATTTGGGGATCTGCAGTATAGAGTGATTTGAAATTATGAGAGCACTTCATATTATTATGAGCATTTCAATCTTCAAAACTAGAGTGCTCTTAAAATTTTGAAGAGCTCTAGTAATGCTAACTATTCAATACTGCAAATCTATATAACCTTCAATCTTGCTTTTATTGATGGAATTCATCTGTAGGCTCAAGGCTTTCTTTTCTAAGGTTAGATAATGTTTTTGACTCAGATGGAAACTTGTATAGGGTAACTTTATTCAGGAAGTGAAATCATTGAGTTGCCTCAAATCAAAGTTGTTCAGCCCTTACCACTTTGGTCCATGGTTTGTTAAGTATTAGAATTTTTTTTAAAAATTATGAACAGAAGAGTTCCGACTTTCCATCTGTGCATACTATAACCACAAGATAAAGACTGTCACATTGACCCACAGCGAAGATATTTAAAATGTATGTTTTGCTTCCCAGATGAAGTAGGCTAAAACTAATCATTTATGAAGACTTAGCTAATGGGCAGAAACTTTTTAGGTTGAAGTGTGTCATGTGATTAAATAATTACATGTTCCTACCCTCAGGACAATGGAAATAAGCTTGCTTTTATAAATCCTATTTTCTTTGACGTGATCTCAAATTAAAAAGGAATCTAGATGTATTTAGCCACAATTTGTAAAAAAAAAAAAAATTACCAAATATAAAATACATTAAAAACTTGAAAAAGCTGTATTAAAAGTACTTTCAAGCAGCCAGCTAGCATGTGTTTACATGATTGATGGATGAGGATTATCTGAAGTGCTTGTGGGAAACTTCTGTCTAATTCAATGAGTAATACAGTTTGGACTTTACTTTTTTAATTATATGACAAATCCATGAAAAGTCTATCCAGTTCTGAAACTTTAATGGGACCTTTGAGTGCCACTACAATAAAAATATATTATGCATTAAAGGGATAAGGACCTATTGTGTGAGTGCCCTCAGTCTTCCTCCTGTCCGTGTGGGCAAAAAATAAACAATATCATGCTCTTGTCTGTTAAATGGAGTAAGATTTAATTCTGCCGTTAAAGATGTCACAATGTAGTCCAAAAGAATTAACATGAACAGATGAATATGTTTAAAATCAAAGATCAGTATAAGTAAGCATGAAGGAGTCTCATCTTCATTTCTGTAGTCTTGGTGAGCAGGTTAATATTACCTCCAACGCTGCATACTGCAGCAAATATAATTTCAAACTGGGAAGAAACTCATTCATTTTACCATGCTGTTTCCCACAGTGCTAACAATTGCCTGTCTCTTTCAAAATAAATATGCATATATATTCAGTCCCTCTCTTACTTTTCAAGGATATGAAGTCCAGCTCACCGGGAAGTGAAGTCATTTCACTTGTAAATTCTCCATTTTAGTCTCCATTATTCTCAGTGTTCTGGAAACCTTGGTCTGGAAAAACTTGATTTTCTTCCTACTCAGTTTAATTCAACTGTTGCTAATAATTGGTCAGCTGGTGATACTACATTTACTGTTGTTACTTCAGCAGCTTTCCTCTGGTGCCTTCATGACAACTTCTAGCTTTGAGATTATACTGGTTTTCTCTTCAGATGATTGATGGCTTTTTAATATTACAACTTTACGGTTTCTTGTGAATATGTGTTGCAAATGCTCTGTTTTGGGAAAAGGTGCTCACAAACACTTTCAATCAACTGATATTTATTTACCTAGTCAATTTGAAATCTCTGATAAAATTGCCAGCAAAAGTGACAGTATGTTGGTGTGCATGCTCTCGCCTTTCATTTCTCTTACTCTGAATATCTATCTTAGAAAAGTAGTATATAAGTAATCCAGCTACCAAACAGCTTTAAAATTGTGTTTCATTACTCTATAGCCTCATTGTAAGGTGTGACGGTGTGCTTCTCCCCTGCTGCAGGCACCGCCTGTTCTTTATCTCCTGTAACCCTGCCCAAGCGATAACCCCCCGTGGTGGTCATAATGGGCGCATGTAGTCATGATGGTGGCATCAGGGCCTCAAGGTGGTTCCGGGGAGACAGATAGCAACACAAGAGCCAAGGGCTAATTTGAGCAATGCTGGTTCTGTGGTCAATATGCAAATATGACTATAAGTGAATCATCTTACCCCCATAAATAGTGCACAGCCCAAGAGCCCTTTGAGCTCTCCTGAACAGCAGCGGGCTGCACGCCGGGATCTCCCCTTGAGTCAGGACGCTGCTCAAGGTTACTACTCCTTGAGGTTCAGAGATTCCTTGCTGCAGCAGATCCTCGGTAAGTGACTAATAGCATGCTGAACTTGGAAATCTTAGCTAAGGGATATAAAGGATTGATTGTGCACATATAATCCTTTAGATGTAAACCGTTGACTAGGTCTGGGACTAGCATTGGATCCAGCTGCGCTTAGACTCCTCTCTGAGAAGTTTAGAAAGCAAGGGGGTCCTTTCTGAAACCATGACTCAATGGGAGGGTCTCACTGACAGTTCTGTCTGATCCTGTCCTCTATACAGTAAATAACTAAGTGTACCTTGCCATCTCAAATCTTGTTAAACTGTCACATCTATTATCAACTTTATTAAATCATTGTTTTTATAACAATAAATATATTCTATCCATGACATAAGGAAAGAAGTCCTGAAACCATAAGAAGTTTGTTTTCTGCATTGAATAAAACCTGAATAAGGACTCAGGCGTTTGAGACACCTCTCTCCCTTCCTTGCCATAGTAGTAGTCCAGGCTCCATCATGACTTTTGTTTCCCCAGGTGCACTAGACACAGTGGAAGGTTTCTCCTACATTGACAGGCTACGGCTGCACCATGACGTACCTGAAGTTACACTCGCAAAGCCTGCTACCAGGAGTGCCTGCTTTTATTTCTACATATTCTGTGTAAAGTTGAGTTCAGGCTTCCTATAAACTTTAACCACCTTGCTGTAAGCTTTGCTTTGAAGCTGGAGTGTCCCTTTTTCTTCCTTGTTGTTTAACATTACCACTAACATGGTTGAAATGGGCAAAGGCAGCAGAGACTGGGCAACAGCTCATGTTTCCTCAGCAAGAATGCTCTCTGACAAGGACCACGCAAGCCCAGTAGCTGCTCTTGCCAAAAAGTAATCTAGAGAGACAGCAAATTTTGTTGTTAGCCCAATCTGAGGGCACTACTGAGCACCAGTGTCTATTGGGGCTTTGAGTTTTTTCTTGTTCTTCTACCTGGGTACCCGTGTGACTCCAAGGCAGAATCTGTTATCTCAATTGTTATTTAAATATGATTCATTCAGAGGAGGCAATTTGTGTATCTAATACTGATTTGCACTGGGATAGTGGCAAGAGGCCCCTGTCCAATTTGAGCAGGATCTGCACCAGTTCCTAATTTGAGTAATTCTTTAGAGACCTTACAGTTTAGACAGAAGATAGAAGATGGGGATATAAAAAATACAATGGGAAAAATTACAAAATAATGGTGAGACTTTTGTAGTACTAAGGCTCTTTGATCTTTCTAAGGAAACACAGTGCACCTTTGTTTTCAAATTTGTAATTCTTGTATAGGCACTATAGTTACTGTACGTTGCCATATATATGGCATACTTTTTGTTGTTGCAGATGCTGAAACACTTCCTAAAGAATCTTTAGTTTCCATCATTCTAGTGGTCATCACAATCATTTTTTTTACAATATTGAGCTGTAAAGTACTCCTTCAGTTGTGAATTTAACCAACTTTTTATCTTATTTATTTAAACATGCAAGCATTTTTTTTCTTCTGTGTACAATTTCTGCCCTTGATATTTTTCTCTGCATAGTCAACTAGGAACAGACATAAAGTTGCCAACTTTTGACCTTTTGAGGTATTTCTTCTTTTCTGAGTACAACAATTAGACTTTCTAAAGTGTTATATTTGCTTATTGCAGAACGCAACAGAGACCATACAACATATTTTCAATTTTCATTGAATGTACTGAATTAAACCGAAATGGCATTGGAAACATGCAGTGAAGTTTTTGAGTTCAAGGAAGGGAAACAAATTCTTTTGATAGGTATTTTTTAAATTAAATTCTGCCTACTTGTTGCTGGTTTTACACTTCTACCTGAACAATGCTGTCAGAATATGAATTTGGAATTTAACAGATTAGACCTTAGGTATCCCTCTTGGGCCATATTTTCCCACTTATTTTCTGACCCATTGCAATCTTAAAGAATTAAGTTATTGAAGTCTGTATATAAGGTCATGTCACTTGACACTATGGGGACAGACAGATTCTTTTGGGGATCCTTGGTAGAATGATGACTGCACTAAGTTATAGTTACAATGATAGCTTTATTTTTTTAACAGAATGTTATGATCAGCATAGCATAGAATTTTATGATCAGGATAGCACAGGATTTTTATAAGCAGAATCAGCGTAGCACAATTTTATAAGTACTGTTGCACAGAATTTTATAGCGCAGCTTAGTTAATGGTTCCTAATCGCCCAGACCCTCTGCAGATCTGATCAAATCTTAATATTGGGCTTGCCGTATTGATGTAACAATCACAATCTAGACTCAAAAACAGGTAAAAGAATACTAGTCACTCACTCAGTCCTTAGAGGAAACAGACGATGATGGAGGCATCCCTGACCACTGGGGGACCACAGGTTTTTCTGTCCAGCAGCAGTTCCAGTCCAAGTCCCACTTAGGAGTTTTAACTGCTAAATTTTATAGACAGTGCTCTCTGTGCTGTTATGTTTCCCTGTTCTGTGACGGGGTCATCACAACCTGATTGGCCAGGTGCCTGGGACCTTCAAGGCTAGTAAGGAGGGAAGAAGTCGACCTGATACCCAGGAACCTTGAGGTTGATAGGAAGGGGGAGAAGAAATCTGCCTGTTGCACCGGACCTTCAGGGCCTGATGAGGAGGGGAAAGGGGACTGATACGTGACCAGCTCAGTCACAGAAAATGGCCATTTGCCTTACAAAATGGCATTACTTATGCTGACCGTATTACCAGGGATCAGGAGCAGTGGGTACCAGTCACAGATCAGGAGAAATAACCACAGCAATAACATTGATGACAATGAAACATCTTTTATGAAGTAGCAGTTATCTGTACAACTCTGGACAACACTATCTAACTACTCTTTCTAAGATCTTTTGAATTTATTGTGCATTTTCCCAATGGGAACTTGGAAATGGTGAGCTCTGATTTTCAAAGCCATTCTCCATATCTAGGGGAAACAAAAGTATGCCAGAATTTAATTTTGGTGAAAATTTTAGTATTTAATACAGTTCAACTGAGTATACAGCTTAGCCTACATGAATTCCTTTCTTCAGTATGCAGTTCTCTTTAAATATTATTAGAAAGATCTGTTTTTTAAAGTGCATTTTACTCAAGCACAAAAGAATTTAATCTCAGGATTCCTCATAGTCATTCAACCCAAAACATTGTCATTGGCCACCTAATTTTAATTGGCTTTAATTTTTGTTCTGAATTTTATGACAGTGACAGATTGTAACCTTTGGATAAATGTTCTTACCTTTTTGCATGCTTTTAGTGCTATGTCAAAGGGACATAAATCCTGAAAATGATACTTCTTTAAACTTTGCTGGAATTATAATATTGGACAAACTTTCTTCGCTGTACTGCAAAATGCAGAATGCTCTAAGTAGTGACTCGTCACAGCAGGTGCCTTAGGCTGCAAAGTCACTCGATACTCTCAGCACTGCACCCTGCAGGGGTGAGAAAACCAGCTGGTTTGAGGTGACAAAAACCATGGCTTTTGACACTTTTGTCAAAACTGTAAGAAAAATGCTGCCTTTATTTGAGAAAATTTTGCTACAGGAACCTTAGATTCTGTGCTATTTGGGTATTAAAAAAAATTATATTTTGACAGTCTATATTTTATATTTTCCAGTGGATAGATTCATGTCCTTGTAAATATTTAACTGAGAAAATAAGACAAATACTGAGCTGTATTAAGGGGAAGGTAAAGAGAGTAGATTGTAGCAGAAGATTACAGCACTTCAAATTAACTGTGTGCTGAACTCAAACCACAATTTTATTCCACTAATGACTGAGATGTGTAAAAGCAAAATGAAGTGCTTAAATTAAGGCAAAATAGGATATGTTTTTCACAATATTTAGCAGCTATTATATTATTTTCTGACATATCCCTTTCTATTAGGAGGGATGAAAAACTTTGAAAATGTATTATGATTTCTGTGAGTATTCATGGCAATTGCTTTTGGCATTTCAGCATACATACAAAAAGTTTTGTACATTTATAGTAAGTTGAGAGCATTGACAATGACAAAGCTAAGTTACCAGTATCACCAATTTTTTAAATCTTCTACAGGGCTTTCGGTGGAAAGCTAATGAGGAATTAACATTCTCACTATTATTCTTCCCATCCTGGCTCACAAGCTGCAAATGAACTTGGTGTACCTCTCTTCACAAGTCTGTCAGTCAGCTGATTACATCCTTTGAATGCTGAAATTCAAGATGATCAGACTTCCAGGTTGGAAGGTCACCTTTATTTTACACGGTGCTAGATGGCACTGGAAGCATATGCATCTGCTGAGCTGATGGATGTCTTCCCACTCCCAACAGCAAACCAATTTTGCTGGGATACAGATGGCAGCTGAAGATGCATTGCATATCCATCACTGCAGGGGCACAAATTCCACCCTCCAGGAAAGCTTTGTTGCATTATCACCACGTACCATTTTGTACTTGGTCATACTTCTATTTGCACCAGAAAAACAGCACAGTAGAATGAAAAAGGCAAAAGATACTCTGGCACTTGACACAGCAGAGTAGATTTGTCGTGATGGGCTTTTGGAATACCCATCAGCCCAGGTGCTGGAGCCTATGTAAATGTGAATCCCAAGTCTCTGCATGCAGCATAGACAACCTCCAAGCAGACGTTGTTAACGCAGGGTTAACTCAGAGGCAAGCACTTCAAGGGAAAAAAGTACAAACCACAGGGCTGAACTTGTGCTGAAAGGCCAGTAAAAAGCCAAAGGTGTGCGTGCTGACCATTTCCCCAGTGTGATGTTTGCAGTCTATCTGTTACATGGTGCAGAGTAAGAGCTATGATTTCAGGCACCGTGTCTTTGCAAAGTGATGCTGTCAAGCTGCCTGTGCAGTGTTTGGAAAGGGGCAGGCAGCCAGTGCTCCGTCAGGATTATCATGCTCTTCCCATTCTGCTTTTGGGTGTTTCATGCACCTGCTTTCTTATCATATACATGGCCTGCATGCCCTTTCTCTGCCATTTTATCATCAAACTGCAGAGTGTTTATCCTTTATTTCTACTCATGGTTTCTTGCAGTAGCTATATTAATTGTAATTACTTTTCACTTCACTGCTTTGATTGTTGGATGAGATTTAGCCACAAGGGAAAGGGTGGATATTATCTTTCAAAGAACACAAGAAGTGTGTCCTGGTTTGAGATAAAACAGAAAGTGTTATAAGAGTCTTGTATTTCCTTTTCTTTTCGAGCTCCTAAAATGAAGAATAATGGACACTACCACTCTCTGTATAGCCAAATAACAATAAACATAAACAAGCAAGGGCTGAGGTTAGTGCCCCACTAGGTGAGCCATAAATCAAAGGTACTGACCCATTTGTGTCATTAAAATCCCATGATCCTTTGTGTGAATGGAGAGATTTAGAGCTATAGTTCAAAGTTTATGTATTCTACAGTGCTTCAGGGAATGTCTGACATTTTTCACTAAGATGGAAAGTAACCAAGATGTCAGCTGGAAAGTATTTAAAGAACACTAACTTCTTTGACAAAAACAAAATATCAGCATTTGTAACTTTTTTTTCTTTTACCATTTTCCATTCTGTGAGCAAATTTTCAGGATTTTTAGAATCATGGAATGGTTTAGGTTGGAAGGGACCTTAAAGATCATCTAGTTCCAACTCCCCTGCCATGGGCAAGGACACCTCCCACTAGTCCGGGTTGCTCAAAGCCTCATCCAACCTAAAGCAGTTCTCAGCTGCTTTAGGTCTTTTTCCAGCTAGAATAGATCTAGCAATATCCTTAAATTTTTAATTCTGCCATGTAGGAACTTACATTGGCGATTGTGATCTTCCACAAATGGTCTCTGAATACCAAGTGGCTAGACGGTTGACCACCCCAGGAATTTGTGAGCTTTGGAGGCAGAGTTGGTGGTAAAATAGCCAAGCTGTTGCTTGAGCCTGCTGACTATATCTCTGAATAATTGCTGATGCTTACTTCTATCCTATAAATTCAAATGTAAATCTCAATTTCAACTAAAATATAAGAAATGTGACAAAGTGACAATGACAGTTACATAAGATTTTACCAGAAGGATTTTAAATAATTGTTATATTTTAGAATGGTGCTATTCATAATCAGCTCTGACCTATTTTTAACTGGTTTTGAATGAATTTTCCCATTACACCCCTCTGACATATTATTTAAATAAACTCATGAAATGAAGTTATTTCTCATGGAACAAGTCCTCACACTGTACAATTCTGCCATTTTCTTCCATGGGACAGAAATTCTGCCTTTGGGCTGTTACTGCATAAAACAGTGCTGTTCTGTTTGACCTGTTTGTTGTGGTTTGGGCCGCACTGGCCACTGAGTGAACAACAGATGCTCTCCCCTACCTCTCTCTCCAAGGGCAGGAGGGAGAGAGAGAAAGAGACTTACAAGTCACCAGTCTGAGCGGGTGATATCTGGTTTCTATCTGGTATGTACTACGCTTTTAAAATGAAGGGAACCTGTCTGTTTAGTTGTGGTAAGTACCGTGGGAGTATTCAAGTGAGCATATTATACAGAGTGATTTTCTTGTGCTTTTTCCTTGTGCTATTTTTACACTTGTTCTTGGATTATTGCAAACTCTGGTGTCAATTGTTAAACATGAACCCAAATGATTATATATCTTCAGTGAAAGAAGCCTGGCAACCATAGGAGTTAAAAATATAAGCAATTCATATAAAGTATGTCCCTCTCTCCATAGAAACTTTAGAAATCTTCCTGCAGCAGACATGGCCCTTGATTACTTGCAGTTGAAGGCACATTGCATAAAACCAAAATCATAAGTAATTTGGCTTAAGACAAATGAAGTTGAGGTTTTCATCACTCATGCTTATAAAAGGTGCTATGATGTTTTTCACAAATGATGTAACATCTACTCTTCTTCCAAATTTGTATTACAATAACAGAACCAAAACTTCCATATGCATACATATATATATATATATGTATGTAATCTTTGAGATTTCAATGATTTAAATTAGACTGTTCTCTTTCTATGAATCTGGTCTGTCGGTTTGCTTAATTCACAGATGTTGCATTCTGGCAACATGATCTTGCAAGCTATGATATACTTTACCACATGTTGCTATTCTACATACCAGATAAACATGGAGAATGAGGTTTACACCACTTGATTTTAGATTTCTGCCTGTAGCTGAAGTTAGGCTCCCTTTACGAGGTTCTGGGGAAAATGAGCTCATTTGGGGTACAGCTCTTCTGAAACACTTCTTCTGACTTACTTTAGCTGTCTACATGAAGATGAAGTTAATAATCCATAAGCTCACAGCATCACAAATGTAGACATATAAAGCACAGATAGCTATATTCATCTTAATGAATTATGCCAGGGTATGGTGGGGGCTGGAGGCTCCTTGAGGTTGGTTGCAGAGGGCAGTGGAGGCTCCCCATGGTGACAGGGCAGGGCCTGGCTGCCAGGGCACGTCCCACCAGCCCAGCCAGGAGCAGGACAGCCAGGGGGCACCAGGGCAGCCCCAGCCCCAGGCATCGAGTACCTCCCTGGGGACTGGGGATGGGACGAGGCTGGGCCAGGAAATGGGCCTGCAGGTGGGGTTCATGTTCCACATCAACAGAGGACATGTTTGTCATGGGCATTGCTGCGCAGCATCTGCAGCAGAGCTCAGGAGGGGGACAAGCAGAGGAGACCCAACTTAAAAGTAGGTCCCAAGCAAAAGCAGTTTCAAAATGCATGCAAATCCTAAAGCCCCATTAATATTTTATTTTTCTGGAACAAATGTTGGTTTTGTGGTTACTTTATGGAATTTTCTTTATCTTCTCAACCTGAGGTTTCTCCCTGTTAAAATAAAGACTGCATGACATTTAACAGCTGAGATACCTCCTGTGAAAACTGTTTGCAGTTGAAGTTGATTTCTGATGCATCTTAAATAGGTAGAAATTTTTGTTTAAGAGAATTTGTTATTTAATTAGCCTGTCACTACAAAAATCTAATAGGCACGACTGACACTTATTTAACAAAATGAATAAAGATTAATTATATGTCTACAAAGTATTTCTTCTGCAGGCTCTGGAGACTGATAGCCCAGTATGAACTAGCAGTGGGACTCTTACATCACTATGCTTTTAAGTAATTACAGCAGTCTTTCTTCACTAGAAAAGCTATGAATGGGGTTTTTTTGTTTTTTAGAAAAGGAAAAAAATACAACTTCTTCAGTTTTAACAGCAGGGAGGAATTAGATTTTCAGTAAACTGGGAATTTAGGAGCAGCGATGGGCTTAATACTTTGAAAAATATTACTGAGACATACTTATATAGTTAATAAGAATTTGTGATGAAGAAGCTGAAAGTTTATTAAATATGTGAAACATAATCCTTTGATGCCATCCAGTTCACCTGTGTACACGGTACTGTTGAACATGTGGAAATCTGGCTGTTTCCCTTCTTTCGGCACCCAAAGTGCTTTCTTGTCTCCAGCAGTATCAGATCTGCTCTTTCTTTCCCATAGCCATCACTGACTAAACTGTATTCTTAAATTCTTGTGCACATCCCAATTCTTGTTTGCAAAATCACCTAATATTCATGAGGATGCTATTCTGATATCCATGAGGAAAAGAACAGAACAAATCAGATATATATTTTAAACAGCTTTCTGGTCTCTGCAACAACTTCTGTTTTTTAAATAATACCTAAAACTTTAGTAGTATTAATAAGGCATAATAGGAAGAGTACTGGAACAGTAAGGTAATGTTAGCTACAACCTGGATTTACCTTTCCTCTCCTGTCCTGAATCAAGTGTCTTTGGTTCACCTCTCTGCCCTTATTCTCCTGAGTATGTTGTCTGCAGCATACCTTCAAGTACTGCCCAAAAGAGCAAAAAAACCCTTGTTTTAGAATTTCTCCTACTTTGCCTTTCCTGCAAAACAGAAATCTGTGCAACCTTCTGGACTTTCCTGTGTTTTTTCCCACAGTGAAGCTATATTTACTGTTGATCATTTTTACAGAAACACTTGCTTTATTTCCTTCAGACAATGTTTATAAAAGTACATAGGAGCCCAAGGGCTAGATCAAGTACAGCAAACAAGCAGCTAGGCTTCCTCTACAGTGAACAAGTTGCATCAGAATGACATTCAGCTCCCCTCACCGAATACACACACACGCACACACACCGAGAACGGTCTAAAATTAGACAGTTTGGAATTACCGAGCATGAAGCATGCCTAGGCAACCCTGAAACCTCAGTTCCTGGCTGAAGACAAATGCATTTTTACACCCAAGATCCAAAACCTAGATTCTGTCCCTACATGAGTTTTCTTGAACGAATGGCTGGGACCTGCCTTTCCTTTGCAAATAGACCCTTACCCCATAATAGCTTACAGGTTGGAGAAAACAAGACTTTAAAGAGACTCACAGCTACATCCAGCACATTCCAGGAGATTGCACTAATCAGGAGACCAGGCTTGATGCAGTTACAGTTGTGCCACAGTGCGCTGATATCCAGTGAAGCTGAGTTAGCAGTATAGGGAGGCCTTGATCATGTATATAACTTTAATTCCATTCTGACTAATATATGAAATTAATTGCTTATGTGGCACCTATTTTTAAAGTATCTTTTTATCATTTTCCCATAAGCATGCTATGTCTGATAGGATTTGTTGCATTATCCTCCCTTTCAGAAATAGAAAAGAAAATGGTGATAATAAGTGGCCTCTTCATAGGATTAAATCTTTAGAAGGCCCTGTATGGAGTACTGAGTATATCTCCATTAGATAAGTCAGAACAATGTAACACCTGTATTGAGCTAATTTGCATGTTTGACCCACTTCTATGAGCAGTGTACTTAATAGCCAACCTGCTGCAGGAGAATTGTACAGATGATGAATTAACAATGCCCTGTCAGCATTCTCTAATAATATTGTGCTAAATCCCTGCCCTAAATTCACACTGCATGGAGATAAATACCGCTGCCACCATCTTTTTTATATTTAATAATTATTCTGCTGCTGTGGGTACAGACATGTGAACACGATTTAAACTCTCCTTTTTTCTTTTTTCCCTTTTTTTCCCCAAATAGCTACTGAGGAGGAGACATTTTGATTTAAGGACCCTATCTGAACTACTTAAATGTCAGCAATAAGGAAAGCTATGTTTACCAGTTCTATGTATTTTTGTTTGTTTGTTTTACAGTAAATTACTTTGAAAAGAAGAATGACTGCAAAGTTTTAAAGCTGACCTCTGTGTCCTTGTCTGTGCACGTGTGTGTGTGTTTGCCCATGTGTACATGTGCTCTTTGACAAAATAATTGTCAAGTAGCTGGAGGGAGATGAAAAACAGAAAAATTCTCAAGATTACAACTTCAAGAAGAGTATTTTAAAAGCATCGTCTCTGCCCTACTTAGCTGACAAAAAATAGTCAGAAGTGGCTTTAAAGTGCTAAGGCTGAAAGCTGAACTATACAGACTTCTACCAGCACTGATATTCAGCTCTCAGAAGTTTCACCAAAGTGCAGAGAGCCCTTTGTGCACGTTCAACTTTCTGCCTTGGAAAAACATAAATAATTATCACAGAATCACAGAATCACAGGGGTTGGAAGGGACCTCTGGAGATCATCTAGTCCAACCCCCCTGCCAGAGCAGGGACACCTAAAGCAGGTTGCACAGGACGGCGTCCAGGTGGGTTTCGAATGTCTCCAGAGTCAGAGACTCCACCACCTCTCTGGGCAGCCTGTTCCACTGCTCTGCCACCCTCAAAGGAAAGAAGTTCCTCCTCATGTTCAGATGGAACTTCCTCTGGTCAAGTTTGTGCCCATTACCTCTTGTCCTATCAGTGGGATGCAAAAAGACTGGTGCCATCCTCCCAGCACCCTCCCTTTAAGTATTTGTAAGCACTGATGAGATCCCCTCTGAGTCTTCTCTGCTCCAGACTGAAAAGACCCAAGTCCCTCAGCCTTTCCTCATAAGAAAGATGTTCCAGCCCCCTAATCACCTTTGTAGCCCTTTGCTGTTCCCTCTCCAGCAGTTCCCTGTCCTTGAACTGGGGAGCCCAGAACTGGACACAGTATTCCAGATGCATATAATTATGTATAAAACAAAGGCAAATTAAGCCTGCAAATTGCATTGTAAAGTCTACAGCTTCCAATACAATTTTTATTGTATTTTCTGTGACTAACTTACAGTAGATTGCAGACAGAGAAAAATTTAGAGACCTGATATAGTTGTTCATGAGTGTCTTTGTGTATGTGTGTGTGTATATATATATATGTATATAGAAATGTCCAGTTTTTAACAAAATTCTGCTTTTTTAAAAAAGGTTCAAATTGGGATTTCTTTCTGGATGGTAACATTTAATTTCAAATTAGGCATTCCATAGCACCTTTAAATTTACTAAAAATTAAAAAGACACATAGTATGACTACCACTTTAACTGTTTTATTTGACCCTGCAACCTTAGAATTTTATGACTGTCCCAAAGAGTTACACTGGTAACTGTGGGGTAACTGGGGATAACCCTTCTGGGTTGTTTGTTATTATCCACCTGTGGGTTGTAATCCATAGCTGAGAACTATAAAACTTCAATGCTTGCTATAGGGTGATGAGGGCAGAAGCTGGATCTCTAGGCACTGATTCAGAGAAGCATACCACTAGATGGCATGGGCATTCAGCATGCATTTACATTTTGGGGTCTTAACATAGAAATATTCTAGTTACTCTGTGTAACTTTTTCTTTCCTTTTAGTGTTTGAAAACTGATCAAAGTAACATATTTATTTTCTTTCCAAATTTTGCTCAATAATTAATTTATTTAGGTTTTACTTTAAAGCTAGTTAAATGACCCAGAAGATGTGTTTTGGTTCATGCTGAATTGCTTGCTTACCTTGTTGGCCATCTGAGACATTCAGCATGTTTCCTTGTTTGCTTTAAACAGGGCATATTCAGGTCAGCTGAACATATTAAAAGATGGAGTTAATCTATCTGGGAAAAGGAAGCTGCAAAAAAATGCCATGAGATGAAGATATCTCAATCCACTGTATTGGCTCATCCAGCCAGTGAGGTGTATTGTCCCCTAAAACCAAAATGTCATAGAAAATATTTCTGAAGTGAAATCCTACATCTGGTCCAACTTTTCCTTATAGGGAAGACTTTTACTGGAACTCCAGAAAGAATTTAACAAAAGTGTGGTCAGTTTTACAGACTGGTGTATACATACATAGAATGATCCAGTTTCCAAATCCAGGGTAAGGGTATAGAAAATGGATGTAGTAGAAAATCTGGAAGTGGTTATATAAAGCCCTGCAGATGCACTGGGACTTTCTTACATGTTTTACTAGTATTTTGCTCTGTAGTTTTGGGCAAATTATTGCTTTTGGGTTTAATGTACCTTTGAAAATACATAAAATACTTGAATTGGTGTCAGAGACAACCTAGCACATGCCTATAAAACAAAATTTGCCCTTACCCAGGAACTTGATATGAAATTATTTCTACTTTCCTTCCACATGAGGTACCAGAGAAAGGAAGATTACAGATGAATCTTGGAGACTAGGGATGTCAGCAGAACACTACATGCTGACTTGGGTACAAGTCTGCTTGCGGACTGCTCTCTGAGTTGAATCCCAAAATAAGCACGGAGCTAGTGAAACTGTGTTAGATAGGATGTTGGTGATGACACTGTGGGCTTTATCACACATATGAAGGGGCAGGTGGCAACTATACTCTGCATAAATTAGGAACATGGACTTTGGGATGCAGAAAATGATTTTTTAAAAGTCAAGGCAAGAAAAGATGAATGGGCTCAGGAATATATTAGCAAGTTGCAGAAAGAACCATTGTTGCACAGTAGATGCTGAGATAGGTGCACAAAAATTTACAAGCAGAGCTCATAGTTGGTGGTATATATCAACGCTAACAGTGAAAGTTACTTTGAGAAAAAATAAAATCAAAGGAGAGAGACAGAGGGAAAAGGAATGAGAAAACTCTCCTCAGTGGCCAGCAGGAAGAGAAGTGATGGGGGTCCCCAGGTCAGCAGCCACCCCAGGGTTCCTCTCCAGTGCAGCAGGTCTCCCCCATAACACTCTCCTGCAGAAAGGACACAGGTTTCATCAGGACCTGCTCAAACTCCTGTTGGTGGTTCCTGCTTACCAGGTAAAAGCCTAACAAGCTTTCCCCCAGGAAAAGAGGCAAGGGTGGACTGTTTCTCCTGCCTGCCACAGTTGTTTCCTTTGAGAACCCACCACAGCCACATTACCAGCGTTGCTGTGGCAAGGCCACAAGAACAGCCTGAGAGCAACACCGTGAGATCACGGAGGGGAAAATCCTGCCCCAGGGCCCTCAGAGACCCTGCCCAAGTGGCTGGGGTGACGTGATGGGCACCCCCTGCACACTGCTGGGGGAAGGCAGGCTGCACACCTGCAAACTGGAGGCTCTCAGCAGCACAAAGGCTAAGGCATCCAAAGCATTCTGCAGCAGCATGCATACAGCAAATTAGCACTGAGCATCATTGTCTGATGAGGCTGTAGTATGAAAATCCTTCTCTGAGCTGTGAGTCATAAAACAATTTTGTTGGTGCAGCCATTCATCAGCCTTAGCTCTCTAAAATTAGATACTTGGGATCCAAATCAGCAGAACATTTTCTACATGTGTATGGAATTCAGGCAAAACTTTAGATGCAAAATTTATTTATTCTTTTCCTTGTCTTTAGTACCATAATAATTTACTCAGCTTGTAAAAGTCTTAGAACATCTTGGAGGACAATAGAAAAATTCAGAAAAAAATTCATTATTTTGAGAGCATTCAGTATCCAGACACTTTTGAACTTCTTTTAACAAAGAGCTTCCATAGTTAATATCTTACTTTAAATTTTATAGACTTTTAGTACACTGTTCAACATTAATATCATCATTCAGAGTATGTTACATTTTAATCTATGTGCTCTTCCAGTCTTTTGAAGCAATTAAAGAGCAGTATAGTATTTACTCTGGGAAGTCTAAGATGTCCTCTCAATGTCTCTGTAAACAAAGGTAAACAGCTCTGTTCTTTATCTAGCTCTGGAGTAGTCTTCAGTAAAAAGAAAACTAAAGAAACCCAAAACCAAACAAAAACCCCCCAAACTGACGTGCTCACTCAATTTCATTTCTTTGCATTTCATTCACATAAATGCTTCATTCTTAGCCACATCCACTTGAAATATAGCTTCCTTGCTCTCTATTCATCAAAATTACCACTTCTATGTGCTAGCTATTTAGAATCTTTTGAGATTCTTGCTTTTGGTGGTCTTTGTGCAAAAAAAAAAAAAAAAATTAAGAACATACAAGCAAGATAGATGCATATGCTAAGAAATGCAGATTAAAACAAGACAATTGCATTTACACTAGTGTATAGCAATATTTCAGTTTGTCATTTTTGCTGATATTTATATCCACAATGATCTCGGCACATGACTCGTAGTTAACACACTGCGTCTTGATGCCAGCTATCTTTTTATGCAGGTTTGAAGGTGACTTTTTGGCTTTCCCATGTGCACAGCTACCTATAAAAATGTCTATGAATTTTTTTACATTTATGATAAATTTGACTGCATTTTCAGAAAACAGAGCTCATTTTTATTGCTGTTGGGTGAGCTAATTTTAAACACGGTCCTACTGCCTTCTAATAAAACTTTGTCTTTTGCTTCTTCTTTCTGAGCTTCTTTTTTGATTTTCAGGCACCAACAGAATATGTATTTTTTCCACATTAATTTCTCATTTGAAAGAGGACATGAGAAATAAAAAAGATGAATGAAAAACTAGTTTTCTGAAGGCTTATGAATGGTTACAAACATGAAAGCATGCACAAAGCAGGAAAAAAAAAAGCCTGTAATGCTACCTAGACCACAGATTCAGCAAGGATTTAACCACAAAGATTTACAAACTATTTGAGTTGTTGTCAGTGCCAATGGATATCAAAAATCTGTTTAAAGTATTAGCACTGAGATTTTTCCCAACTGTGCCTTCAGAGTTTTTCCTTGCTTTCTGTCTTTGAATTCACACTGTGTTTTCAAAGGGATGGTTGAACAATGCCTCATTTCTGCATTGTAAGGCAGAACAGCAATGTTCTGTGGTACAATACAGATTTACTCTAAGACATTATAAGATAACAGGGAACTTCTAATGAGCTCCATTTATCACTTTGAAGTGACAAATTCACCTACACCACAGGGAGAGAAAATATTAAACTCTTGCTATAATATTTAAAAAAATAAGAAGAAAACTCAATTGGTCTTGAACTCTTGTCTCTAGCAGTAAGAAGAATCAATTACACGTTCTATAGTCTCTACACTGTGCACAAAGAAATATTCAGTTTAACTCTAAATGAGTCAGTATTTCTACACAGCACAATGTAGATGCAGTGGTTAGCACTCCTGGATATATCATGTAGCAATCAGCTTTGGGGTTTTTTTCTGCCAAAAGCTGCATAGTATGTTACGGATATACCCTTAAGCTTCTACATGTTTGGTGAGTTTGCTACAAGACTGACAAATCAACAGCTACTTCTACATTACCCTCAAAAGGCAAGAGTCCATACCAGGGCTGATGTTGTTCATTATCAGCAACATGGATCACACAGTCAGCAAACGTGCAGATGATGTCAAATTAAGGATGAAACAAGAAAAGGTAGAGCTTAGTCCAGAAGGACCTTGATAAATTTGAGGATTAAACCGGTAGAAAGTTACCTGACGTTCAACAAGGAGTGTGAAGTCCTATGCCCAAGTGTGCAATAACCCCCTGAGCGGGCACAGACTGTGGGGTAGTTGGCTGAGCAGCAGCTCTGCTGAAGGACCATAAGCTTGGGGAGTACAGTGGGTGCCTAGTGAGAGATGAACAAACACTGCATCCTCACCACAATTATTGCAAGCCACATAGTGGGTTACATTGGATAAAACTGGGAAAAGTTATTATCCCTCTTTGCTTGATACTGGTGATGCTGCACCTGGAGTACTGCATCTTGTTTTGGACCTCCATGTCAAGAGGCATGTGAAGAAGCTAAACAAGATCCAGCCAAAGTCTCCCAAGATGACAATGGTCCTTGACCTACAAGGTGAGGTTGGGAGAACTGAACTTGTTCAGTTTGACCAAGGCAGGGTAAAGAGGTGATTTCCTAACAAAGCCACAACTCTTTGAAGGGGAGTTACAAAGAGAAGATAACCAAACTCTTGCCAGACAACAAGGAGTGACAGGTACAAGCTGCACCTTGGAAGGTTTCATTGGATTTAGGGGAAACTCTTTTTTCCTATGGGAATAGTTCACCATTTGAACAGGTCACCCAGACAGGTCGTGTATCTCCATCCTTGGAGGTCTTCAAGACTCATCTAACAAAGCCCCGGCAGATCCATTCTTCTGACAGCAATAGTTCTGCTTTGAGTGGGAAGCTTGCCCAGATGGCCACCAGATCTCTCTTCCAATTAACTTATCTATGATTCTATAGTCCTGTGTTAACATGATTATGGAGCTACCTAGTTTAAATTCTAAGCAGGTCTGGTACCACCACCTGTTACTGAGATTCTCCCACATAACCATCGTTCTTGTTTCCCAATTCTTTTGCCCCATTATGAACTAAGCATTGCTACTGTAGGCTTTGTCTCGGATGTGAACTTTTTGTTTCAAATTTTTCACCTACAAGAGTTGTCTTTTTCAAAAGAGAAACTAAGGTGAAAGTCATTCCTAGTCCCAAGTAAGTTAAGAAATGCTGACAACAGTTTTCTGAAACTATCCCTGTTTTAGAGCACAGAAATGAAAATGATAGCAGGATGCATATTTTAAGAGGATTTTTTAAAAATATATCCAAATTTAGCCAGATTTTTAACTTTTCCAAAACACACAAGCCATAAGAGAGACTTGGTAAGCTAAAAATTCAGGTGCTATTATCTGCAACACAACAAATACCATCTCAAACTTGTCGAAAGCTGATAAGCAGTTGCATCTCCAGGACTCCTGTGGACAAGACTGATCAGGGTAAAGAGCCATTTTAGCTTTGTATACAGGCTATGCCTATATTAGCAAATAAGGCTGAGGCTTGGGGTTGATCCTTCTCTCACAATCAGGTATGTGTTTTTTGACCTGTATGAGTTAACATTCTCCTATATAATGCTGGGGGCCTGAGCACCATTTCCAATACCCAGTGTGATTGCTCCAAACCTGACTGCTGAGGTGAAGATCTTAGCATGAAATCCACAAAGAAATGAATCATTCTGATTGAGATCTGAATTTAAATGGTGCACAGTAAGTATGGCATGGGACCGCATAGTGAACAAGACAAGAAAATGTTGAAGAGCATAGCTATGCTGTTCACAAATGAGCTGTGCTTTTCATGTGGAAAAGAAGGTAATATACAAACATATAGCTAAGGAAGTGAAGCATAAACACGAGAGACTGAAGTGTCACAGACAATCTTCAAACGGGCATCCCTATTTGAATTTGCAGTCTTAATTAAGTTTTTTTTATGTAGCAAACCTATTCCTTTTTCTTATTCTCACCTAGTTCCCTTTTGCCTCCCTGCTGCAGAACTTTGGGATGAAAGGAGATAAAATTCACAAAAGAAAAGCCCCAGAAGCAGGAAATTAGCTTCCAAAGGTTAGACTGTATCCAGCACTATGAAGTTTTCATAAAGACTGAAACAAGGAGAAGAGTCAGAGCATGCTTTCACATTGCAGTCCTGTCCTGAACTAAGTTGGTTCCACTTATTTTTTCTATTTCCTCCGTGAGCAGTGCCTTCCCTTCCTCCCGCATTTGTAAATGAATCAGGGTGTCATACATTGTTGATGCTGAAATCCATCTCAAGGTCACAAATACCATCTGTCCATACCTCCTTCCCAGCCTCTCTAGCTTTGACAGTATCAACATTGCAGTACATAGATCCCCATTATATTGAAAAGCAAAAGTGTAAATTTAATGTTTAAAAACCTTTATAGCCACTGGAAATTCTCCTCTTCATCTCAGTGAGATTAAGATGTCCTCCTGAATAAGTAAGACAGGCTGGCCTGTTGATTCTAATAATCCCTTTCATAATTAATCTATTGTAGTTTTCTAAAATATAGTTTAAGTGGTCACAGAATTTCCAGTTCACTGCATCACATAGGGACTGCAAACAGCTATAAACAAAGCATTACCTTGGCAGAAATTAAATCTAGATTTCCATGAGACGTATAAAACAGGTTTCTGTCATGAACCATCCCTGGCCCTCTCTGCACGTATTTGAACAGCAGAGACACACATATTTAGGCTGGCCTGGCTTATAGCCACATAACACTGAAGGAGGGCCCAGTATTGGAAACCAAACTTTCTGACCAAAGTCAGTTTGAGTGAGAAATCATTAGTTTGTGACGCCTGGCAGACTAATTGGTGTGTATGGAGCTCCATAATAATTAATCTATATTGATTCTGTCCATGCTGTGTTAATTTCTAACCTAATAGCTTGGGAATCCCCATACTGTGCTCTGTTTAGCTGTGTAGATGTGCTCGCTGCTTGCTGCAGAGCTTTTGCCGTGATGGCTGTTCTGCATAGTTGCAGGCAATGGTATTGGGGAGCAAGAATAAAGAGAGGCAGAACAGCCATCACTGAGCTTAAGAAGGAGATACAGTTACTTAAGACAGAGACAAAGCTGATGGGTAGGAGTGCTGTTGTGAAAGGGTCTGTAAGGAACTGTGAAACCTCTAGAGGCATGCTAAAAAATAAAAAGGATGAGGAGGCTTTCAACTACCCCCAGTGATTTCTAACACATGCCACATAAAGACTGCACTGAACAATGAGAGACAGACAGTGATTTAGAGGCCAGATGTTTTTATGAATGAGCTTGATCATGTCACAGCAGTTGAAAATGCTGAAAGTAAAAAAAAGAGAGGAGAAGGAGGAGTACCTGGGAGAGGTATAGGGGGGAGGGAGGATATTATAATAGAGATTTATATTGTCACAAGTTGTAGCAATATTGGAATAAAAAGCAGAAGCAGATTCTTTGGCCCTAAATGAAAGGCACATCAAGTGGGAAAGGAAGCAAAGTAATTCATGCAAGAAAAATTGCTAGCATTGTTGGAAATAAGTTGAGGCAAACATGTTAATCTATAGAGCATTTCTGCTTAATTTTCAAATCAAAACCTACCTACCACTGTAATAATTTATCCAGCTCTGTAGCATCACAGAGTCATACAATCATTCAGGCTGGAAGGGAACTCACAATGCCTCTACTTCAACCTTCTGCTCAAAATGGAGTCTACACCAAGTTCAGACCAGGTTTCTGAGGGCTTTGCCCAGGCAGGTCTGTAAAAACTGCAAGGACAGGGGTTATGAAATCTCTCTGGGCAACCTGTTCCAATTTTTCATACTGACTTTTGTTCCTCCCACCATGCACTTCGGTAGAGAGTCTGGCTCCATATTCTCAGTAAATTCCATGCAGGTGTTGCAAGGCTGCTGTCAGGTTCCTCCAAGGCCAACTCTGCTCCAGGCTGCACAAACCCAGCTCCCTCAGCCTCTCCTCTCAGGACAAGTGCTCCAGCCCCCTAAGCATGTTGATTTCCTCCACTGAACTCACTCTAGTTTATCCTGGAGTCTCTCCTGGACAGAGTATACCAGAAGCTGTCTAAACAAGTGCTGAGTAAAGGAGAACAATCCTTCCCCATTAGCACAGCCCAGGATACTGATGGCTGTCACTTGGTGCCAGAGCTCACTACTGGCTCAGGCTCAGCTCACTGCCCACAAACTTCATGAGGGTTTATTCTGCATCCTCCTCCTGTTTACTAATAAGGATATTATACAGAGCGGGTCCCCGGATAGCATCCTGAGGTGCTTCACCTGCTTCAGGTGTTCAGGTTGAGCACATCACATTGACCACCACTGCATGAGCTTGATAAATCAGCCAGTTTCTCACCCAGCCAGTAGTGTCCCAATCTAGACAGTGATACATGTTTTAGTGCTTGAGTTGCAGACATGAGAATTGATGTTTAATGCACCTGTCAAAGAGCATCTGATGAGCAAGGAGCGGTGCTCCTCTCACTGAGAACGGTTTGTGGTAAGTGTAAAGACACAACTGGGAGTTGTAGGTTTTGAGGCAAATGTGAGTAAAGTAAGCCTCTTCACTTGTCCTAATGATTTCATGGGAGTTTTGATTGCCTGCGGAAGGTCATAAATTGGCCCAAACCAAAGCACCTTAATCTTTTTAATAACTATCAGAAGCTGTCAATCACTGCAGTCCCTATGTGGGGCTTCTTAGTCATAAAATGGTAAATGGCCAAATATATCTGTTCTTTTATGAGTAGTTCCAGTATTTTTCATGTCAACATTGAAATACAAATGAATGCAAATGTTATTGCAAGTTCTGTTACATTTGAAAACTAAGTGAATATACCACGGATGGCACTGCACATCATGGGAGCCACTCTCACTGAACAGGCTGTTAGGGGAAATGTTACAGCATGCAATTGAGGTGCTCTGCTGCTGAGCTCTGCCCAAAAATACGACTGCATCTGTCAAGTGGAGCTGTGAGAATGTCCCCGAAGCCAGCACAGACATTTTTTTCCTTCAAACCTTTCCCATTACAGCTGAAATTTCATTACATCACTCTAAATGAAAGAATGAGAAAAAAAAGTCTCTGGTCTTATATATTCAATCTTAGATCCCTACTTCATAATTGGCTTCACTTGATATTAGAATGACCTTTAGGGTGTCTGAATCAAAGCCTATATTACAGTGCTTATCTGTAGAGTTTATGGGAGCAGAAACATCCTGAAGACAGAAATGGTTTAAATCTATCTCAGATTTACCATTGCTGATATTACTAAAGGTACAGCAGCCATTGTAGGCTGGCTAGGAGTTTGGTACCTGTAATATTTTGTATTCCTCCTTTTTTATCATTTAGATGTGCTTATCTAAGTGGAAAAGCAAGAAATATAGCAAAATGTTCCCACTGTTTTTTCTCTCAACTTCAAACTTTGAAGATTCAAAATGAAGAAAACTTGCTTGTTTTTCCCCTTCTCTTGCATATAAAGTTAATATTCACCAAAACTGAGTCACCTAGTATACAAGCCACTAGGACAGTCCAAGGATGTGAAGTACTTCAGAAATTAAGTAGAGCATCTCAGAACCTTGTCAAGTGGTAGGAATTTATAATATCATTTTGAATTAGTGTATTTAGTGTTTTCCCAAATAATTTTTAGGATCACAGCTTAGATATGTGGTGTTTTATATAAACTGTAAACATGTATTTGAAAGAAAATTATTCCAACATGGCTCTGTTCTAAGGACTTTGGCATGCAGGAAGTGCAATGGTGCGTTTTGGTGAAAAATTTGTGAAAATTTAAGCTCGGTCTGTGGAAAAAAAACGTTTTAAAGACCAAACCTTAAACTGTGTTGGTGAACTAAGGGACATAAACATGAATTGCTTCAGAAAATTTTTATTCTAAAACTATAAGCCTTTGAACACTCTGTATTTGCACTTAATTTGAAAACCTCTGCAGTGCTGGCTGATTCATTCAGTCTTTCTCAGCTCTTCAAAGTTACAGAAATAATTATTGAGGACTTGTACCTACTCCTTCTAATCCATTAAAAATAAAAATGATGTATCAGTTGGTGAATCTTTGTCCTTGAGAAGACGGGATTTTCATATTTAGTGTTGAATTTCGCTTGTATCCAACCTCATTAGTCACACTTTCAGAAAGATTTGTATTTTGTTTCATATTGTAAGTTATGAGTCTAGGAGCCCTATTAAACCAAGTCCTACTGTTTTAAATATAATTCAGATAAAAATACACATCATATAAATACACATTAAGAAGAGAAAATCCACAATAAGATATAAATAACAGTGAAATGTAGCGCTATTCTGGACAGATATATTTAGGCTAACTGCATATCATCCAGTTTAATTACAACACTCATACTTCTGTTATGGCTAAAAATATAGAGAAAAGATCAATGTTATACTATGAAGTAGATAAGGTATCTTATCAGAGGTAGGAACTATTTTAATTAACTAGCCTTTATCTGTGCTATTAATTTTTGTCTTAATTAATGATCTGCTAAAAATACTACATAGTTCTTTTATGGTAATGATGCTAATTTGCATTCAAGTGTCCTTCTATAGTTGAAGATATTTGCTTTTTCCAGTATTTGTAGGAAAGCATACAAATGAAAACACTGTGACTTTATCTGAACATATGGGAGAAATGACATACCTGCATTTCTCAGGACTATTTTTGGTGTGCTTGAAATTACATTATAATTGATTTATTGGTTGCATTAAATAGGTGGCCATTAAAAGGTCAAATCCCCAAATGCAGTACTTTGGCACTGAGGACAGTGCAGCTAGCTTGACCTACCTTAGCTGTGGATCTGGCCTGTGGTTCAGAAGACAGAATACTCCAGAGACCTTCATTTATTCAAGGTTATGACTGGAACTCAAATTCACTTTTAAAAGTCAAAATAATTTAGAAGAGGAATGGCTAACTAGAAAGGGGGAGGGGAGTAAGAAATTTAAACAATGATTCAGATGTATACAAGCATTTGCATTTTAATACTGCAGACATCTACTCAATGGAATTTTAAAAACATCAAGAAACAAGAATTCAGTGTTCAAAACTATTGTCTGAGTGCGAATCTGTATCTTGAGCTATTTCCTTATTTAAATTTTGTCATTGAGATAAATTGTATATAATTGAACCAGATGCTTACATTAATATATAGAACCTTTAGAGGGGTATTGGAGTGGTCAAGCTACTGTAATCACGTATTGGGAAAAAAATTAAAACAATGTTAAAGCAAACAACACCAAGTTGGACGGGAGTGTTGATCTGCTTGAGGATAGGAAGGCTCTACAGAGAGATCTGGACAGGCTGGACTGATGGGCTGAAGCCAATTGTACAAGGTTCAACAAGGCCAAGTGGCAGGTCCTGCGCTTGGGTCACAACAACCCCAGGCAACGCTACAGGCTTGGGGAGGAGTGGCTGGAAAGCTGCCTGGCAGAAAAGGATCTGGGGGCTCCTGGTGGACAGCCGGCTGAACATGAGCCAGCAGTGTGCCCAGGCAGCCAAGAAGGCCAATGGCATCTTGGCCTGTAGCAAGAATAGTGTGGCCAGCAGGAGTAGGGAAGTGATCGTGCCCCTGTACTCAGCACTGGAGAGGCCCCACCTCAAGTCCTGTGTTCAGTTTTGGACCCCTCACTACAAGAGAGACATTGAGGTTCTGGAGCGTGTCCACAGAAGGGCAATGAAGCTGATGAGGGGTCTAGAGCACAAGTCTTATGCGGAGTGGCTGAGGGAACTGGGGTTGTTTAGCCTGGAGAAAAGGAGGCTGAGGGGAGACCTTATCGTTCTCTCCAAGTACCTGAAAGGAGGTTGTAGAGAGGTGGGCGTCGATCCCTTCTCCCAAGTAATAAGCAATAGGGCAAGAGAAAATGGCCTCAGGTTGCGCCAGGGGAGGTTTAGGTTGGATATTAGGAAAAATTTCTTCACTGAAAGGATTATCAAGCATTGGAACAGGCTGCCCAGGGAAGTGGTGGAATCACCATCCCTGGACGTATTTAAAAGACGCATAGATGTGGTGCTGAGGGACATGGTGCAGTGGTGGACTTGGCAATGCTAGGTTAACGGTTGAACTCAATGATCTTAAAGGTCTTTTCCAACCTAAACTATTCCGTGATTCTAAAGCAGACATATTCACTGGTAAAATAACGGTACCACATCAGTGACACAACTGGGAAAAAGAATTTCCTTTGAAACTGATGGGACTTTTCTTTCCTTTTCAGTGGTCACTCAAAGGAAAGCTTTTTTGTTATGTTTGGGTTTTTTAACTATGTTACCATTCTTGACGTGTTAGTTATTGTACATAGATCTAAGACAATTAACAGAAATCTGATGGTAAATTCAGAAAAGTCAAATCAATTATTTCTTAGAAATAGCTTATGACTACCTCATGTTTACCATGACATTTTTTTTAATTGACAAAAGCACTTCATCAATGATAAAGAGTTTTGTCAAATAACTTCAAGGAGATATCAGAACTGACAATCTCTGCTACCAGATTTGCATCTTAATGAATTTTGTGATGATGCAGCCCACTGCTGTTCCAGTGCCTTACTGGAAGAGGCATATTTTATGTTTGCTGATCAGTTCTGTCCTGTAAAACACTGCAGGGAAGGAGGGGGCTGTGGGAGACAGCAGCTAGGCTCAGAAAACAAAAAGCTGAGGGCAGAAAACACAGCTGTCCTCTCAGCTTTTAAATTAGAGGCTTGATAAAAGTGCCTGGCAGATGCCTTCAGAGTTTGTCCCTCTTCTTGACACCCAGCCCTCTTGTCCCCTTGGTAGACAGGGTGCTCCAGGGATAGCTGGCTGTCCAGGCACCAAAGACCGAAGCCTGCCCTCTTCAGTGAAGGTTCTCACAGGCTGACCACAGATCACTACTCCAATTTCTTCTTTCAATCCTGCATCTTTTGCAGACCAGACTGCCTTGCATTGCCCAGCCATGGGACTGAGCTTCACAGTAATCTCACTGCTTATCAGTCACACTACCAAGCTCCTACTTAGTCTATCTGGTTTTAGGCCATCATATCACTGCTTTTAACCTCTTCTGTCCACATGTGAAAGACTAGAGCCAGAGGAGGCACATACATGAGCATCTTTCTCAAAGCAGCGCATGGAAGTACAGTTAGACTTTGCTTCTGGTTCCCTGTGTCCATGAAGGTAAAATGGGTCAGGATCAGAGACATACATACTGTCCCTGCTCTGCTTCTCCCAGCATCATCCAGAAGATTAAGGGCAGGAATTTTCCCTGAGCAAATAATTTAAGAGCTGTCACTGATAATTCATAGAAAAGTAGGGAAAAAAATACCTCGATAACTGGTATAAGCTGATGATAAATGACTCAAATGGTATTTTACCCAAGTATTCATTCTAATGTGAAGCTGTTTATACAGTTAGTGTTTTCTCTTTCTCTGCATCTCTTCCCTCATCTCCGCTTTCGGCATATTGCTTCCTTGGCTTAGGAAGCAGGCTGTGCTGCACAGCAGGACTAGCGGTGCCTCTGTGGCTAGAAGGGGTAGACTAGATTATACAATAATGTGGAAGAGCTTGCTAAAATGAGCTGCAGGCTAGTCTAGGAGGCCCAAGAGATAGCTGCTGCTTCCAAAAAAACAATTAGCAGATATTGCACTATAAGCACTACAGTGCAGCAAAACCTTTTTTTTTTTCTAGAAGCCTGACACTAAGAGGAGAAGGTAAGCAAAATTGGGCCTCCTTTCTAAAAACAAAAAGATCAGTCAAAGGTGTACAAGAAAATTACTTAGAGAAGTTCTTGGCCTGATAACTTCAGAAATCCTGCTACACTTGAGATGATTTGCATTTGAAACTTAGCACGAAATGAAAAGTCAGAATGGGTTTTGTGGTGTGGTTGAAGACGCACCCTCCACGCACTTCTTGCTGACCAGACTAGCGAGCTTCTTGCCCCATGCACTATTCAGAGACCTTCTTAAGCACTTGTCTTTCACCAGGCAGACACCTGCCAAGTGCAGGTCTGGGAAGTGGAGCTGCAGGCTCTATTTTAAAGCAGGTCACCCAAAGCTTCAGTGTGCGACAAGGAGCTGAAGCTTCCTTCACTGCTATGATATCAGTTAGCCTGTAAGAAAGAAAAGCTGTTTTCTTACACAGTGACATGGAGGAAAGCTGTCTGGATTCAGGCACATATATCTGGATAAGAGCAGAACTTTCTGAATTTTTCTCAGTCCTAGTATTCTACTGAAGTAAACGGATTATATTCTGCCTCAAAGGAGCACACAAGACTCGCATAACCAATGTTATCATGTGCTTATATCAGTGTGTTCTGATGCTGAATAAAATCCAGAATAAAAATCCAGAGCACTCTTTGGTTATTCCATGTTCAGTTATTCTGATTTCATTTCTGCAGCATTGAGCAATATCACCTGCTTTTTCTAAGGCAAATTAATTTATTTATTTGCTTAATTGCTACCTTTACCCTACTATTATTGTGTTCGGTGGACTTGATCCTACATTGGTTCATGTCGATGCAGCTCCACCAATTTTCCAGAAAAGTAGTTTTTCATGTCCACATGATAAATATTTGTGCACAAGGCAGGAATATGGGGCTTGCTTAGCACTCTCAGCAGAAATGCTAAGCAGTGGATTGGCACAGAAATCTCATTCTGCTCATTCTGCCTTTGTGCAAGGTGATGCATCACCTCTGGGAACTGGAGGAGCTTGCTGCCGAGGACGAGCAGCTTCTGCGGGGAGACTGGGTGACCTTGCGGCAGCTGGAGAACTAGAGCTGGGGTTCATAAAAGGGCTTTTGGCCCAGGCCACCTGCGGGAGTCATTCAGACTGCTGTTACTGGTGGTGCAGGGAGCCTCTCTCACATTTTACAGATAAATAGGGTGGCTTCTGCTGCCATCAGGAGAGGGAGCAGCAGTTAGGTAACAAGCAGCTTTCCAGGATGGTGCTTACCTGACCAGTTACTACTGTGACAAAGGAGAGGAGGAGGAAGGTGGAGGTGGAGGTTGGGGTTTTTTTCCTACAGTGCACTATAAGCATGAGCATTTGCCAACTGAAAAGAGACAAACAAAGTGTTTTAACTTCCAAACGGGTAGCACAGACAATATGCAATAAAAACATGAACTCCCCACGAGCACCTGTGAGACGAGGGGGGCTGGTGCCACAGGGGGATGGGCAGGGACAGGACAGCACTCTGCCCTCCTCCCCACCCACCATTTTCCTGGGGTCCCTCCCGTCCCTGAGGTCGGCTCTAGCTTGTAGCGTGCAGCTCTCTTGGTGAGACACTTGTCTCTCCTCTGCAAACGCCATTTGTCTTTCAGCTTGAAGCAGGGCATCATAACTGGATGTCCTTTGAGACTTCTCTGGAATAAGAATTGTGTGTGCCATGTGTATTGAACTTGATTTTTACCACTGCTCTGTATTTGCCCTGCGTACAGAAAATTAATTCACATTGATTCCCAATGAAGGAAGAAGTCAGTATAAAACAAAGAAGGCTGGAAATATCTGGAATTTTCTCTCAGAAAAAATATGAAGCTGAAATCTTCTCACCTTGCTGTGTCCCAGGCAGAGCAATCAAATTAAAAAAAATGATTTATCCTTCTCAGCAAATACATTCCAGAGACCTTTCTAAACCTTGCTATGGCCTAGCATATGTTACAATACACCAATGTATTACTATTACAGAAAAGAATTCAACATATTTTTCATTATTTCTTTTTTATTTCAACAATCCTATGCTCACATATAAAACACACATAAATTGCACCACGTTTACATCACCCCTCACAACAATTTGTGGATTAATCCTGTGGACAGAGTAACTCATATGTCAGTCAGAGCTAGACAGTTTCAAATCAGGAGTCAGGGTGTGATGCATATTTTGTGCTACAGCACCATCTACAGTAAGAACTTAATTACCTTGTGGTAAAATTTGTATTTTATCAGCTATTAAATCTCACAGTAGGCTTGAATTTACATTTCTCTGTGGATTTGTTAGTTATTCCCAAGCTGCAGTACTGGAACTACTTATTTTCTGATTAACGGATGATAACCTTTGCTTTCTTGTCTGTTCTTGTTCTAAGTTTGCTTCACTTGTTTGTATTTTATAGGCTAACTTTCGTACTTTTTAATTTTATAACATTGTAGTCTGTGGTAACTCTTTCTAATTATATATCACATAGGAAGAGTTTAGATTATATCAGGTGTTACGAATAAAACAGAGATCAGCAGCTTAAATCCTGAGTTATGTCATATGTTATGTTTCAAGTCCAGGTCTCCCCCCTTCCTCCCTTTGTCACAACAGGCAGCTATTTGCTGCCAGATGAATGAGCTGCCCCACCGTGCCTGGGCCCTGGTCCACTAGTCATCCACATATATGTTAGTTCACTCCCAAGTTCTCACTCAGGAAACTATCAATCAGCTTCATGTAAGCACAATCACCAGGTGCTTTTGCTTGTTCACTGTTCTAAGGAGCAGGAGAACAGAAGAAATAATGTTTTTCTTCTATACTATCCAAGTTTCTGGAAATATCTTATCTCTAGAGGGCACTATCATACAAAATACCTTTCAGTCTGGTTGACCATACTTATCCCCCTACCCCTCAAACCCTTGTAGTTATACCATGTCACTGCATACCTCATTGTATCCATTTAAATTTAGAATTTCTGCTAAATGTGCAAACTCTGCTGGAAGTGTCTGTAGTATAATAGGACATTTTAAATTCTCTTTTGTTTATAATATTTTTCTTTATTTTTCTTTTTCATAAATCTTACCTAAAATATAACTAATAATTTCCCTAAATGTTGGAATTTTTACCAATTTGCAATGTGGGATCCAGGGAAACTACTTTTCCCTCCCAAGTGCTCCAAACTTTAAAATTGTATTGGGTGACTGAAAGAAACCTATTCTAAACTTGCAATTCTTTATTGCTTACTATCTAAGTGGTAGAAAAGCTAACACTTGCACAAATCAGATCAGACACTGGAGTGCATGAGATAAAGTCCTTATTTTTTTTCTCTACTATTATTAGCCCTTTAATTCTACTCTGCAAAGAAAAAAATGTTGCAGGTGAAAAAGCGCAGGACAAGGAGGGGCAGGAAGTATGGGAAATCCCAGGGCAGGAGTTTATAAACTTCTCCCTAGACTCCCACAGTAAAATACCTGCACCGAATTCTTCTGAACAGTTTCAGCAAATTATTTTTCTTCTGACAATTTAGCATAGTCTTAGGTGGTTCACCTCATACTTTCTCCTGTGACAGCACAGGAGTTTGACCTAAGAAACAGGTGGAATTAGAATTACAATCTTATTTAATTTAAGAGAGGAGCTCTATCTATGGAAAGACTCTGTTGTAAGTTGGAATAATGGCTTCTTGCAAGCAGACTTCACAGTTAATAACTTTACCTCCTGAGTGTCAGAAAAGTATTGGCAGAGCAAACGAGAAGCTATAAGAGCTGTACTGGTGGCCTAATGCAGATTCATAAGATGGAATAATTCCTGAAGGTATGTGTAATGTAACATGCATCTGAAACGATAAAGCAGCTGCTCCACAGTTTGCTCCTTTTTTGCAATAACCTTAACAGAAAGCTTGAGGGTTCGTGAACTGAGAACCCAGGTGATACTTCCTGTAAACTGGCAAGGCAACAGAAACAGCTAAAAATTCCCACATTGTCTATAATTTATAATTTCAAGTGACTGGATGGGGCATTTATTGCACTTTTCCTGTTTTTTAACAAATGCTGAGTCAGTTTCAATACTTTTCATGATCATAAAGTCTTTCAAGAGCGCTATCCTGGTTTCAGGTAAAACAGGACCAATTTGGTCAGTAGCTTTGCTTTTTAGCTAGGCCTCTTCTAACTGCTGAAATTAACTGCATGTTATGCAGGAAACTGTTCCCTCTCAGAGTGATGACTGATATTTACAGTTGATGCCAAGGAACGGTATGCAGAGAGGCTCTTGCTTATACTTACTGCTATAACACCCAAGGCCAGCCAACTTTGTTATTTGCCCCATTGGAGGGTCAAAAATGGAAAACCGTAGAGAGGTCACACATGTGGGGAGGAGTGGACAAGACAGGTGACCCAAAACTGACCAACAGGATATTCCATCCCATCTGCCTCATGCTCAGTATAAAAGCTGAGGGATCAAAGGGTCAGCCCTCTTTCTTCAACGGCCAGCATCCGAGGAGGAGTCTGTCTGTTCATCTGCCTTTGATCCAGATCCAGAATCCAAATCCAGAATCCAGTTCCTGTTCATTGCTGAGTCCAGTGTGGGACTTCCTCAGTGCCTGCTAGTGACGTGATTGTCATCCTGGGAGATTGATACAGTTCTGTATATACTTCATTATTTTCTTTTTTAAAATTTTATTATTATTATTTCATTAAAGTAGTTTAGTTCCTTCTAAACTCTTAAGTCTCTCTTTTTCTCTCTCTCCTGCCTCCCTTCGAAGCAAAGCAGGAGAGAGAGAGCATCTGTCATTCTGTCTGATTGGGCCAATCCAGCCCAAACCACAAGAAGTGCTATTTCATCTTTCTATCTCTTCCAGATCTAAAGAAATGGTGGCCTTTTGTTCACTAAGAGTGAGAGGAGTTTATTCTACACAGCCTATTCACTTAAAGACATAAAGTTTGAGACTATTTAGACTGTCTGGTCTGATTTCCCATGTCTGACATACCATTAATTTTTGTACAGTTACCCTTGCATTAGATCCTATGATTTATGATAAATCCTGTAATTTATGCTTAAACAAAGTTTGAGCAGGTTTTCTGATCTTTTCATAGCTGAACATCAAATAAGAAAATAGTGAGGACCCTATGCATGACTGGACTAAGCCACTTGTCCGTCCTAATCTTGGGATGGTTCTGCCCTTTTTATTTCTACACTTTAGAGTTGCTGCCATATCCTTACGTATGGAGGCTCTGGTTCTTCTCCTGTCTCTAAACAGGGGTGAGATATTGCTTTAGCTTTAATTCTATTTAATACCTCATTTGTAACATGATTGTGTCTCCCTGGCTGGGAATTAGGCATGATTTGGAGACAGTGGGAGAGGAAGTATCCATCACTTCGTGGGTAGTCAGCTCCAGCTGTTAGTGGTACTGTCTTGTTTTGAATGCAAGTTCTTTGGCTTCAGGTTTCACTTGCTACTTCTTGTTGCCTTTCTCTGCTTCATGTTTTCTCCTCATGGGGATATTAAGGTTCTGTAAAAAAGTAATGTTTCAGACTTTTTTTTAAATGAAATAAACTGGAGCTTTTGATACTCACAAAGTATTTTCTTTAGCCCTCAATTGATTTTTATGACTCTTTTGGCACCTCTCCAACTTTTGCAATGTTTTTTAAATACTGGATGTGCGGAGTGTAGGTAGAAAGTAAATTCACTTCTGCTACTCACTGTTCTCCTATTAAATTTTAACCCAGGATCACATCAGCTTTTTTTGAAACAGTAGTATCTTGAAAGTTTCTGTTGAATTACCTCTCCTCAAGACCTTTCTGAGATGCTGTTTTCCAGAATAGAATCCTTTCTTCATTAGGAATAGACTGTATGTTGGGTTTTTTACCTTTAAAATCATGTCATAACTTTTAATGAAAAAATCATCATACAGAGTTTAATTGTAACAGACCTTTCTCTCTGCTTCACCAGCTGTAAGAAGTCTGGCCTCATGATACCTCCAGAGGAGCATGAGACTTGTGGCTCTTATTGAATGTGGATCTGAGAGGAAACTGGTTACTGAAAGTCATAGCCGTAGGATCTTTCTAAATACCGTCTGGATCCTAGCCCTGGCCCAGATGCTTTCATGCCATTGGAAATCTACCTGCGTGCCAGTTTTTGTATTGGATCTATAGGCTTGTGGTCCTCACACTACCCATACTACCTACTTGTACTACAAAATCAGCCCCGTTCCTTTTGATGAGTGATGAGCTGGAGTCTGTGCATTCCAAGGGTTTTGAATCATGACTTGTAATATGCAGCAAAATAATTTTAATTTCCCATATCATGCAAGTGCTTGCAACTCATGCAAGTGCTTGCAACTCCTTTTCATCACTATTCATTGCTGTAATGTCTAAACATTACATATGTACATACATATGAGCAGCCCTTTAACATGTTCTTGAAATTCCAAAAGGCAATTGTTTCCAGACTTTGAACACAACCTCCCAACACATGACAAAGCTGTATTCTTATTTTGGTTTAGTAGATGCACAGAATCCATGCACACAATTTGCTCTTTCAATATTCTTCCACCTTATCTGTTACAGCATCATTCATAAGGTTTCTCACAGTTGTGAAGTATTGTATTTAGTTGAGGAAGTTATTGATTTCACCCCCCCTTCCCAGCCTTTCCCAGCAGAATGTGCTCACTAGCAACCATACCATAGATTAGACTAGCATGGCAGGTTTGGACCCAGATAGCCAGTTCATGATTCAACAGGCCTTTGGAAATGACATAAACATTAAGACATCCACAAAACCAAAACTGTCTTAGTTTTAGAAAAAATCGTCAACAAGGAAAATAAACAGCTGTTGCTGACAAGGAGAGTATCGGCTTTTCCGAATGCTGCCAGTGGCCTTGTTGGTGAAAAATATACAGGCAGCACAGTTCATATCTCAAAACAAGAAGATGATGTGGGGTAATAAACCCTGGCAACATCCAGTCTGATTCTCTTTTGCCTTATTTTTTTCTCCTAATGGTTTCACGCTTTAGTTCAAAGATGAATGATTATTTTTATCACCAAAAGTTCATTTTACTGACTAAGATGCAAAAATAAATATGCGAAGATGTCCTTCTAAGAAAAGGATTCAGACTTCCCTAACCAAGTAAGTTTTGGGGTCGTAGCAGGGGGCTAAGTGTACGTGTGTGTGTGTGTGTGTGTGTGTGTGTGTATGTGTGTGTTCAGGGTTTGTATAAAAGTATTACCTAAGCTATAGTCATAGTCATAGTCATAGCTCATAGCCATGCACGTAGAGAGAAAAATAATGCAAAACACTGCTTTTCAGTTTTTCAGCAGTCTTATTTCGGGTGCTAAATAATCAATTGTGAGATCTTGAAATCAGCGGTGAATAAATCTATTGATTCTTATTTCAGGGGAGAAAGCCATATTCAGTTTGTTTTCTTTCAGATATTTATGAGATCATGTTGATTCTCTGTGTGTGTGTCCTAAAGTTTTCTTTTTCCTCAGTGGCTTCTCCAGTATTGGCAAACAGATTGATACGATGGAGAGAAGTGGTTTCAAAGAAAAATAAACAGGGGTACTGCTGATAAGAGACTGAGGAAATGGAAGGGGTCTGTGAGCACTGTGGAACTGCTCTGACACCACAACTGCAGAGACCGGCTTCATTTGTCCTACTGCTTGGAGTACAGACTTGCTAAGGTAGAAAAGCAGTGAAGGGAAGGCTTCTAAATTTTGCTGAATGTTGTGATGACCCAGGAAAACAGGGCTGACTCGTGGCAGTATACTTTCTCTAGCACAGGTTGGAGGATGGCTGAAAATTGCAGCAACATGGTGGCAGCAGCTCAATTTTTCAAGGACTGCTGCAAGTATTATACTCAGGCATAGCATGTGCAGATGCCTCCAACCTTACAGTGCCCTGAAGCTGGGGGTGTGCTACCTCATTTTCAGGGGGATGCCGTGGGCTTCTCCTGTTCCTTCATGACACACGACAGGTTTAGCTGTGTTAGCAGCCCATGACCCGCCCCTGGTTCTGCTATGTGACCCGCCAGTTACTGCTGCTCCATCCCATGACCAGTGCCTTGGGTTTCACACTGTCTGGAAGAAGGAACTTGGAGGGGTGTGAAGTGTTTTGTGCCCACAGCTGATGAACATTATGATGTTACTGCATGATCTGATGCAATGTGTATGTCTGAAGGGGTCCTACAAGAAAGCTGGAGAGGAACTTTTTACAAGGGTGTATAGTGATAGGATGAGGGGTAATGGCTCCAAACTAGAAGAGGGTAGCTTTAGATATTAGGAAGAAATTTTTCACTGTGAGGGTGGTGAGGCACTGGAACAGGTTGCCCGGGGGAAGTTGTGGATGCCTCATCCCTGGAGGTGTTCAAGGCCAGGTTGGATGGGGCTTTGAGTAACCTGGTCTAGTGGGAGGTGTCCTTGTCCATGGCAAGGGGCTTGGAACTGGATGATCTTTAAGGTCCCTTCCAACCTAAACCACCCTATGATTCTATGAAATTATTTTTTGTGCTAAAAACAGAACTTTCTCACCAGCTATTGTCACAGGAGGAGGCAACACCAGGCTAACACCAGGCTAATCTCAATTTATTAAGTGGTCCAAGCAAGGGATGAGCTGCGTCAGAAAAAGCTTTGCCTGGACACAAACACATACACAGACGCACATGGAGTCACCATGCCAGTGAGTCGTCACAGGCCATGCTGGGGTGAGATGGCACTCGCCCCAGCTAGCTCAGCGTTTGGCTCTGGACAACAGTGCAGCTCCAATACAGCAGTCCCGCCTTGTGTCCTCTGCTTCCACAATGACTTCAAAGTCCTCTACAACGTTTCCCCCAATCTCTGTTACTGGGCCAGGGGGGCAGGGGTTTATAGCCAGATGGTAGCGCAAGCTGTTAATCAGATCAGTCCATGATGAAATTAAGGTATGCCCTTCCAGCAATTTCAGGTATAGCTATATATACCTATATATTTGAATTGAACAAAGAGTAAATCATCATTGTCTTTCAAGACAGTTATGATTAATAACTGTGTCATACAAGTCATAATAACTCATCTTTATAATAAAGTATTACTTTGGTATATTTGAAGATACATCACTGTATTTCTGCCATAATATTTTCTCTCATTAATCTGAATTTTTACAAAAACACCTCAGTGTTTCCTACATGGACCCTAACTTTTGCTGAGCAACAGTGTTGGATAAACTGCTAAGCTTGGGGCAACTTCCAAACTTGAGGTCAGATAGAGCAGGGCTCATTTTACCTTGCAAAATGTGTAAATATATTGCATTCCCAGTAGAGTGTTTATACCCTATTTTATTATGAAATTGTTTAGTTTTAGCTGACAGTCATTGGACATTTTTATGCCTTTGTTTGCAAGATTAATGACCCATATACTTTTAGAAATAATTTTCCTATGTAGGTACTTAGAGACTTTGATTCAGTTACTTCCTAGACTTGAGTAGAGATTGGTATCAGTTGTCTTAGCATTGCAGTACATTGTAAGTTCATGTCCAGTTTGTTAACCACCATGATCAGGCTAATTCCCTTTCTGAGTCAGTGATGTTCAGAACATATTCCCGAATGTGTAAGTAATGTTCTTAGTCTCTAGAATACAGCCTCAAATTTGCTGCATTGAAATACACGTTATTCAAATGAGCTCAGCTGACTGAACAACCAAGTTTTTCCTGGAAAACATATTTCCTTTACTATTATTTTTAACTCTAGCAATTTTTTGTATTATATACAACTATGCCAGCAAGTTTTTATATTGCTAATAGTTTTCTTCAGGATAGTAAGAGACCACTAACATATTCTTGAAAAATCCTACTTGAAACGTATCTATTGGATAATGATTAACCATTAACATTTATCTTTTAATGATCTGTAAGATAATTATTTTCTTGTAGACTTGAAATTGCTGTGTTAAACTTTTTATCCAAATTCTATGCAATGCTACATCAACAGAGTTCTACTAGTCTAACCCTTCATAAGTCAAATCTGTAATCATACAATGAAAATTTGTGTTGGCTGGGATGATCTAATAGCTATACAAAAATGTTGAGTGGTATTAAGTAAGTTACAATCCTTCAATGCTTTCTGAAGCATCATGCATCAACATTTTCATGAGAACTGCATAAATATAGATAGAAAATATAGCAAGTGGAGGTCATGTCAAGATCTCTCAACTGTTTTTTATGAATATTTTTCTACCTGCCTAATTTTATTAAACGGCAATGTAAAAAGGAAGGTACGATTTGGAGGACTATGGTTTAGAGGAACTGCAGATGACTGGAAGTGTGGAGTGGGGGTTATCCAGTCTGACAAAGTCAACGTAAACATGAGTTTTGCAAGGAACTTCATTTTTTTGTTCCTGGAGATCTCATCAAGACAAACTATTTGCTCAGGATTTGTCCAGGATTTCTAGACATCTCTCAGCACAACAGCAGCTCTGGCCATGAAGTCTGTAGATCAGGTATGCCCACTGCGAAACCTCAGACCATCATCACAGGTTCAGAACGTCCAGTCATACAGATCTGATCCTGATCTGCTGAATATGTGTCACATCAAAATATCTGGACATGTTGGAGCTACTGCAGATTAAAAAAAAGGGTACAGTACATGTAGAGTATGTCTCATGCTTCCTGGACATTTGTGTCTCTGATGTGCACATCAGATGTAATGTGATGTGTCTCTCTCATAGCACACTCACACATATTTCTGGGCAGGAAATTTAAGCAGAACTTTGGATTTCTTGCTGTCAGCCATGTGGTCTTAATATCCCTTTGTGGGCAGGAACTGTATAAAAACATTACCAGAATATTTTGTTTACATCTCCCAGGAGGCAGTTGCAATACGATCCACTTCAATGATCCTGGACAAAGGAACAAATCTTGGAAGCTGTGACCTGTCAATTCAAGAGAGCAGCCCTGAAGCTTTAATTTGCATCAGCAAATTACCAGACTGCCCATCCTCAGTGGGCAGAAAGGTCACATTTTCATATAAGAGAGATGCTAATGAAATACACTGACAATACAAAGGTAGAAAGCATATCACAGAGCCAGTGTGACAAACTGAGACAATTTTTGTGCAAATGGATCTGAATGTTCGGCCCACAACACCAATGGGGAAACCCAACCTACTCTTCTGAAGTGACATGCTTAAATTCTTTCTGCAGTCATCAGAGAAAAAGCTATAGCTTTGAAGGCTTCTGGAGAGCTATAAAGTAAAATTACACTTCAAGCACTAAGGTGCTTCCCTGTCTTATTGAGTTAATAGACAATGCTTACACCCACTGGCAACCCAAAATGATGGTCTCCTTCAAAGGGTATAGCAAAGTGGTCAGAACAGGACAGCTGGGTGCGAAGCTCTTCCCTTTCAGGGTCTGACTTCACCCTTCCAGGAAAATGCCCTAACTACCAGCTTTTGGGGTTATTTTCACTCCTTTTGTAGTAGTGAAGCCCAAAGTGAAGGAGTAAAAAGTGGTGAGACAAGGAGAGCAAAGAGGGAGCCCAACTCTCATCTGCAGGGGAGAGACTTGGACTTGGAGACAAAGGTCTGTCATGCCAAGAGGGGAAAAAAAAGATGTTTGTGGGTGAGAAAAGAAAGATTCTCAATTACTGATACCAAATAAGAAACAGATCAATGCTGACTTTGGCCCACACTGTATAAGACATTCCTCTCCTCGGAAGATAAAATCATTGAAGTCCACATAGCAGAACAAGGCAGTGCTGCAGTGTTTGAAAGACACCTATCAGACAAGCTGTCAAAGTTATTGCATTAATTTTATTCAACGTCTGTTAGAAAGCTGGATTACTTTATTGAGAAAGTGAGATATCTTTCAATTAACTTAAACTGCTGTTAGCAAAATCCTCTAGAGATTAGTCCTGAAATTGAGTTATATGAAGAAGTTCTATAAAGAATGCATATGAAAACTCAAGCAAATTTAGCATCTAATTGCCATTCATAACATGGTGTTTCAAGGAAGTGACACTTCATTGCTAGCTGTCATAGTGCAAGGCTTTGTCTTGCTCTCAACACAGGTGTAAATTCAGCATAATTCCCGATAGGTACGAAGAGTTGATAAAACCCTCAGGTCACAGCCACTCTTTTCTGCTCTACATCTTTTAGATCACTTATTTTCCATATTTTGCACTTCTGATTCCATTTCTGTAAGAAAGAGTCAGGAAAATAAGCTTGTGATATAAGCATGAGGTCTGCAATGAGAACAAATCCCTAGGGAACCTTCAGTGATGCCATACAGATCATACACAAATGCATAGTCCTGAAAAAATGCTTCAATACAACCAGTTTATTACAAGTGTTACATAGATCTAAGTTATTGCCTGGTTTACTCTACTTACATACAAAAGGCCTACAGCCTAAAATATTTCATATGATACTGGTTTGCTAAAAACCATATCCAGTTACCTTTTAAAAGCAGTGACATTACAGTTGATGTCTGACTGAACTAAACAAAACGTCAAGCAGATTATGAGTCCTTTGGCTGAACTTTTTCATTAGCAAATGGTAATTCACTCAAATTGGAACTCTGTAAAGGAATGGCCAGCTTTAGTGAGATGTTCTTCTGATGGGGAATCTGATGTCCAGGGTAGCACTTCTGTGCTAGGAAGCTTGATCCTGAAACAGCAGCTGGGACACTCGCTGGGTCTCTGGCCACAAGAGGTGAAAGACACGCATTAATAGAGTAGTTCAAGGAAAACTGCTCAGTTCACGTGGTTTGAATCAAATCAGGATCAGAGCAGTTTATTGATTTATTAATGACACAGAAATTACTGGCAATCAGTAATTCAGGATCGTTATCAGCAAACAACAGATAAACCACAATACTAGACACATAAAAAGTATCAATGAACACCTAGGAATTTCTGAACGCTCTTTTATAAAAAATTGCAAAAATTTCTAATTCCACACCAACATACACACATCCCCACACAGAGTGATGTGCACACATGTGCCGTCTGTGGTCATGCAGGCTTACACGTGCACCCCCTCCCCTTTGCACACTATACATTTTTATCTCCCACTGGACATGTGGGTGCTCCAGCTCTGCATGTGCCCCTGCAGCTCCCCACAGCCTGCTGGGGCTGGTGCAAAATTCCCTCCAGGGTCCCACAAGCACACTGAGGCGTGGGTCCCCATATGTGTCCCCCCCTCCCTGGGCTGCACGCAGGAGGCTCATGGTGGCCCACGGGAAGGCCGCGACGCTGCAGGACAGCTCCTGGCAGTGCCACGCCAGGCTTTGCCTCATGTGCTTTTCTTACACCTGTCTCCCAGGTAAAAAATATTCAAGGAGTCTTTCACACTTCTTTTCAAGCTGACTCTTTTCATGATTGAAAAGTCCCCAGGCAAATGCCTGGTTACTGTTTAACCTGGCTGGTGGTCATCTTCCTCTGCAGCAGTACCAGTCTGCGGGCAAACACCGTCGCAGGCAGTTTGGGATAGTCCCTTCACACGTCCAGTTTTCAAGCACTTGGGCTTGTTGGCTTTTGGATGTTTGGGTTTGGCTTTTTTTGTCATTACCCAGCTGCAATCAATGATTTCGTTTGTTTGGATCTTTTAAGAGATTTAATGGATTTGTTGCACGTAGTAATCAAAAGTTTGAAAAGGGATTTGAAACTAGGTACTTAATTTTTATATTCCTGAAATGAGATACTTTAACAAAACCTCTTTTCAAAGACATCCCAGAAGGGGAAAGAGATAAAGAGATATCTGATTGCTGCCTAATACAAGGTTATAGGCAAGATAGAGCCAAACTCTTCTCAGAGATGCTCAACAAAGGGTCAAGAAACAACAGTTATAAGTTGCAGCAAGGGAAACCTCAAGTTTTAATTTACATATAGAAAATGAAAGTGGTTAAGCACAGGTTGCCAGAGGGCTTGTGGTATCTCCATCACTGGAGATTTTCAGAAACTGACTGGACAAGGCTATGAGTAACCCGAACTAACTTGGAAAGCAAGGTTTCTTGGAGAAGGAGGTTGGATTATATGATCTTTGGTAACCTCTTCCAACCTGAATACTTCTGTGATTCAGCACTTCTACCTTTCATGTACTTAGCACCCTCCTAAGGATCAATGCCTGATTACTGTGAGCAAGTCTGCAGTCTAGTCTGGCAATTAAAGCACCCATGAGGAACATTGCATCTAAAGTAGTAAACTAAATTGTCAGAATCTGGACAAATCCATTCTCTTAAATTGTCTTAAACACCAAAACAGATGGGTGCCATTGATTTTGGGATCCTGAGAAGTATAGAAAAATGAGTTTAACACAAGAAAGGGTGAGATACTAAAAAATGTGTGTATACCTGTGCTAACTGCATTGCTATTGGGAAAGAGCTGGAATAATTTCATAGCCTCAATATAAATGTTAGTATCAGTGTAAATGGCCTAATAAAAGTATTGCCAACTTTAGACTAATAAAAAAGCATTGATTCCATATAGAAGCTGTGTTTCTTTAGCCCACTTTATTCACACAGAGTGCAGCCTGGTACCCCACCCTTGAGAATCAGTTGCTGAAATTTGGATGTAACAATTGATGAAGAATATGGGTAACGAAGAGTGTAGCGGGGGATGCATCTGCTGATCAGGGTAAACAGCTGGTTTGAAACCAGGATTTTCTGGAAAAGTCCAAGGCATCCTGGGCCATAGGCATACATAGGAAAAAAACTAACCATAGAGCCCATCAAGTTCCAGTGTCCTTGCTAACTAGCAAAGGCATGTGCCTCTCTCCTCTATGGACATTCAGACCTACATTCTCCGCTTCCTTTGTGAACACCTTAGATAGTGGTTGATAGAATAAGTACATCTTCAGCTCTGTTTGTTGAAAATTGTTAGGAAGCCATGAATGTCAGAGCCATGAAAGCAGACTGAGTTCAAATACAAAGTGTTATACTGTCACCTAGTGATCTCAACGTTTAGTTTGATGACTACAGACAGACTTGTGCATGCTCTTCCCAGATCAAGTATGCATTGTTCATTGTATTCATTTTGAGACTAAAACAAAAACCAGAAATAATCTGGAGAGTAAACAGCTTACCTGAGGACCTCCAGTCTCCTCTCCCAATAGAATGCCCTACCTGTTAGTCTGTTGTGCAAAAGTGATGTGCTGCTCACCTTTCTTAGATGGTACCATCTGTGGTTGCTGAACTGTGTGGTTACTGCGTGGTGAGTAGTGCACAAAGATCACACCTAACAGACCCTGCCTTCCCCAGGGTTTTAGTCAGCTCTTTGTCTCAGCTCTGAGTCAGAACATAGATGAGGCAGGAACTAAAAAGCCTTCTTTGTACACTTGCATGCTGGGGGAACTTTGCAGTGCCAAATGCAAATGCTGATTATAAGTATGTTCTGGAGTTTAGATTTTTCAAATTGCTCTTCTGGATGCTGGACCTGAAGCTGGTAGGATTTTTTGAAAGAACTCCATGTCTGAAACTTAGATACGGAGAAACAAATAAGATAGGAAAAAAAAAAAATCTAGCGATCATATTCACGCTATCAGAAGGTCTACACAGTCAGATTGAAAAAAAAAAGAAGGGATCTGTTGCCTAAGCAGGAAACTGTGTCTGTAAGAACCAGAACCAGAGTTTTTAAGAGTCATTTGGAAGAACCAACACCAAGAGCAGGAAAGCTAGAAACATCTCAGTAAAACCCCCGTCTCACAGGAGTTAGGCTTGCTTTAGCTTATTTTCTTGCTTTGTTTGCAGCCTGTGCTGTAAAAGGTCCAGGTTCAACAGAGAAAGCTCAAAAGAGAATCAGCCCTGACTTTTCTGCCAGCTTTCTGACTACAGAGTAGTTGAAATTGTAGTGCAAACATCCTCAAGCTAGTGTAAATCTAGAGCCTTTTCCTGATTTCTTGCCAACTGCTCTACTACTGTGTGAAATAAGCCCTCCTGCTCATATCTCCTCCTGCAGTAAGTGCCTGCTCCCAAAAGAGTAACCAGTGTCTGGATATTAAGCTGTCAGAAGTGCCTGCTATGAATCCTGGGTTGGTCAACAAATCAGTCACCCATTGGGGACTTCACAAGTAGTAGAGAGGTGGGTTCCTAAACGAGGCTTTCTAAAATCACAATCTGGAGACCTGTGGCCAGGTAGGAAGCCTAGGACCAGATTAGGTTGCCTGAGTCACTTTATGAAAGCCTGGAGTCCGCTTTTGAGGCACTGAAGCATCCAAATTAAATGTGTGGCCAGTGTAAATGACAGCTTTTCCTTATCTTTGAGGAGTGTAGGACTTCTGTAATGTTTTGTTCCAGTGGAGCGCAAGAAAAGAATTTATTTCACGTATGTGAAGTTAAGGCCATAATGTCTTCTTTAAAAGCTCAAAGGTAGTTCTGGTAGAGTATGTTTTGATTGTATTTCATCCTGACAGTATTCTGCTGTACATGGACCCTTTTTTTGCTGCATGCATACCAGGACAGGAAAAAAAAAAACAATAAAAAACTTCTAGTAGTAAAACAGAATTTTCTTGTTCAACGGTACGAAATCCTTTCACTGGCATATTTTAGAAGGCGTTTCATATTTTCCAATAAAGAAAATTTCCTTTTACTTTTCTAAGACCTGCAGTACTTCAGTGGTATAGTAACAGATAAGAGAATACCTTTTCACCTTTCGCTGTAAAATAATATCTGTGGAAGTAAACATGAAAACCTTTGTACTAGCTGTTAGTAACACTGAAAATTATCCAAAAGTACTGGGAAAGTCTAGAGTTAAGTTTGCAATTCTCATACTAAATCTTAAGTATCATTTTTATACTCCAGCCTTTAGTAACATAAACATATACTAGTTTTTCCACAGGATACTATGTCATTCAGTGCACAGGAGAGACTGTTAGGCTTGTAGTGAATGAAACTGTTGTCTGTACAAACCCTGCCTTATGTTTGATAGAGTTTGGGAGTTATATAGAAAACAGAAAAAATGGGGGCTTAAGGAGAAAGGATGGTCTTGTTCGTCAGTTGCTTGAGTACAGGCTGGGTATATTTCTGCCTCTGCCAGAAGTTCAGCTTCTCAGAAGAACCTAATTTCAGTGTTTTCTATGAAAATGAGAGTTGGAGAAGGCAAAATTGCTGGAAACACAGTGCAAAGTGGCACTGAAATATGTTTATCCATTATTTTTAGATATGTACATACATTGTTATAGAACACATTTATAAACACATTAAACATTTATAAAATTTAAAGATCTTTATAAATCAAGGGCTTAAATCATAATGTTAGTAACTAGCTGCATAAGTTGTGTGAACTTTACAGAGTTGATATGTTAAGCACAAATCAGAAGATAAATCCTTCTATTTCAATACCTTGTTATTCTTAATACAAATTACCTTCTATTAGAATAATTATTTCATTTCTAATTTCGGCAACATTGATTATGTATTGACTATGTACTCCCTGTTGAGTACATCGGTGCTCCAGGAATATTCACAGACATGACAATGCTTGTACATGCTGGGACATATTTCTTCCCCACAAGGTGGTGATGTTACTATGTCATATAGTATCTGTTTCAGAAAGAACTGAAGCAGGTTTATTTCCAAAAGGAAGAAAATGTCATGCCATTTCGTGCAAAGATCAATATAATTTAAGCTCACGTTTATCTAGTTAAAAAGTTAAATGACTCCACTCTCTTCAACTTCTGGATTAAAATGCCTTTTTGTAGATATCTTTACCTAGAATTGCCTAGACAGTAATTTTATCTTATGAACCAAATAACTGAGATGCAGAGGAATCAGCTTTTCTGTGTGGTTAGAGGTGTAGGATCTTTTCAGTTAGACAGAGGACTAACATGTTTCTGCGTGTACTCAGCAGTTCACATCAGGGAGTCGGGGAGCTGACGACCAGTGTGCCTAGATGTGTGGCAGAGAGGGCTGGTTAAACCAGGCTGTGGAAGGCCAAATCTGTTCATTTTGTGTAATTGATTAAAACCCATGTTCATCACTAGAGATTCAAAATTGCTAAATACTTGGATAAAATAACGATTAAATAAGTTCCAGAGCTCCTAGCTACATGTCCTTATGAAGAAACACCAGCTGTTGTAGTGGTCTTGAAGTGCAAGGATAGAAGCCATCAAGCTGAAACCGCTCTTCCCAGCCGTGCTGAGAATGGAACAGAGAATTCCATACATCACTGTGTTCATAATTCCATATATCACTGTGGTCATTAAGACAGTAAGTCTGTCCCACCTTAAGTTCATCTTGGAAAGAGAGAGAACTGAATAACGGTGAGCATCACAGCATGGCTAGTATTCCTTACCCACCAAAAATTATCTGGATCAAAGTAGCTGAAACATTGTTAATTGGAAACATCTTTACACTTGAGATGTAAAGGGTCATCTTGGACTGTAGCTGCTCAGTGCTTATCGGGCAACAGTGCAACTGGCTTTGTATAGGTAGGATGAGTATACCGGTGTTATGGAGTACAACACATTAGGTCAGAAGTGGTGTCTGAAGACACAAATCTCATAGGATCCTAGAACAGCCCAGGCTGGAAGGCAACTTGAAAGATCATTTGGTCCAAACTTTCGTGGGAAAGGAAGCCTAGATGAAATTAGCTAGCAGCCTGTCTAGTCACGTCTTGAAAATGTCCAGTGATGGGGACTCTACCACATCCCTGAGAAGGTTGTACCAGCACTCAAAGCATTGTTACTAATATGAACAAGTAATTACTGAGGGAAAGGTGTTTTATAGATGCAAAGACTGACAGCTTTAGATCACTCCTCTTTTTCTCACTATATAGAAACTTTAAACCTGCTAAAAATTCATTGAAATATTTGATTGTTCTGAAGCATCACATTTCTCTTTTAATCAGAGCAATATCTAAAGTGAAAGAATATATCAGACTTCAAGATTTTCACTTCAGTGAAAATATGGGAACAAACAGTATCAGACTATGTATAGTAAAATTCTTTTCACAATCTTCAACATAGACTAAACCAGTCCTAACACACAGTAAATGAGTGCAGCTTCATGGGAAACAAACTTTTGAAAGCCAATGGTAAAAAAGCCAAGATCTGCCTTCAAAAACACACACGTAATTCACACTGGGGAAATGATGTTCTTAATTACTCTTTTACAACCTGGTTCTTTGGCCACTGGCACATATAATAGCAGAATTTGACATTCACATAAATGGAAGCAGACTTTGGCACTGAGTGCTTTCTTTAGGAAGCTTGGTGGTCTGGAAACATTACTGATGTGTCTGCAATCATGTAAGAGAAATACATTTAAACTCAACTCAGAGGAAGTATTTTTACTCCAAGCTATGAAATGGTCTGCTCATATCAGTCATTTCTAGGATAAAATTATTTACTGTGAGGAATGACCTTCTCTGAATAGCATTGCTTCAGATAACAGCTTACAAATATAGAAAACAACAAAAAAGCAGCAATAATTTGACTGGAGGCAGCTAAGAGGAGAATCCCAACAAAATTGAGGATTCTGCCTTAATCTAAGGAGAGGTAAATGGAGACATTCTTTGCAAATAAGATGCTTTATATTTAAATCCTTAGCAACCAGTTTGTTTTTCCTTTTCCCTTGAATCACATTAAGGAGAGGTTAGATGAGAAAATAATTAACATGTTCATAGTGTGTTCGTCTGAAGCTCTTTGCAATCACTGTATAATTACTTTTTAAAATATTTTGTCTACAGATTTGTTTTTGTTTGTTTTCTGAATAAACAGTCTTGGTAAGAGATTTTACTTTGGAAATTGGGACAAAATGATTGCTTTAGTGAAGGAACAAGAAATGTCTCACTGAAAAAAAGAAGTGAATTAATGATGAACCATTGAACATTGCTCCATTCTACTACAATCAATGTGTGACCATATTTACAAGGACAGAAGAAAAAGGGGAAAGTTATTTGTTTAAATGATAGTTAAACCAGCTTTTTTTATGGCCTTTGCTTCTATGTTGAGATCATTGATTGCTGGGCTGTACCGCTTACTTTAGCCTCTGAATCTGTGAATCTTATGATTCCTCTTTCTTTTTTTTGTAATATGTGAAAGAGAGTTACTCACATTGCCTGCCATGTACTCAGGCCAAGTGCACTTTCACGTTAAGATGATAACAACATGCAGATCTCAGCTTCACAGTTTCTGTTAGCTGCCTGAGGATTTTCTTTGACAGCTTTTTGGCCATAAGTAGTGTGAAGAGTTGCACACCAAGAACTACTCGGTATTTCTTGTCTTTTATTTCAAACATGCGATGTTGAATTTCATGAGGCAGGAGTTCACCTGCAGGAGCTCAGGACTCTTCCCCTTCCACTAGGATTTCTAACAACCAAGCTACTGAGCCAGGCTGCTCTGCTCTGGCTACTTCTTGCATTGCTTTTAGCAAACCTTGTCTGAAGCAACAGCAATGCTTCCCATCCCACTTCTATCTCACATCTGAACTGCTCTTTGACAAGGAAACAATTTGAGGCTTACATTCCTCCTTTAGCTGAGGCAGTAAATAAACCTAAGTGACCCTAAGTGACCCCAAGTGACCCCCTTCCCTGGGTAAGTGTTTTAATGAACAAGCTAGTTATACAAAAGATGGGCATTTTACTCTACCTATATGATCAATTTCCATAGTCTTCTTTTAAAAGCATTATACTTTTGTTGCCAACTGAGCATAGGCACAGAACATGTAATCACTGAGGTCTGGCAAAAATTCCTAAATATACTAATGCCTGGAGGTTGCACAGAACCAGCTACAATTTTTGACATCAGTGCTTGAGCATCATGGGAATCCAGTTCATAACATGACCTAGAAAGAGGTCTTAATTATTCTTAGATAATTAAGGTAACTTTAAATCATATTTTAATTAGTCAATATGCCTGCCTGGAGTCTTGACTCTGTGCTTAAACTCAAGGGAGCAGAAAAATTTCTGCTATAATCCATTTTTGGCAATTTCTGTTGGCTAGCCTTCTCCTCTCAGTGCACAGGGGTTTGGGACTACCATTTGAATTATGCAACCCTTCCCATGCCCTGAGGACTGTAACTCTTGATTCCAGGGAAAAGTGTTTCAAATATAGCTGCTACACTACTGAACTTCAAGATCCCTAAATCCTCTTTTGGCTCTAACCTAACTTCCCATTGAAGATCTTTTAACGTCCAGGAAGTCTATGAAACTGAGAATTTCAGATTGTTTGCTAAAAATGCAAATAAGGTTGAAATAAGGTTGAACAAATACTTAAGTCTGAATACACTGTGCACAGTTTTATGCCTTTTCTTCCAGCTGGAGATTAATTAAATTAATGAAAAATTGTTGCAGTAAAACCTGACACTGTGAGCCACATGAGATAATTGCATGTACAGAGCTGAAATCGAGCCCATTTAAAGATTCCCTAAACTTCATGAGGTTTTTCATATTCACTCAGACCACTTTGAGGTTTTATGCTGAAATTATGTCTAACTTGGGGTTTTGACATGACACCAAGTGAAATTCTGTTTCAATTTTCAGTTCCATCCAAAGGCCCTCTTCCCAAAAAGGGGACCTTATCCTTATTTGCTGTAAACCAGCATCTCCACATTACTTTCAATAAGGCTGCAGAAGTTTACAACAACTGAAGAGCTAATCCTACTGAAGCAAAGCCATGTGGTGAATTGAACCAAAGAAAATGTTCAAATGAGTAAGGCCAGCTGTATAACACGGGCATACTCTGAAGATGGGCACTGTGCCAAGCTTCCCCATTAACTGCCTCCCTATGCTTCATTGAAGGAAGTTTGAAGCCAGTCCAAATCTCCTAAGCTTCCCAGCACCGCCCCTCTGTTTCTACTCCAGCTGCGGCTTCCAGACGCTGCTCTTGTTGGCAAGAAAAATGGGAACGCACACAAGGAAGTTTTCTAAACAGTACTTTGCGTGAGCTGCAGAAACGGGGCTTAGTCATGGGTAACTCTAGTTCCTGCAGCAGCAGTGTTGTAGGGGCTAATGATGAGGAGCCAAGTAGAGGAAATGAAGTAGGAGGAGAAGCTGGTGCTGGAGAAACAAGGAAAAAAAAAACATATGGGAAAGCTAGAGGTCATCTGAGCTTGTTTCAAAGGAAGGGAGAAGAGGCAGCTCAGAAAGCATAAAGACTTTTGGAAAAGGCTGAGGGGAAGAACAGGATGGGAAAGGCCAAAAGGAAGTGTATGAGATAAGGGTCGTGAGTGAGGAGATGTTTGTAAGGCAGTTATGTGTCTGAAAAGGAAACTGAATGGGGCAGCGTGGTAGAAGATTGAAGAGCTCTTTTAGGACAAATAGTCAAGGAAGATTCACTGGGCCAGGAGATTGTGGTGAAAGTCAGCAATAGACACCAAATCTGGGGAGATTGGAGCCAAGAGCTGAAGTGGGAAGAAATTCAATAAGATGAAAGGCTCAGAGAGAAAACCATGGGTTGACTGAGGAAAAATCTGGAAACAGGATGTGTGCGGGGAACACCTGACCAAGGAGGTGGGAGACCAGAGAGGCTTGACACAAGCATGGTGATGGGGACATTAGCAAAAAGGCTTCTCCTGGGGAAAAGAGATGGTCTGACATGTCGGTATCCAGTAAAGGACAGTCTCACTTAAAACTGAAACACAGATCCTCATTTCTGAGCATCAACATTTCCAGTGGCACACATAACTGTGAAAGCCAGAGTTAATTTTGTGCTGGAATGATCAAAAATAACATGTATTGGAATGGTTCTGCCCATCGGCTATCTGTGCTGTTCAGTATTAGTGTTCTGGCACTTTACTTCACTTGTTCCAAAACAGCATTGCTGAAGCCTATTGGCAAGCAGTCTCAATTCCCTCTCATGGCTATTGCAGAGACGATAGCAACTTATTACTGCTATCAATTAATCACTAAGCTCAAGTGGGGCTTGAAAAGGAAATGAGAACAGAGTGAAAGGCACATTGTAGAACAGATGAATGAATGTGCACAGGCCAGAAGGGCTGTTTGGAAAGATTTTAGATTTTTCTTTTTTTCTTTTTATCCCAAAATGTTTAAAAAAACCAAACCAAACCAAAACAAAACAAAAAAACACTTCAAGACTTAAAAAAAAATCATGAATAAAATTTCATAGTTTTGCTCTCAGCAGGACTTCTGGCTTAGGTCTTTCAGAACAGAGAAGACACACAATGAATGAGACAGGGAGGAAGGGAAAGGACAATTCTTGGAAAAATGCAGTTCTTATCCTACAGGCTGTCACCAAGCCCCTTTGCTGTGCTGGGAAATCAAGCCTGTCAGCCAGGCCACAAAGTCCATATTTCCCAGTCCCTGGTGCGTGGTCTGGAGGACTGAAACAAAGACTATTTGCTGCTTGCCTTCTCACTTTAGCTATGCTCTCTGATGAAAAATGTTCAGCATCAGTACTTGAGCCTTCCATCAAAATTCTCAAATTGGAAGGGCTGATGTCTTTAGCTAGTGCTCTCTCTGCTCCTTACGGTTATGACACTAGTTCTGTTACAGAATTGTGCATACAATACTATGATAAATACTCAGAAGATAGTTCACTAAGTGTTTTACTGAGTGTTATACATAATCAACAGCTAGTAAGCCAGAGTTTCTTTTTCCTTTTATAGTCTCCAGAGCACATATGACCCCTCAGTGCCCTCGGCCTGGCCTGTGCCGGCTGGCAGGAGGTCCCTGAGGGAAGTGCCAGCCGATGGCTGCAAGAGTTTAGCACAGACCAGCCCCGCTCCCTCCCCCTCATCCCTGCCAAGTCCAAGTCATCCCCCAAGTGTGCATGTTATAACTCTCTTTAAATGGGGAAGCCCTCAACTTCTGAGACAGAGTCAATTTTAGCTCTCTCTACAATGCCAAAGGAGAGTCCTGAAGCACGAATGGAGTTTTACATTTATTCACTAGCACAACACTGACTACAAACCTTGTTCCTTTGCCTTCTGCAAAGTGCAAAGACATTGGGCCAAACATTACCGTCAGTTGCAATGATGTAGACTTCATGCAATTCTGTTTCACTTCAGTGATACAATAGGGTAAGTACTATGACAGTGTATTTATAATAGATTAAATTCCTAATTCTTCTGTACCATTCTGTGTAACTACACTCTGCCTTGGTTCCTTTTAGTCGGACCTTTCCTTAGCTTATTGTTATGCCTGACAATAGCAAAGATAGCTTTGTGTCATCTATAGTCTCCAGCTTTTATAAAATTTAAGTTGCTTTGGTGAGCTACCCTCCCACCCCCTAATCTCCTGTTATAAAGTTAGCATTTGGGGGGGGGGGGAGGAGGGGGAGAGGAAGGCGGGGGCCACAGTACACGACAAAGAGGTTTTCCTTCTTTTAAGTAGCTGCATTTATCAGAGTCCATGCTCTTTATTCCAGAACAAAAGCCAGAGGTTATATGAAGAGGTTTGAAAAGCATGTGGATGGCATGTACTGGATTTATTGCCACTCTATAAATTCCCACAAAGGTTTGACTTGCTTTGTTTTTAATCACCAGCAATGAAACAGTTCACAGTACACTGCAAACACAGAGCCAGCTTTTTGTTTGAGACAGTTGGAGAGGAGGGAGAAAGAGGGGAAAGGCTCATGAGAAACATGAATGAGTAGGTTTTGCTGACTCTTCTAACTACAGGGCCTGACGAAGTGCCTATAAACACATTTCCCATGCTGTTAATAGCAGAGCAAGAGCTTTGTTGTATGGTAAGTGGGTATTTTGAAGATTGTCAAACCTAGACAAGTGGGAGGAAAACATAATTAACATCTCTAAAGAACATAACATTAAAAAGTTGATCTGTAGTATAAAACATATCTTAACTTTGACATTTATCTAATAAAAAATGCATTTGCTTTACTGATTGTATTTTCAATTTGCACCTTTAATTTTTAGCAACTTTTTACTATATACAATCTCCTAGTCTATCTAATCCAAATCACAGACTTCAACCACAAGTACTGGTTTTGGTTGTTAAGTACAACTATCTGTTGCACAAATGCAGTTACTGATCATGTAAGGTTACATGATTGCAAATAATGAGAAAAAAGAGAAAATGTATAAGAACGTATGCCACAGCATGTACCTGAAAGGAGTCAAATTTTCCTTGATTATCTTAACCTATTTCAGTCAAAATTTGAAAAGAACTGTTGTAGTAAAATCTCAGAAAAAGTTTTGGCAGACATAAGCATGAATCCTTTCCATTAAAATTAAAAAAAATACTAAACAATGAGATGAAAAACATGTTTTAAAAGTATCTTAACATGTCCAGATTTCAGGAGACACGGAATTCCAATCTCTGTGATTGACATCTTGCAAAAACAGGAATTTTCTTTGGTCACTGAATTTTTAAAACAATATGAGATCCAACACTCAAACTCTGGATCTTGTGGTGTCCCTAGTGATACTGTTTTCAATTTCCTTCAGAATAGGCCATAAACTTTCATTCAATTCAGGTCTTCATTCTGATTTACTGTGCCATTTCTATTAGCACTAAGCATTTTACAGGTTTCTTCTTTTTGGCTGTACTTAGGTAAATCCATTGCAATACTTTTATTTCAAGAAATTCATTTACTATTTTATTAGAAAGAGAAGACGCTTCCTGTAGTTCATCTCAATCATAGCAATATCTTCTGAAAATTATTCAATTAATCCACCGTGCATTTGCTATTGGAACTGTTGATAATTTCTAAACTGTATTTTTGCTCCTTATTTGCACGAGGTCTGAGAGATGTTTCTTTGCTGTTGTCAATGGAATAAAATTACAGAAACATACTAACGCAATCTGGTGTCTGTAGTTGGAAACCAGATGATCTTCAAAACAGGCTGAGATGTCAATGCAAACTCAGGTCTATAATATACCCCCTGTAGTTGTACTCTGGAGTTCACATAGCATTTTCCCTACAAAAGAGCCACAAAAAAGCATTATGCATTTGCTCAGTGACATTTTCCATCTGTTTCAGTGTGTATTTCTCTATTCACTCCCCCCCTTCCTTTCATCATATATCATCTTCCATGATACCTGCGTGATATGTATAATTGGACGCCTATGCACAAATGTAATTGAATATTGCCCACAGAGACACACATGTTTTAGAAATAGTTTCCTTCATACTTCCAAACTATAGATCCCAGTCCAGCACCACTTCCTCCAACACTTCAAAGCTCACTCCTAATGAATGAGGTTTCTACCTAGCCGTCTTCATCCATTCCCTCACCTTAGTTGTCTCTGCAAACAATGTCTTTACATGTTTAAATATATATTTATACACACATACTCTTTCACCTAAAGGTCTCAGCCCTTCATCTTTTTCCATAGGTGCACTCTTTTTTTGGGGGGCACCAAATTGCAAAGTGCAAAGCTGCAGGAGGCGATCACTATCCAGGCTCAGTATATCTCTAGCTTTGGGGTAATACCTTAATCCAAACTACAGCAATTTCTTCCAATTGCTCATGGCCTCCACCATGTCTTCTCTTGTTGTTTGTAAAACATAGCTCTCCATATGACATTTTTCACCATTAAGGAAACAATAGCCTATTTTTTTACTCTAGCCAGAGAAAATGACATATAGAGAGTCACAAATCTATCACTTAGAGCTCTTAAAAACAATAACAAGAGTGGCGGCTGACCAGATGTGGAGAGGTAAGGAAAAGAGTGAGGGTAATTAGATTATTGGAAAAAATCAAGTGGAAAAAGGAAGGTAGAAGATTGTACATAAGAATGGATAAGAACTTGAGAGGCCAGGTATTGTCAGCACATTAACTAAAACTTCACTGCCCTTCATCTCACCATCCTCACCCTGGGAGAGCTTCTGGTGCTGTTCCCTCCTGCTGGCTCTGGGAGCCAGCACACTGCCAGCAAGGTGTGAGAGGGAGAGCATGAGGTACAGCTGCAAAAAACAAAGCTCAAACCCCACATGGAAGGTGGAGCTTTGAAGTAAAAGGAATTAGGCTGTTGGCAGAGCAGGCTCTGGGGTTTTGTTGCCATGTCAGACTCGTGCAGTAGCTAAACAAGAAGAATTTCAATGCAGCTTTCCAAGATTTCAAAATGTGCTCTTCCTGGGGTGCAGTTAAATATATTCAGGTTATATTCAAATAGTGATTCCAGAGGCTTCAATTACAAGCATAGAAGCAGCATGGATTGATAGTCTAAAAATGCACATGAAAGAAGGCTTTGGGCAATGTTAAAATGAGAAAAAAAATGGACGAAACCCTTTTAGTTTTGGTTGCAATAGAGTTAATTTTCTTTCTAGTAGCTTTTATGCTGCTATGTTTTAGATTTGTGCTGAAAACAGTGTTGAGGGATGTTTTAGTTGTTGCTGAGCAGTGCTTGCACAGTGTCAAGACCTTTTCTGCTCCTCACACTGCCCCACCAGCAAGTAGGCTGGGGGTTCACAAGAAGCTGGGAGGGGACAGAGCTGGGACAACTGACCCCAACTGATCCAAGGGATATTCCATATGAAGTGACATCGTGCTCAGCAATAAAAGTTGGGGGAGAAGAAGAAGGAGGGGAGGATGTTCAGCGTTATGTTATTTGACTTTCCTATTAACCAGCATGATGAAGTGCTGCCTTCCTGGAGACAGCTGAATACCTGCCTGCAATGGGAAGTAGTGAATGAATTCTTTATTTTGCTTTGCTTGTGCACAGTTTTTGCTTTACCTTCTTTCAACTCATGAGTTTTTCCACTTTTACCCTTCTGATTCTTTCTCCCACCCAGCTGGTGGGGAGTGAACAAGGAGCTGTGTGGGGCTAAGCTGCCTACCAGGGTTAAACCACTACATCTTTCAAACGAGACTTTTGTTGGTTTTGACTCCAGGAGATACAGTAAAATGAGCAGTTTGAGGAAAATGGCCTGACTAACAGTACAGAGTGGCACAGTCTTCAGTGCATTTAATTATTTCACTTCTGGATTTGTGTGAATTGATATCTCAGCATGAATATTAGACACTAAGAATGAGTGAACTTAATAAAAGAGCACAAAAGGTAAGAAGTACTGGAGAGGATGCTGAAAACATGCTAACTAAAGGAGCATTGCAAATCTAGGATCTCAAGAGATTTCCTGATTAAAAGCTAATGGCTGCCTGCTTAGACAGAAACATATGTGTTTTAATTGTGGGGTTTGTTCCTGAGCCAAGAAAGGGCTCATATGCTCTGTTGCCCAGGGATGCAACACCTGAAGTTTGGCTGCTGGTTGGAAGCATTGAGGTCATAGTGCAGGCTCAGGTTCTCCTACCTTTATACCATGAATACAGGGGGAGTGAGAGACCTACACATGAAATTCCCAGCAGTCAGTACTAGACCTGGGCTACCAAGGCAAGATCTCATGGGAGTGGTTTTATAGAAAGGCAATTACATGGAGTCTAACTTGGTATTACATTTAAACTCCTTGATGCACGTCAGATTCACAGGTAAGGATTATAGACAAGAATCACATTAGTATTTCATTTCAAATCAGAACCGTGTTTTTGAAAAGGATCTAAGTCATCCCCATTTATCGTGCTTTGGTCTTAGACCACCCAAACTGGAGTGGGTTTGAACAAAACCAAAGAAGAAAGCGTGCTCCAACCACTAGCAGATATTCAGCATATGGGACCAGATGGGGGTAGTCTAAAATCTGCCCCAAATATGTGGTGTGGTCACTAAGAGCCCAGCACCAATTCCCACACTTCAAAGCTGTTCCTAATATGTCATATAATATGTCGCATTGCTAACATAGACATAGCCACAGCTTTTAGCTACTTCTTATGCTGAAGTCATGCATTTTGAGTCCAGATGACTAGATCACTCTTTTCTCTCAAAACACAGCAAATGCCGTGCCATTCAGTCCTCGGAGTGCAATTAGAAACCCAAGCTCCAGACCCCAGTCATACCTGATTTGGGGACATGCCCAAGTGGCACGTCAGAGGCCTGGGAAGGTTGTCACACTGACTGTGGGAGTCCCACTACTGCAAAGGGCTGTCAGACGTGGGATTAATAGTTGGGCATTCCTGAAGCTCAGAATAGCAATCAGTCATCACCCAGAGACTAATGGAGCTTAAAAGGGCATAAAACCCAGCGACTGGATCCAGTCAAAACAAGCAAAAGTCTGAGCAGCGAGTGAGACAAGTTGTAACAGGTATCAAGCAGAGCTATCTGAAGGCGCCCCATCTTTCTCATTTTCTCACTTTTCTCTATTTCTTTGGAGTCACAGCATGAAGAAGCTGGAGGGAAACTGGAGAAATCTTTCAAAAACATCATTAAACACACATGTTCAGAAAAAATGCATTGTTTACATTAAATACATAATGCAGGAAACTGCTCTGTCAGAGAACTTGTTCCTCACTTGATTATGATTTGACAACAACAAATAGAAAGAACTAGTTATAAAATAAATGACAACTGAAAACACGTGCATTTAGGTCTTTAGCTCCAGAATAAATTAAGTACAAATGTAGATTTTTCATGTATGTGCCAGAAGTCAGATATGTATTGTTATTTTAGCCTATTTAACAGGTTGCTTGTATGAGAAGTTTTTTTCTGACACTGAAATACTCATTGTGAAAGAGCTTTAAAGGTTTTTTTACTGATACAATTAAAATGAAAGTTTTTTTCCTGCTTTTCTGTTCCTGTATAGCTACCATAAATGCCAATTAAGCTTCCACATATATGCTGACGGCAACATAGACCCTAAGGTCTATTACATCATTAGGTCTATTTACTTCTTTAAGTCTTTAACGGTTTATAAAATCTGGTCTTTGTAGTTTACGTGATAGATGTATTTATTTAGTTAAACTAAATTGTTTAAAAAGCCCCCAAATATTACCATTTAATGGGCCATGTTCAAGAATAAATACCTGAATTCAATTCATAGGTAATACAAAGTGACTATCAACATTTAAAGAAATATTCTTGATTCAACCATCAGGCAATTTTGATGACAGCTTTGAACTCCATAAGCTAATGTTCAGATCATTCTGCTGTAACAAAGTCCCCTTGAGATTTGGTCAGATGTCTTTACATTACATATTTTCAAAGGAATTTAAACTCTGAAATCAGTTAAATCAATTTCAATGAAAGATAGGTGCTCTGTCGATGTAGGACTTGGTCTCCTTGTTTTTCAGTTTCTGACCTGTAAAATGGAAATTTCCAAACATTACCAGCTGTTCAAATGTCATTTTCAACAATAAATTTTCACATCAGAAACGACAAACGAAACCAGGAGTCTGCAGAGCACAGGTAGACATAAGCGTAAATAGTTCATGTTATTCCAAATTGTCATCATTTTATTTGCAGACCAATTCTGTGATTATCTCAAGACCTTAAAGAAGCAGAAAACATCGACATTTGGAGCTCACTGTCATTCTACAGGACACGTCACCCTCCCTCAGAAGTGTCATTTAACTCCTCTACATACAACTTCTCTTTTTTACTGTCTAGTTCTACCTCCATTACTAAAACATCTATTACTATAAATGACTTAAGGCTGCATAGCCAAGGGCTTTTTTTCATAGTCTTTAACTACTTTATTATTAGGATTAGAATATTAGGATTAGGGTGGTATTCAGAAGTCTCAGTCATGTTATGCAAAACCTCACAGCAGTAGTCGATCCCTGTTCTGAAGACCTTAGGCTCTCAGTAGGTATGAGCGACAAAAAAAAACCTGCTTCCCTGACATTATAGATCTCCCAGCTGTAACACAACTTGATGCTTCTGCTCTGAGCAATTATCACACACTGGAAAGCAGAAAGTGCATCATAATTGCTCAGACAACTCTTTCCTGTTCAGGCAGTAAGTGGCAGCATTGCAATAGCCTTTGCTTCCGTATCTTCTTTGTTGTTGTCTTTCAAGGCAGTCCCTCTTTTCTGCTCAAGCATACAAATCCCCTTCTGCTTTCTAATGCGTAAAATCTAATTTTGTATTGGATAACAATATATTATATTTAATATAAATAATTTTATATGAAGTCAAATAATGAAGAAAGAAATCTGCAGATTTGGGTTCTTTTGTGAAACTGTGTATATCAAAAACAATCCATCAATTTCTGTGCTCTCAGTCAGGGAGTATTCTAGATCCTTATCAACATTTCTAAAAATGTGTGTTCCTGAACAAATTAAAACAAGTATAAGGACAGTTAGAGTCTTTTCTTTCAGCCTATAATGTAGATCCTTATTCTTGAACTTTATGTTTGATAACCACTAAAAAATAAGCCTGCAAAATCAGCATCGGATCATTTCACGTTAATTGACTTGCCAGTGATACAGGATCGGATTTACCCTGTTTTAAAAGGGCTTTTTGGAACAACAGCTGTCATTTTTTCCTGGCTCATTATCATCAGCAGCCATAAGGAAACTGCAATCAGAACGGAGGAGACAGATTTGCTGATGAAGCGCAAGCTTACCTCGTATCTAACTCCCTCTCGCAGACCCCTTTGTTGGCTCTGCAGTGCTAAAAGGAACAACTTGCACCAAGAATTCAGTGTTGTCACTTACATAAGCATATAGGCTTAAATATGAATTACACCCTTTTCAGAGTCTGCTGAAGTCAATGGCAATTTTCCAGTTGTGGGGTAGGACTAAAGAGTGGATCTGTTCAGCAAGAAATGGACTCCCAGGATAACTGCTTTTCTGGGTAGAACTGCGGTGATTAGTTTGTGTGGACTTCAGTTCTTAAGCTGGTTTCACACCATCTGGCTTCTTGCCTACCATGATGCTGGATGTTACTTGTCAAAGGTTGATGCTTTCACTGGTGTCGCATTTATGTTACTGGCCTTTGCAGAGAAATGAGAAGTGTATGCTCTGTCTCTTGAGGAAGATTGTCTTTATAAAGATCCAGTTTCCTCATAAGAACATGGCAAATTGTGTAAGGCAGCTTTTCATTGAGAAACTCTGCTTATTAGCTGTCAAGGTTAAGAGGTGAATGAGAAGACTCATTTATTCTTCGGGGCAAAACAGAACATTTCCAGTGATGGAATTCTGGAAACACTCGTAAGAGAAATAAAAAGGCTTCATATTTTGCACCATGCCTATGTCAAAAAATTACTGGTTTTACAACATTTCTGAGTCCCTGTTTTGAGTAGTGTAATATTAACTTAGGCCTGACCTGGTGCCTGGGCTTTTTTGTCATGTTTAGAAGAACCAGTCATAATAATATTTTAGTGGAAACTTTAAAAATTTTAGTTAAAATTATGATACACTGTGTAGTCTGGCAAATTATTCAAAATTCATTTTCAGTGATATTTATGTTTTTCTGCAACAAGCCACACCAAGTACAAACAATTTATTCACCATGTTTTTAATATACTTTGGAATACTGAGAACAAAAATGCTTTATAAATGTTATAAATTATTATTAATTATTACTACAGAAGTTTTTCTTCATCATCTCCCTGACCTTTAAGGAACATTAATGAGAAAGTTTACTCGTTGTGAGTGTGAGCTGGTTTTAATGAATGTCTTTCACTGAGACTATATGACTGCTAAGATGAAAACTCTCAAATGTTAATGCACTTGAGGTTTATAATGTCTAATGTTAATGTCATAGGACATAGGTCAGGGAAGTGAACTGGGACTGATTGTGCATAATAAACCATCTGCATGTTATTTTGCAGCAACAAAACAGAGTAAACTAAGTCCCAGGACATGTCTACTGAGTTATGAAGTTATTGCAGGACTTCATCTAGCATTAATGAGGCCTCATTTGAACAAATGGGAAATTCTTGAAATAGGATATCACAGAGCTAACTTGTGAGGGGCTCAAGGGAACAAATTTTGAGAACAGGCTAACTAGATTTGGCCTTTAATGATGCATAGGGAAAAAGAGGAGAGGAACTTCTCACATTTCATATTCCAGTGTTAGGCTACAGAAACTGCCCTCTGCCCCCTTGAGAAATAAAGAAGAAGGATTTTTTGAAGGATTTCTTTTTTCTTTTGTTTTTCTGTCCTTTCTTCTATGTTATTGTAGAGGTCAAGATTTGAGATTACATGTTCACACACAGAATAGTGAAAGAAATCTTTAAGCTGGATGTGTACCTTTACCATTACAAGGCATAAAAATTTTCTAACGTCACTGCCCCTACTGTGCTCTAAACTACATTTTGCCTGTTAGCATCTGGCTACAAATGACAGTTCTCAGGCTAAGCTGTTACGTCAGCTAGATAGTGATTCACAAGTGCTTTTATTTTATGGTCTGGTTTACATTCTACTTAGCTTTGGACTGTTCTGTGATGCGAACAAAAACTGTACATAGGGTAGAGGAGAACTAGAGAAACCAAATATCTTTTTTAAATTTTAGCTCTTTGAAACTGAATTTAATTCTGAGCTATATGATTTGGAAGTTTCTAAGTCTGCAAATGTTTTAAGACCACTAGTTTCAAGTATTAAATTGCTTTTTATTGCTACAAGTTACAGCTTCAAAATATATAAAGGAAGGTGCCCCTAAAATGGTAATGTGCAATGTGCAAGGGTTATATTATCCAATTAAAGGCATGTGCATCCTGTTAGCATTTAAGAGAGCAAATACACAACCAGTTCTCTTAGAAGAGATGCATTTATTTCTCCCTGCGCTCTCAGGCTCACGGAAGCACGGGTTATGCCAATTTTCCACCCAGATTCTTATACTCTTCCTGTGGGATAGCTAAATCCTGATACTACAAAGTGACAAACTCACTTGTACTCAAATTTGCTCTTATAGGATTCCCTGGAGGCTAGTTGAAGGCAGTGAATGTGGTTAATACCAGCAGAGAATTTGAACTACTTGTTGTTAAGCGGGAAAATAGCATCAACAACCATTGTCATAAGTCTCTTCTGCAAGCTTTATAAGAAATTAGAGATATGTAAATAAGGTACAGGAAATTATTTTCCTTTCCAGAGAATTAGGCTGCTTGATTACAGCATGCTTCAGTTATTTAATAACATCTGGAGAGGCAATTTCAACTGCCTTCAAGATACAAATTAGACAAAAATCTTGGAACGTACCATTTATGTACTGGGAAGACACGGAAATATTGCTGTTTATGAAGCAGGAAAATAAATAACAAGACATGTATTTTATGTTATTAGTCAGTGCCTAACTCTCATTTTTCTATGAAATTCTTTTTTTTTTTACCTTATGTCAGTCATTCCTGACAAGTTATCTTTTTAGAATATGCTGTCCGTTGTTACAGGAGGGGATATTTTAAAGCAGTTGAGGTATTTTGGCAACCACCAAAGTTCTATAATCTAATAATAGGAATCACAGAATCATAGAATCATAAAATAGTTTCAGTTGGAAAGTTCATCTAGTCCAACCTCCCCTGCAACAAGCAGGGACAACTTCAACTAGCTCAGGTTGCTCAGAGCTCCATCCAACATGACCTTGATTGTTTCCAGGGATGGTGTATCTACCATCTCTCTAGGCAACCTGTTCCAGTGCTTCACCACCCTCACTGCAAAAAATTTCTTCCTTCTATTTAGTCTAAATCTTCCCTCTTTTAGTTTAAAGCCATTACCCTTTGTCCTATCACAACAGGCCCTGCTAAAAAGTTTGTCTCCATCTTTCCTGTAGGCCCCCTTTAAGTACTGGAAGACTGCAATAAGGTCTCCCCAGAGCCTTCTCTTCTCCAGGCTGAACAACTCCAACTCTCTCCGCATAGGAGTGGTGTTCTATCCTTCTGATTATTTTTGTAGCCCTCCTCTGGACTCGCTCCAACAGGTCCATGTCCTTCTTATGTTGGGGGCTCCAGCGCTGGATGTCGTACTCCAGGTGGGGTATCACAACACCAGAGTAGAGGGGCAGAATCCCTTCCCTCAACTTTCTGGCCATGCTTGTTTTGATGCAGCCCAGGATGCAGTTGGCTTTCTGGGCTGCGAACGCACTCTGTCAGCTCACATCCAGCTTTTCATCCACCAGTATTCCCAAGTCTTCTCAGCAAGGTTGTTCTCAATCCCTTCATCCCACAGCCTGTATTGGTATGACCCAGGCACAGGACCCTGCCCTTGGCCTTGTTGAACCTCATGAGGTTCACATGGGACCACTTCTCAAGCCTGTCCAGGTCTCTGGATGGGATCCTGTCCCTCAGGCATGTCAACCGCACCACTCAGCTTGGTGTTGTCTGCAAACTTGCTGAGGGTGCACTTGATCCCACTACATCATTGATGAAGATATTGAACAGTACTGGTCCCAGTACAGACCCCTAAGGCACACCACTTGTCACCCATCTCCATCTGGGCATTGAGCCATTGACTACTACGCTCTGGATGCAATCATCCAACCAATTCCTCATCTCCCAAACAGTCCACCCATCAAATCCATACCTCTCCCATTTATAGAGAAGGGTGTCACGGGGGACCATATCAAAAGCCTTACAGAACTCCAGATAGATGACATCTGTAGCTCTTCCCTGGTCCACTGATGTAATCACTGCATCATAGAAGGCCACTAGGTTGGTCAGGCAGGACTTGCCCTTGGGGAAGCCATGCTGGCTGTCCCTGACCTCCCTGTGCCTTAGCATAGCTTCTAGGAAGATCTCTTCCATGATCTTATTGGACACTGAGGTGAGGCTGACAGGGCGTTAGTTCCCAGGGTCCTCCTTTCTACCCTTTTTAAAAATGGGTGCAATAGTTCCCTCTTTTCCAGTCCCCAGGGACTTCACCTGACTGCCATGACTTTTCAAATATCATGGAGAGTGGCTTGGCAACTGCTTCAGCCAATTCCCTCAGGACCCTGGGATGCACCTCGTCAGTTCCCATAGACTTCTGTATGTTCAGGATCCTCAGGTGGTCACAAACTTGATCTTCTCTTACAGTGGGAGGGACTTTTCTCCCCTAGTCCCTGCCTTGGGGTCCATCCACTTGAGAGATGTGGGGAGAGAGGTTGCCAGTGAAGATTGAGGCAAAAAAATGCTAAGTTAAAAATTTCATGGTAAAATAAACCTCCAGAACTTTCTACTGGGCACATACAGGAGCTTTGGACTGACATTCCTCTTGATTCTAGTCAGGGAAGATATGAAGTGTGTTAAAACGACATGCTCATGTCATCAGTCCTTAAATATAGACAGATACACCCCCAGTCTCTCCCTCAGGGTTGAACAGATTGTCAATGGAGAGAAAGAAGCATATAAGAGCACATTCCTGACTTACTATGGATATCTCTTCCAGGATGAGATGAATTATAGCCAAGAATGAAAGGCACCTCAGTGCCTAGTATGAACATGTACTTTGTAGACATCCTCGTTATGGCCAATGAATCCAGCCCACGGAGTTATATTTTTTTAGAAGCAAAGTGGAACTGCAAGAGGGGAATCCAGGGTTTACTGATCAGCTTAAGTCCATTCTTTGGAGAATCAGACAGCCTAAGCAGCAGGCATTTGCCCATATAGGCAATGTATGGAACCAGATGTCAAGGAACAAGCCTGATCAGTCTTTTTGCTTGATATGGTAAGGTGAGCAAAAGTCCGAAGAATACTAAAGGGTAAAATGAGATCAGAAATTATTTCTTCTCAGTTTTTGTCACACTCATATAGAAGGCTGGCTGGAGGGGTCCTAAAAACAAGGCCTCAAGCATTGCCCTTGATTGCAGAAAACTAATCCCTTTTTAGTGGAGGAGTCTGCTAGCTGGCATGTGAGCTTGGCGAAATCCAGGAGGGCTGGCCAGCCTGCCTCCAAGCTTGGCTTTTGTCTTGTAATCTGTAGGATGATTCTAGGACACCTCAGTTCACTCAGACCAGTAATATCCAGGAAAATCACCTCTGGGTTTTACTCTTTTCAGCCTTTTATGTTTTATCTATAACAAAATAATTCAGTTTAGCTGTTGTGCTTAGGGACCTGGGCACAAGTGAAATATTTTAATTATTCTTGTGGGGCCTACTGACACTGTATTACTGCCAGTGTGCTACTAAATTTTACCTCTGAGTCTTGCAACTTTTCCTTGTCTTGCAACTGAGGGACCATGCTAATATCTGCTTACTCTTCAGTATTTATTATAAATTATATAAATTATGAATATTCAAACTGTATATTAGAGGCGTATTCAATAAATCAGAGTAATGGTAAGCAAAGTAGCTTGCAGATGACATTCCGTGCAGTGAAAGAAAGAAGCTTCTGCAGAACAGAAACTGTGTTTTCCAGGTCTAGCATTGCCAGACAAACAGCATGTAGAAATAGTACCTGAGATGAGTGATCTTGAATAACTATATCCTTTACCCAGCTGTGACTAAACACGCATACCTAGCAGAGTGAATTACAGCCAATTACTTTAATTTACATAGGAATAACAACAATTTTCTGTATTATGATGTTGTAATTTCCTTTGCATCAGGTCACTCTTACTTATCTGATTATTTAGCTGACCAGCAACCTAAACCATCTGCACTCAATTAACAATGTAATTCCTGCTAAAAAGTGAGCTTGTGTTATTTGTAGGGATATTCATAAGGTTTTTGTTAATTTTAAGAAACGTCGTGCTGACTTGACTAACCGTTCATGGGAAAGGAAGAGTTGGCACTTACTGTAGGCACTGTGGCTGCTCCCACACATCCTCCTTCTTTGCTGCTATGGGAAATTTTTGAAGCAGACATTTTTAAACACCTCTTAACTGCTAACCCTGGGACACTGCAAAACAAAATGGCACAAAACTTGTATTAGTTGTCCGCTCACAAAGGACAACCTCAGTAAGAGTCATTTTGTTTGACTTCAGATACCCGCAATGTATACATTTACATTCAAGCTCATCACCCTTGGTTCTTTATGCAGGCAATGAAGAGAATGAGTCACATCTAGGACAAGATTCACGTCAGCATAGAAATTCACAAGGTTAATCCTATCAAACTGTAAAAGTGTTGATCTTTCTTCATTGATGGTGGTTAAATAAGCCCGAATAGTCTGAGCACTATTGCTCACATTATAGATGTCTAAAGTGAAGTAGAAGGAATCCAGGCAGGTCCTGGCTGTTCTTTGAGAATCTGAAATGCTTGTCACCTGCCATTTTGTTTTGCAATGATTTTATTGTTTAAGTTCAGACCATAGCATAGCTTTTTAGAAAGTTGGCAGACTCCTGGGAAATACACAAAAAGATGGAATATCTTTAACGGACAGCAAGAAGGAAAAGGAGTGATGAAAGAGGGAGTAGTTACAAACTATGTAAATTACAGACTAGGTTACATACTGCACCTCTGGCTGACACTCTAATAACACATACACAAATAACATCCTGGTGCTTTTGCCACACTGCTCTGTCCCGCATCCATCATCGTCTCTGTTACTATAGCAGAGCAGAACACTCTCTCCTTTCTGCCTCTTGACTGCAGGCAGTGAGTGCCCTGCAGGGAGAAGTGCAAAGCTCCGCCTCGCAATATGTAATGCAATTTTTGTCCCTATTTTTGCTCAGATACTCTTTAGGGGCTTACATTTTCCTGTGGTTGCCTGTCTGGGACAGATGTATCTATCTTACAGGTTAGTTCTTTTTAGATTTCTTTCTTGGTTTCATTGATTTTTCAAATCAGATATACAATAAATTTGTGTTAAATAAAAAATTTTGGCATTCCCTTTTCAACAGTAGGTGGTACATATACCAGAAATGCTCAGTAGTGAAATTTCAATGTTTATTTCCAGCCAGGAATGATAAAGATTTCACACTCCAAAATGTACGTGAAAGTCATGACTCTTTTTCATTCATCCTTTTTTTTTCCTGCCTTAAAATCCAGTTTTCTTCAATTTTGTTATTCACAGTATCAAAGACTGATTATATTCTTTCCCTTCCTTTTCCAGATATTCTGGACTTTTAAATTTCTTTCTGACACTTTGCATTGTGCCGGGAAATCTATCAGTGTAGTTCTCATAAGGGGTCTGCTCAAGAACATTTCCTCAGAGAAGTTTATAAAGTTCCTCTTCTTCCCATAGGCAGCAGTGTGTATACACTGCTCTGAGTGTCCTGGTTTCAGGAATGAACCCTGTTCCCCTGACAAACTGATGCCAAGAAGTGTCTCAGTAGTGTCCTAGAAATGTCTAGTTTGCCAAATGCTAGTTATTATTCTGTTCCTTAGAGTCTATCCTGTTAATAAAATCAAAACTTTCCAGGGGCCTTTCTGAGCACTGATGAACTAGTATCATCTAACTGCGCCCAGTGCTGGGCCTTTGTTTTGTGGACTTTTCTATTATAACTGAAATTTTGAACACTCTTTTTTTTCTGCATATGAATTCTTTTTAGGTATGGCAGCTTTCCAGAATAGCACTTATATGTAACTATATCAAGAGTACTTCATATTTTCCATGTATAGCACATTAAGTGAATTGAAGTTAAACATTCAAATTGATTAAAGCATGACACAATCACACAGTCTAAATCACAGATTTCTGTCACAAAACAAGATACAATGTCTGAGCAAATTCAGATATACCCTTTACATTCTTACCTTAATAAAGTGCCAGGTTTGCAAAGATACTACATCTCTTATAACCGGCCAGATTTAAAAATACACAGTGCAACAGAAATACACCATTCACCAGGTAATAAATTCACTAATTAAGTTATTCCACATTTCTTAGTGATTTTTTATGCTGAAAAACTCAAGTCATGCTAAGACACAGAAGCTGATGGTTGTCAGTACGAGAGCACCTTCCAGTAACTCACAGATCACTCCTCAAGGATTTCACAGGGATAAAGGACTGCAATGCAGTAACTTCCATGCAGGGTGATTAGTTATCCCTGTTTCTCCAGCAGCAGTGTAAGGAGACAAAGTGGGAGAGCAGCTATTGGTTCCTGCATTTGATAAATAATTGAAAGCTTCCCTTTGACTACATTATCACTTTACTCGCACTAAGATTATTACTGCCTTTCTAAGCATCTCCTGATTTCAAGTGGGGATCTTAAAGGAAAGCAAGCACAGGTAACCAAATAAGCCAGCCCTTTCTTTGAAAGGGATATAATTTTCAATGAAAAATCACAATATAACATTTGCTCTTGTTGAATCTCCTCAGAGAATATATATCTGTCTGACATGCCCATTTTGTCTTTTTGAAAGTCTAAGCACTTTGTTTATTTTTATAAACATAAACAGATTTTATTTTTTAATTCCTGTTTGATGGGGTAAAAGAGGAGAAGTTCACAAGTGTTTACTTTCAAATAGCTAAGGTGAAAATGTAAGAACTGGATGTTCTAACTGCTGTGTCTTCAAACACAGGTCACATCCATTTACAAAAATGTCTGTGTAGTTGTGGATTACCAGTGGACTGTGAGCTTTCATGCCCGGTTAAGCCAAGATAGAAAAGGCCTTACCAGTGGCATGTGACTAAGGTCACCTCCTATGTAGGCTCCAGAGTCCCACTGCAGCCTGTTGGTATCTACTGCATGTTGCTGCAGGTTCTTCTCTTTGTCCTCATCCTTGCAGGCAGGAATTTGGGTACTACACAGCAACGCTCCTGTTAACATTTCCATACTGCACTGCTTTCCCTGTGCTGCTCATTCATGTTCACGTGGTGCTTCTACACCTGATTTCACACAGCAGTGCTGGGAAGTTTTGAAGCATGAATATCAGCCTTCAGCAAATCTTCATTTAGCATTGCGCCTCCTGAGGAACTGATGTTCAGGCGCTAGGTCTTGAGCCTTTATATCTAATCTTAAATGGGTTCGTAATTCAAAACCTAAGTTTCTGGACTCCATTTATTTGCAGAAAGCACATCTGGACACAACATTGTCCAAACAAAGTTTCTAAACCCGTAGCCTACACTTGCTCTCAGGCTGCTACCCTGTGAAAAAGAGTTTTGTGACTAAATATAAACTGAAATTCATTTCTTAACAAAACTGATTGGTGTCCAGGGAAACTTCTGGGTTTGTTTATTTCACTTACACTGTCTTTTTTTACCAGTCACCACATGTCTTAAACCAGAATTTCCATTAAAATTCCTTTGAGATGTGACTACAAATATGTAAGCAAGTTGAATATGGATAAAATTCAGGAGTTTTGTTTGTGACTTTGTTGGATGCTATAGCTAGCTCCTTTTAAATTCTTACACCCATATTTCAGATCTAAATACCGATCTAAATACCTTTTTCTTTTTTTTTTTTCCTTAGTATTTGGGACTTGACTTGAAAAATTTAGAGAGTCTGCTTTTCAGAAGGTAGAAGTTATCTGCTTTAAAAAAATGCAGCTTGTTACAGTTGGGAAGCTTTTGAAGACGTTCATTTTAATGCTTATATATTTTGTCCCACTTATCAACAAGCCAAATAAAATCTAATTTTGTGTCTTCCCATATTTACTATAAATACAGTTGCTTGCTGAGAAACATCCTGTGAGAACAAAGCAACAACAAGTTCCCTGCTTGAGAGCTCAGAAGATTAGGCCAGTTGCAAAGTCTTTTTTCCTTAAAAAAATGTTTAGCCCAGGAAAATATAGCAGTTTGCCCTGGGCTTAACTAACTAGAAGAATCAAATCTCCTGCCAGACATCTTAGTTACGGGTTAAAGCTGTTTTACAGTAAATTGCAGATAGATATATTTACTAGTTCAAATGATGCTTTGAGATTCTTGCAAAGAGGTCAGTGGCACCTAGGTGAAACCCAGACTGGGTACAATGGGAGAGACAGAGAAAGATTTTCTATAATTATGTTGGAGATTTAAAAAAAAAACCAACAGGCTGTGTTGTGGGGTGGAGAATGCCCCTGAGAAAATTCAGGAGTTTCCATACACTTCTCTGGTTTTCTTACTCATCCTCCCACATTTCTCTTTGCTTCCTCATTTCCATCACAGCTGTAGTTTAAGTACTCTGGGCCTGATTCCGCTTTCCCTTGCCTCAGTTTCACTGCAGTCCGTTGGGGTTAGAGCTTGTTTTGTTTCTTTACTTCAGGTAGTAGTAATGTTATATCCAGGGACAGAAAGATAGAATTTGAGAGTGACATAGAGTTTGAGAATGATGCGCTGAGAGAAAAAGTAGAATGAAGACTATTTATTCACACATGCCAAGTCACTAAACTATGGAGAAATATTTTGTTCAGTTCCTTGTCTGAAGACCAAAGAATCTGCATACAAAAGTTTTTTCCAGTTATGCAGTGGCTATGGATGAGACATCATGTAGAAAATAGTCTTTACTGATTTGGGACGATTTTCCTCCAGATATACGACTCAGATATCACATTGGTCTGTGTTGCAGGAAAGAGTAAAGTGAACTACAATAATTTCAACCCAAAAATTAACATTGTGTCTATGGTGCCCTGGAGCATTTCTAAGAAATTTCCTTTCCATTTGAGTGAACAATATCCTAAAGCATCTCTAATAAACAGAACAGATTAGTGTTCGGAAGACGCTTAGGTCTATGGCATTCAATACTTAGGTCTATAGCTATAGTATTTCTAATAAATAATGAATCACAACCTGCACACATGTAATGCAAACAAAACAAATGCACTTCATGTATACCAGATCTTGCCCAAATAACCTGAGTTACTTGCTGTGAAGAAGATGAGATAAATTTTAAAAATGCGGCAGTCCTAACTATTAGCTATTCCTGTATGTGTTGCATTTTCCATTTCCTACTCCCGTACCTACCAGTTTCTGCCTTATTTGGGTGAAGGGACTGGTAAGTAGTCTGGAGCCATTGTAGCTGTTTCATATTAAAAGTGAGTATAAGAAAAAGACAGACATCTTCAATAGTCTAAGTGAGAACAAATATGAGAAAATTTCAGCGATGTTTCTTGAAGTAGATTCAGAATTTGTGGTATCTTGCAGAGAAAATGATCATAAATCCTCTAAAATTGCATTGTTCAGTTGACTGCAAAAAGAGGGTAAGGTTGCCAGGCTTTTAGAACTTTGTCTGTAATCCATAAAGAAATGCAAAACCCAGACTAAGCTGAACTGGATTTTTGTTTCTCTCAGTTCTTCTGTGTCAATGGGCAGGCAAGGTGACAGGAACCCAGCAAGAACTGCGGAGGATCAGCACCCTCTGCTCCACAGCCCTCTGTCCTTGCACAGATAGTGATTGTTTTCATGGGGAAGCCGTTGGGTAGCATTTGGGAAGTAAGGTAAGAAGCTAGCAGAGACACTACATCTGTGACATCCTCAAATCTTGAGCTGTCTGGAAAAATCCTCTTATGTATGACATAGGTGTCATACATCGTGTTCTCAGGCTGCCATATGTTGTTTTTTCTTCTACTAAACCAGTAACTAGCTGACGTCTGAAAGCACTTTCATTTTGCAAGTGTGACCCTCCTGCCAGAGATCATTGACAGCAAGGTCTGGACTCAAACAATTTGCAATCCCATTAAAATGGACAATCATCATCATCTCAAGCCTGCACTGAAAACTATTATCTACTTTCCCAAGGCACTATTAATAGGTAGTTTTCCTCCCTCACAAACACTGAATATGCACACAAATCAAGGAACACCTTACTGAGGAAAGTGGCACATGCAGTAACTACTTGAGAAAACACAGCCATGATATACTTAGTGATTTTAATAGCTATTTTCCAAATACACTCCTATACCATAAATCCCATGGGAGCGGGTAACCCTCCCATGCAGCCCTGCAGGGTGTCCTGGCAAAAGGCCACCTGTGCTAACTCAGCCACATTTCTACGGTGGAGGCTGTAGCATTTCTTTCCCTTGAGAAGGATCTGTAACTGAAAAAAGAACCCCTATTTCCCTTTACGTTCTTGCAGTGCCACTTACCAGTGACTTTTAAAACTACATGCTGCAAAGATTTTGGAGGCAGCATCCAGGTCTTCATCTGTCAGTGAACAGAAGAGCTCATGGTTACAGGGATCGTTTCATGTGCGTGATCTATCCACTTAGGAGACCTGGAGCCTCTCTTCAGATGTAGCCCTGGATAAACATATTGTGTAGATAAAATCAGCATATTTCCTGATGATCACCAAAAGATGGGAGCAGAGAGCGCCTTCCTCTGCAGAGCACTAAGACACAGTGTTTACATAACATCCTTAATCATTTTTTTTTAAATGTGTCACACAGAAGTTTTACAGTGCTGTTCGTCTCAAAGCTTCTTCCTTTCACGGTAAGAAAAGGGGCTGCTCTTGAGTCTAATCCAAGTTATTGTTCCAGCTAAAGACAGATTATGTTGCTGTATTGAGCAGAGCTCTGTTTATAGCAGAGTTTTTATATTTTTTTGTATTTTAAAGGTAGATACAGGTCAGGTCTCATCTCTTCAGGCATTCAAAAAGACCAATAGCATGTATTTAATAAAAAGAAGGACTTAGATGATTTTGTTTTGTTTCGTTTTAGGTACCTTGAGATTGTATAACATGTACAGAGTTTGTACATGTACTATATATAAAATGCAGGCTCAGTCAAGATGAGAAGGGCATTGAATGAAAAGCACGTTGTAAAATATTACTAAATTATGACAAACAACTTGATTTTGAGTGGCATATGAAGTATATCACAGAACTTATTCCTAAACTAAGACAACAAGACCTTTAAAAAGTTTTCCATTTGGCCCTCACTTTCTCAGGTTATTCAAGGAAAACACACATTGAATGAAGTGCCACTGATTCAATGTACAAAGCATAAAAAGCCAAAAATAATGTTAGCAGGAAATCCTCCAACTTCACACACAACATTTTATACTGCCAAGCTACTCAGTTTTCTTTTACGTACTGGAGATTTTAGCATAAATTATTATTTTACAATTGACAGCTGCTAGCATTCATACTGTTCAGTCCCCTCGAATGAACTTCATTTGAGATTGAATTATATGAAATCATTCCCCAATTAGCAAGCTATCCATTAGCAGTGATGTCTGATGATTCCTTATAAAGGCAAGAGACACTGAACATATTCTTCACTACATCTACAAATCATATGCCATGGTCAAACAACCTTAGGATTGCAGAGAAACCCTGGAATTACTTCAGATAATGTGAAATAAGATGCTGTGGCAGTTGCACAAAGACAAGGAAAATACTCCTTCCAGATCAGGACTGCAGGAGTTGTCTAGCATTGGCAGACTGCCAGTCTGGAAAGACAAGGATAGACAATACCTTTAGTCTGCAAAGGTTTGTCCCACCATTAAGCCTCAGCTAAAATTAAGTTGAAAGAAGATAATTCCTAGGAATTAGCTTTGAAAACAAGCATTTGTTAAGTTATTTATTTTTAATTACATATTAAGTGTCACTTTGGTAAGTTAAAAGCGGTAATACTAATTCCAAAACCATGTAATTTTGGTGAAAATAAGGGAGTGAGGATGCACATTAGAGGTCCTATAAAGCTGCTCCACTTTAGCACTTCTATCATGTTTCTGCTCTTTAGATTCCTTTCCAGATTAATTTCTAACTATTCAGACAGAGGCTGCTACTCATAGCCTCTTGCTCATTTTGTAAGGATATGACAAGATACTTAAAAATACTCCGCAGGCTGAAGGGAAGGATATTCACAGCAGTCAGTTTTATACACCCAGCTTGGCTGACTAAGTTGAAAAGCCATTATGCCTTGAGCTGTGTGAAATGAGCTCCTTTGAGGGACGTTGAGACCAAGACTACTTCATGTGCTCTCTGGCTGGAACAGCACAAGGTGGGGGCAACCAGCTGGAAAGCAGAGAAGGCCCTGGAAGTCCCAGTGATATGAAGTTGACCATGAGTCTGCAAAGGGCCATCACAGCAATGGCCAACAGCCTCCTGGGCTGCATTAAGCAGAGCGTTGCCAGCAGGATGAGGAAGGTGATCCTTCCCCTCTGCTCAGCACTGGTGAGACCATCCGGAGCGTTAGGTACAGCTCTGAGTCCCTCAGGACAAAAAAGACATAGACATACTGGAGTGAAGCCAGCAAAGTACCATGAAGATGATAAGCATCTGACATATGAGAAAAGGCTGAGGGAGCTGGGACTGTTCAGCCTAGAGAAGCGAAGATTCAAGAGAACCTTATCAATGTATACTAAAGCCTTCTTACTCTTACTTGAAACTTCTCTTGCTTCTTGAAATGTAAGTTATATCACCACTATAATTTTCACATCAATAAATCATTTCTAAATGATCCTAATAACATTATTTAGTGGCAGGAGTTTTGAAGGAACTAAGGGAATCTTATTTACACGTTGCCCTCATGCTTTCAGTCAAAGGCCATAAGTATTTGAATCTGTTCCCGTACTACCCCTGCATATAAAGCCATTTCTGATGAAGCAAGATAACGTAATTCCAAATATATATGCACAGATAGGAAGGCCAGCAAGTTAGAGCCAGATCTCTGTTCTGGGCTTCATATTACATTGCCCATATACATAAATCGGTAATTCTGCTCTGCTCGTATAATTCCTACACTTTAAGAGTTTTTACTTTTAAGAAGTTACTTTGCTATCAAGAAATGCACCAAATAACCAGTACTAACAACTGAATAAAAAGTCCTTGAGCCATAAAACAGGCCATAAATAAAAAACAGATTTCAGGAAGCATCTTGACAATAGCTACAACTGCCTGGAAGAACCACACATCAGGCTCCTTTTACAGCCATCCTTCATACCAGCTTTACTGTCTCTACCCCAGACAGCAGGCTAAGTAAGGTATCACTAACATATATGAAACCAGACGGCAGCCGGTATTGTTGCATAGCTTCCAGCTCAGCTGTCATCCCAACTGATTCTCAGTGGGCTCAAGTATAATCCATTGAAGATGTCATTCCCACAGGAAGCTGAGGATCAGTTCACACAGGACTTTGTGTTTGTTTGCGTATGTGTATTCACTGTAGTTAATGTCATTTTACTGACTGCATTTAAAAATTACCCTCCCCCCTGCACTGTGTGAAATGAGATTATCCCTCGAACCATGAAACTGTTTCTGACGAAATATACGTGAATCGAGCCACAGAATGTCTCCCACGTTCATGAGAACTACTGATTTCAGAAAAAACCCACCTAAATAGCTTCACATCCTATTTTTTCTGCATTACTCCTAATAGAAATAACGCATTGGTTACCTTTATAAGCTTATGCTCCAGAATGATTGCAAAGTGATTATAAGTAAATCTTTTATGTTTCAGACAGATATCAACTTTTTCCTACAAGATGCTGTGTTAATCATCTTCCCAGGATAAATTTTGAAAAAACTGAAACCGTCTTGACTCAAACAAAATTACTGTAAGGATAAATGCGCAATTGAAAACAGCAAAAACCAAGACTCAATAGTAGCATTCTTACTTATTAATGAAAATATTACAGCATATGAAGAAATACCCCAGCATATGAAGAAATGTTAATATGACAATCAAAAAATTTTAATTTAAGAGTCCGTCCATTTATAGATAGAATTAGAGGAGATGCATGTTATACCATTGAGCAGTGAGTGGTAAAGAACTGCTACAAAATCACTTTAAGTTCATTCTTCCAAATCAGTTCAAACTCAGTTCCCATGAGCATTGCCTACCAGGCTCTTTCACCTACAAATTCTATGAATTCATAGAAGTTTATCCTCTTCTGAGAAAAAGGGAGATAGCAAAATTCTGTATTTAGTACAACGGACTATGCTAAAGAAACAGGGATTTGTACATATGTTCATGTCTGTAAATCTGTGTGTGTCTTTATGGAGGGCAAAAGGGAGCTAAATTGAAAATAAATAATAACTGCTGAGATTAAGTGGAAACAGGAGCAAAATGAGTCTTAAAGAACTGTGTAATCCTAAAACAGTAAAGTTCAAATGAGAATTTGTAGTGTATCTGTTACCTTCTCTGACTGGCTGTGGAAAGACTAGATATAGTTTCAAGAAAAATCTTACTACAACACCTTCTAGCCAGCTGAATCAATTGAAGTCACATCACCTTCTAAGAGAGGCTGCAAAAGAATGAGGAAAAAACATATTTTAGAGAAGAAGATCTCTCTAATAAGGAGTAGTTCCACAGCACAAATGCAAGAATTACCTTTATTTGATACCCAGAGCAAAAGAACAAAAAAAATTTACTAGAGAAGGTGACAAAACTCTATTCTAGAAACAAGCATCTGTCCACAAAGAACAGGGAATAATCATTGTGTGATAAACCCGTGAGGTCCCACCGCTGACCAGAAAGGCACGGCTGTAAGAATATGTGGAGAACAAACACGCATTCCACAAAGCTGAAGAACTCGTACAAATAAGAAGGAGAAAAACAGAAATCCAAATGTTGCCAGTTAGGATAATAAACATGCAAAAATAGCCATCTTGTGTGTATTCTTAAGCATAGGAAGTCTGGTATCTTTCTGTTTCATAGTGCCTTAGTCATATTTTAATGCCTTGTGTACCCTAGAATAAAAGTATAGCATCTTACATGCCACAGCTTCCAACTATAGCAAAGGCAGCCAACACCCACTCACCAGTTATGATGTGTTAAGTGCTAAGTCTTTTACACTGGTGGGGCTGACCACCAGTTTACAGTCTGGATGACCGAGTACCCAGTACTGGTATTATAGGACAAATCTTTCCAAATCCTTTAGCAACACTGGTAATACAAATATTACCCTGTGCCAGCACACTGTCAAGAACTGTGATGCTGTCATCCACAGCAGTCTCAGAGAAGAAATAAAAGATGCAATAGGTGAAAAAGCACAAATATGACATCATGGAAGAGAGGTTGGAAAAGGTGAGTAAGGAACTGAGTACATCTACTTAAATAGCAAGTTTGGAAACATCCCTTCTTTTCCCCTTGAACTTTCCCTCTCCAAGTCTTCAGCCTTTGAAAAGGTGTTTGGGTCACTCTTCTGGGAATTTCTTTCATTTCTTAGCCAAGTCTCCACCCAACAGGTAGCCTCTTCTGATAATGGCAGAATAGTCTTATACTTTAAAATACACGAGTTGTGTGGCACCCAGCTTTTGAGATCTAAATTCCGGGGCTTACCCAAAAAGTCCCTCTATCAGAACCTAAACTCTGTTTCAACTGAGGAGGCCAATGTTGAAATATACTTAGTTAAGTATACTTAGTTCTCCTAAGGAATACCATCAAAGTCAGTGGGAAAAAGCTTTGAAAGATCAGACCCAAATTCCTTACCATTTTCTGTTTTATTTCTGTCAGTTGGCATTTTTATGTGTTAGTAAATACAAACAATTTTTTAACATGTACTGGAAAAACAGATAAATATTCAGGCACAGTTTGGAGTAACAAATGTTTCCAGGGAAATTTGCAAGTGAGTGTGGAAACAAAAATTCTACCTGGCAAGAAGCCAGCTAATGAAAGGACTTCTGCAATGGAAAAGGATGCTAACTGCAGAACATAACATGACCAAAGCTCTGATAAACATCCTGACTGCTTCATCCCCAGAAAAATTCTCTTTTACATAATGACTACTGTTGCTATGTGATCATCTTCTCCTGCATGTCCCTGTGAAGAACTAGTATGAGGGGGTTTTTTTAGCTCTTGTTGACTGATCTTCTGTTTCAGCAGCCAGTGGGAGTTTGCCCTTGACTTCTACAGAAGCTGGGTCAAGATCCAGAACAAACAGTGACAGAGATTGCTATTCTGAGTTGTATGAATTGGGTGAAAAAAACAACTAGAAGTGTAAGAGAAGGGGACAATGAAATGAATTTAATGGTAGAGAAGATTCTTTACCTGGAGCACCAAACAATACATTTTGGATTGACACTGTAGGCCCACATTTCTCACATCAAAGCAGAAACCTTCAAATAAAGCTAGGTGGTCCAACTTGGTAAACTTATCTGTTGTTTTAGTGGACAGGCCAAGGATTGACTACTCACGAGATCAGAGCTGGCAAAAATCCTCATGGTTGTACTAGACTGATTTATGCTGACTGAAGATCTAGCAATACCTCATCCTCTAATAAGTGAGGCATACAGGAGGCAATGTGCTAAAGCTTTTGATGGCTTTCTCTGCATTGAATCTATATTGCTAACAGAAGACTTCAGAATTAATTCTGGCAACATTCAAAAACATCTACTTGCAAAATGTTTGGAGTCAAGCCATACTGGCAGCAAATATTTGGAATAGATTTGAAAGGTATCATCCATGGCAATCCTTTATTTAAAAAAAAAAAAAAGAGATTTCTTGCCAAAAAAGTGTGCACAAAAATTTTACTCTCTGGACCAGCAGAAATGCAAGCCCTTTTCATTAGATGTAAACTCTATTTTAACAATTAGACATAAAAAGAAAAGAACTTTCAGACTAACATTCCAATAAATTAAAGAGATTGCTACTGATTGCATCTATGTATAATTTCAGTGAGATTATTTCTGATGTGAATTTAACATATCTAAAGCTGATCCCAAAATATTTTAGCTTTTCATTCATCATAAACATATTGTATAATCCCAGAGGAAGTGCTTGCTTCACACAGAGTTACTCTTCTGATATCTCTAAGATACTTGCCGCCTTCCCATTTAAGCAGGAATGTCTGTTATTGTAAATAACAGTAGTGTAGTTCAGTTAATGTAAATAATGTCTCCCCTAAGGATTTAGAATGTGCTAATTTTAAAATCCCAATTGCAGCAATTCAACTAAAAGTTTCAAATTTGAAACTGAACAAGTAAAAAAAATAGCAGATGGTCACGAATCTGGAAATATGCAGATATCTTTGTTCCACAGTTCTTTAAGCTGTTGCATTACCAGCAAATCTCTGCTACTAAATGTTCAGTTTCACCAATTTTTAATTTGACTTCATAAAATACCCCCATAAATGATTTTTATATAGATTCTCCTCCCTGTTTTTACGGGACAACTTAAATGTTCTTAAATGCCGTTTCTTTGATACGTGGAAAAAAAAAATCAAACCAACTCTTTTCACAGATGACAGGGGTTTTTTTCTAATTAACTGTTTACTGTGTTCACATGTTGCTTTATAGCTAATGCAACAGAAATGCAACTACGCAAAAATACTGAGGGTAGTAGTAGTCAAAATTGGCCAGTTAGTATTGGCCTGTCAGACTGATTTCTGCTTTATTCCTAAACCAAACCTGTGGTTCTCTGCCAAGATTAGAAGTCTGCAATCAAAATTAACTCTTTAATTAATGTAGCCCCTTATCTTTCAGCTTTCTTTAATGTCATGCTCTGCTAGACCTACATATAGAGAATGGATTTTAAAGCCCAAAGTCACAAAAAGTAGCAGAATACAATATTTAAGATATAGTCCAGATCTCCAGCTGACACAAACTTTACCTCACTGCAAATATTGACATAAGAACCTATTTACAATGTTCTTGGATTCTATAGTTCTCGTGTCCAAGAACACAGAGCTGGATTTTTCAGTTTCTTCTCTCACTGGATCGATCAGATGCATCACGGAGATGGGACAGCCATCATTTCACCAGAGTGGGACATTCCCAAACACAGCTGTTTGCACAAGCAAAACCATCTGGTGCCCAGTGGGGGTTATGCTAAGGTTTACATTAGACAGAATTATGGAGGTTTACTTGATGATTCTCCAAGTATATATTCCTACTTATGTTGCTACTGTGCACACATCTGTTGCTGCTCACAGAATAGCATTTTACCTATGCAAGGTGCAGAGATCTCTTCTTGACTTGAGACAGACTATCTTCTGGAGAAATGTTTTCTAGGCCACAAATGTTTGTGCATCTAAGGGCATTGATGGCTGGACAGCAATATAATAGCACCATAGCAAGTTTATCCACACAGAGTTCCTGAGCAAAGGATGGAAAAACAAGTGCCTTACAAAATGAAAAAAAAAAAAAGTTAGGACATTAAAAATCCTATTGAAAAAGAACTTTAAAAGTTGTTGTCCACTGAGTTCTGTGGAATTATCACTGGGTGAATCCTATTGCATCCTTATGTTTTTAAAAAGCTTTATTGCAACACATTATAATCACAGAATCACAGAATCACTGTGGTTGGAAGGGACCTCTGGAGATCATCTAGTCCAATCCCCCTGCCAGAGCAGGTTCACCTAGAGCAGGTTGCACAGGATGGTGTCCAGGTGGGTTTTGAATGTCTCCAGCTTTGAGATTGGTTTGTATGTTTTTAAAAATTTCCAAGAAGATTTCTTGAAAATGTTATATTTACCAGTATGTGCCTGATTCACAGCCTATTGTGGTCAATGGAAGTACTCCTAGTAATATCACTGTGTCTGTTTGTAAATTTGTTGCAAATAATTAGAAATTATATCAGGAATCAACAGGAAATCATACTATTACATTATATGACTTAGAATTTTGGGAAAAATAATGAACGGAGAAGACTGCCTCGTCTGTGTTGATAACCATACAGTGTAATTATTCAATAAATCCAGATGAGTACTATATATTTTTGACAACTAAAATACTGTGAAACATTCACAAGAAAAGCTAAACTCTCATATATATTCTCTCAGGCAGATATGCTGGCAAATGCGCCTCAATATTCAGGCTCCTCTTTGGTTTGGGGTGTTCACATGCACAGTTTAAACTTCCATACTCTCAGTCTGAGGCCAAGCAAGGCTTTGCTGGAATCCTTTAGCTGCCAGATGAGCAGAGTCCCAGAACTTTCACAAATTTTTCTTGCATCCTCCCACAATGAAATGACTGCCAAGGTTAGCTGTCAGATATTTGTAAGGAGCAGTAAATCTCACAGTGAGAAAGGTATTTCCCATTGTTTAGTTAAAAAAACCCCAACAACAACAACAAAAAAACACCACCAACAACAAAAAAAAACCAACAAAAAAAACAACAAAACCAAATCATTGGAATATGTGTGAGAGGGAAAAACAAATTGTGCTTTGAAGCCTGAGCCTTTTTCAAGGCTGAATATCTTGAGCCTTTACACCAAAAAACATTTGCAAAAAATTAGTATGTGAACAGGAGCTAGCAATTCAGCAGTCATTATGGAGAGAATTATAGATCGCAGTCTGACACTTTCTAGGGCACAGCCAGTTTCATATATTAAAAGAATGACTCTATTAGCTTTATTTCTCCTGGTCTGGCTCTGAATATAGCTCACAATTAGTTTATAGTTTCTTTTGGGTGGATGTTCTGATTTTTCTAAATATCTAAATAAAATTCCTTCAGGAGTGTTTTCTGGCCAACACTACTCCTGTTCTTGTATATGGAGCACTTCCAAATTGGATTGCTTATGATATTTTCTTACTGTAAACTAAAATCAGTCAGAAACACTTGTGATTTTTGTATTGTTTCAGCATCGTGGTATTTATAGGGCCAGATCTGATATTTACACTGTAAAAGCAGTAATCCTGCTGGTCCTCTAGGAAAAGATAAAAAATGTAACAAAAACTGTGGGCAGTACCATTTTTAATCAAGATAAGAATGCAATTAAAATGGACAGTCTTGGGGATTGCTCCACAGAGCTAAAAGAAACAGTAGAATCTAATGATTTTTTTTCTACACAACCCTTGTTTCATCACCCAAGGAATGAGATGGAATTTCATATTCTCTTCCAGCTCAAGTGACGGAGCTTTCAGAAAAGTTCTTCTACTTGCCCTCATTTGACAGAGATTTCCCCAGATGAGGCTTTATTTTCTTCCCTAGAAACAGTTTCAAATTTCATACAGCCTGTGATCGCTACCCTAGATTAGAGAACATCCATGTTGTCTTCCCTACCTGGAGCTGGGGGACATGTCTTCGATATGAAATTAAATCATTCATTCAATGAAATGATTCTAACAATGAGTACAATCTTAAAATTAGTAGCATGTAATCTATATGGAAATCATTGTCTGGCAAAGTAATACTTTTCACCAAAACTAATCTTAAGGGTTTAAGGATCAATGCTTTAGAAGATAGATTACAACATGGAATATTACTTGCCATGTTCTGAAAATCTCCAACTTATTCTATAGAACAGGATCAGCAGCTCTGTGAACGTCAGCCCAATGAATCAGGAAAAGAAATCTGTTATATGGAGAAATCAATATGAATGAAATGTAGAAATGTGATGCTGACAGTACTTAAACATCCTTGAAATTTCAGCATGTTACACAGTAGTTTTCACATTCAATGGGCATATATACCCAAAAAAGTGAAATCACATTGTGAGAGATAAAGAGGAATTGGTTGTATAAGTAAAAATTGATGGTAGTGTAAGTACAAAAAATAAATTTGATTACGCTTGCTACATTCAGCACAATAAAGTCCAAAGTAGTAATATATGTAATTAGAGCTTTGAAAGGAGACATTTCCCAAACCTGAAAAGAATTATGATTCAAGTCAGCTGGCAGAAAGAATTTAAGCAAGAAAAATACATGGCAATTGGGAATCAATTATGGACATTTTGCTCTGTGCCCATAAGGTCATAATCCTATAAGCAAGAAAGAAATCTGGCTAAAAAAAACCCAACAAATATAATGAGAAGACAACTATAAAACCAGAGGAATGTTTAGAAAATTGGGAAGACTGATGCTAAAAAATATAAATTAGAAGTTGGAAAATGGGAAGGAAAGGAAAACAAAAAATTAATCCTCAACAAGAATAAGGAAAATGAGAAAGAATACTTCAGTGCATAAGAATTGAAGTTGCACAGGTCTTTTACTCTATAGGAAAGGTACATCCATAAAATGATACAGAAAATGAAAAAAAAGGCTGTCAGTACTGTTTGAATGTGGAAGGATTCACTGTAATGCTTCAGAATGGACAGGACATCAGAATGATAGTTCTAAAAACATAGTCCCATTCTTTGTCTTAGAATTTTAAAATCAAATGAGATTAATCAGTATACATTTTTCCAGTGATTCATCCAACAAAAAATACATTTTTAACTGCAACTTTCATATTTCCCCTCATCCATCATCTTCTCCAACCCTTTGTGTTATTTTTCTCTTATGAATACTTTAATTCTCTACAGAGCTCATCTTTTGCTAGTTGTGTCTCAGGTGTCATCCTCAGTGTCTAAAGCAAGAGGGTTTGGGCTGCTTCTGTGTTAACAAATCAAGCAGTGCCAGGGAACATTCCCGAGCTCTGGAACTTGAACACGTCAAATTCTTAGAATATTCCCTGGCACTGTTTTTCTTGGTCCAACAATTGCTCTATCAAACAATTTTCCGGCATGGCCTGACTGTTAGTGCAGACCAGGGACTTATCTCGAGGGGTGGCCACCTTGCTTTGATGGCTAAGATGATACTGGATTCACTTCCACGCTGCTTGGCCTCAGTGCCAGAGGGTAGTCCTAGGCACACAGTTTCCTAATAAATATGTAGCCTTTTGTGTAAGATCAAATAAAGACAGATTCAGAATTAGTGTCTCTGAGCCAGTGTCCTCTCACATTTTTGCCCATGAGTTTTGACTGTTCCCAGAGCAAAGTCACTTATTTGACTATTCTCAAACTGTGCTTTGGGTTTAATTATCCCTGTACTATAAGACCTAAGACCTAGTTTTCTGTCCACTTTTCATATTAAGATCCTGATAATGCAAGTTTCCTTTAGACAGTCTTATTAGCCATAGCATGCCCCTTTGCTTTGTAAAAACTATGTTTAGTTTAGAGTAGGCCTCAGTCATTTTAATCTGTCTTCCTTTTTTTTTCCCCTGTGGCTTTGTTAGTTGCCAGCACTGTAAAACAAATCTAGTAGCTTTCTAAAGGACAGTATGCAAAACTCTGCCGAAGGTTCCCATCTAATGACAGTAGCATAGGTATGAAATGAGGATTTCATGAACTCATGGCACCATCTACCTGAATAACATTTAAAGTATAATATTAGTGAACAGGAAGTCTGCCTGTCTAAAATCAGTGACTAAGTTTCCCATTTAGTGGATGGAGACACCTCCTTAAATCAGAAAAGGGACAGCTTTTCTGCCCAGCAGAAGCACCTTCTGCAGCTCCAGTGGCATACACCAAGCCCACCTTCCTCTTAAGACTTTGGGTAATTTACAAGTCTACATCTGCCTTTAAAAGTACACAGAGCAAAGATGAGGCCTATGGTTGGTTTTTTTCTTGATAAGGCCGTGTAATCATATTCAGTGGACATATTTTTGTTTGGCCTAGCAGATTAATGGTTAGAGAACTCAAGTAGGAAAGAAGAAATTTGAGTTCTTGGCTCAATTTTGTTCAAAGGAGAAATCTCTAAGCACACAAACATGGAGTAGCTGGGTGGAAGCTCCTTGCTTTCCATTCTTTTTTGAAGGAAAGATGCTGAGCGCTGAAGTAAGCCAGATCTTGTGCTGGGAGAGAAATCGAGAAGGCACGGCTTTCCTATGCTGTTGCTCAAGTAATCAGGTGAGACAAAGCAAAGACAGAGATCTGGTACCTGCTTGCGGGAAAGTTTTATCTGGTTTAATAGTCTAAAATAAAATATATGCACCTTCCAAGAAACATCATATGAAAACATAACTGTGCCAGCACTAGCCACTCAACAACTTAGGCATGTCTTCCCTACTCTCTTCTCACAGGAAGCTGCTTGTAGACTGAACTGCACAGTGGGCTTGAGTTGAAGTGAACATTTTCCTTCACACTCATGATTTATTAATTAAGTAATCGTCTAGCGAGAGGAGTTCAATATCTTTGCATTGAAACCTCTACCTCCTACTTTCTGAATTAGTGCTTCAACCACCTGGGTATCTTACAAGAAATAAGTGCTATGGATGTCTGTTGAAACATAGACAAAACCAAATCTCGCTGCAAAATAACCCCTCTGCAGATGAATGTAAAATGCCTGAAAAGTGTCATGGGAACTTCCAAGATAAGTTAGGATGTATCTAATTAATATTGATGAACAGAATTTTAGGACATCTTGAAGACTGATAAGATTCCTGTCTGAAACCTAGGTGAGTTTTAGGAATTCAAATTCTAACTTGGAAAGGAAGAGGGACCTTAGGACTGCATCTATGCTACTAAGTTAAAAATGTCCAGGAGCTGCCTTTGGCACGGAGCCAATGTGGCATGAAACAGCCTGTGTCATTAATAATAAATGTTTTTACCCCTCCAAAGCAGGGTGGCTTTGACCAAACTGCAAACTGGAATTCTTACAGCACTGTGTAATTTATTGCTATAGATGTTTTAGGTGAAATGGATCTTATCCAAAATTATCACAGTTCCATACCTGAAACAATCTTCAGCAAAGTACTGTATTTTACCGGCTGTTTTTCTTCTCTATTTTTCTCCATAAATGCATACATTTCTGTTATGTTTCATTAGTGGACCACATGCTCCTTGACTGCTTCTATGGTTAAATGATCAATATTGTTAGAATGAAGAAAATTTACATTACCCACAGTGCATATCTTTTCCAATTTTCCAAGAAGCAGTCATCTTAGCACACCTATAACCTTTTATTACCCTGGATCTTCATTTGCAGCTGTTATTGCTATAAGTGGGAGTTGGATATGGGGATTAAAAACAAGCTATTTCCTTTGGGAACTTCTGTTTAACAACACTGAGTCATCCCATTTGTTCCAATGCTGTTCACTTACTGTGTGCTTAACAGAGAAATCCAGATCTTCCTTTGATTCCAGCTCACAACTTTAGCAGAATTTCTCTCTGCCCTAAACACTGCATTTTATTTTGTTTCGAGTGCACGAATTTTGTTAACTTGAACTTAACTCTGTGTCATGAGATATTCCCATATGTCTTAGGGGCTATGAAGAGTGAATACATTTTGACAAGATTCAGACATGACATAACTGAAGCCAAATAACTTAGCTGTTTTCCAAAAAAGTATTGGACCTTTGTATGAATAGTTAAATTATCCAGAGGATAGAACAGATTCAGAGAACTTTCCTTTGATATATAAGTTCTCAGGTTTTAAGGTATGAACCAGCTTGCAACTGCTGAAAGAGAAGGAACTTCCCCATAGGTAGTATGTGCCACAGCAGCCTCTTACACCAAACTCAAACATCTGTTTCCAGCCACTGCTGGACTGAAAGACACACATAATTGTCTGACAGTAATTAACATCTTTTGTTGCTTTCGCCATTATCATCATTCTTCATAAACGTTTCCCACAATTATTCACGATTTTAACATAGTGAATTTGCCAGTTTCATACCCATTGTTTATTATCATCTTTCATCATGTATGTTTGTACAAATGAATGGGTATGAAAAATGGTGGGAAACAAGTTGGTGTATGCATCCAAGTCAGAAAGACAATTATAAGAAATGCATTCAGCCAACAGGAGAAAAAAATAAATCCCAGTAAGTCCTGCACACTTTGCAAGTCAAGCAACAGTGGCTGACTTTTGGATTTCTCTGTTTGATGGCCAAATGAAAAAGTAGAGTCAAATAGTAAGATATCCAGTCCTGTCAAAATTTACTGAGAATCCACTGAAGCTCAAACAGTAAAAAAATCCAGGAAAAATGGAATCCCACTGTATGTTTTCCTCAGAGAGGTCTTACAGCAAAGCAGATTGGACACATGCACATGATTAATTACAATGACCTGCCAGAAGTATCGACACCACCGTGATCCAAAAATGAGAACAGAAAGGATAGCAAAGCTACAAAACAGGCTGTGAAAAAAGTCTGAAGGAAGACAGAAGTGAATAGGGAGCCAGAAAATTAGCTGTCGGGCTGGAGAAAACAAGACAGGAAAAGGAGTAGCTCAACAGGAGACAGAACGTTCAAGGGCTCAAGCTGTCATAATAGAGCAGCTGGAACAGAAGAGCCTTTTCCTATGGCTATTTCTTCACATTTCTATTTTATGCTGGGATCTTGGGAGAAAAAGAAGACTCCATGTATGCCTTCCTTTTCCTTTGTTCAGGAGTTCACTGGAATATGGGGAAGATGATGTGAATGCCATTTAAGACAGCTACGTTAAAGTTACATCAGCAGAGACGCTTGCCAGTGAAGTGCTTTCTAACATGACCTAGCAAGCTGACCATGTTTTGTCCAAGTGTGAATATGTGCAATGTTCACCTAGTTTTGAATATCCATTAAAACTGACAGCAGTTAAAAAAGGAGCTCTCCTGACAGAAAACATGCAAAATTGTCCAAAGCTTTCAACACTGTACTGGGAGGAACAAATTTTATTCCCAGTTCTGCCAGTGAACTGCTGTTCTTTCTCCATCTGTCAAGTTGACAGTAATGAAGTGTCATGTAAGAAATAAATACACCATAAACTTGATAAAGAGACTTGATAAAAAAATGCTATTAATTTTAATTAAGAGTGTTTGAATTAAGTGTCAGTTGTTGCCATGGACTTTTGGTTTTTTTCTCAATCAAAAAAGCAAATATCTTCAGTTTCTGGTGCTTCCTACCCTTCTGTTTTTTCTTCTGCCCCTCCATTCCCTAATTAAAAGTGATGTGAAAGCAACATTAAAGAAATTAAAATCTAGCTTTGCTTTGGTTTGCACGTTGTTTAGAATCAAATAATTTTGGTTGGTAGGTATCTCTGGAGGCTATCTAGTCCAACCTCCTCCTCAAACTAGGGCCAGCTACCAAGCCAGGTCAGGTTGCTCAGGGCCTTGCCAAGTTGAGTTTTGACTGTCTCAAGGATGAAGATCCCACAGCCTTTCTGGGAAACCTCCTCCAGTGCTTAACTACTGCCACAATGAAAATTGTATGCTCATATCCAGCTGGAATTTCCCTTTCACTGTCTATATCTAAGAAGATTTTAAATCTGTCTTCCCCTCCTCAGGTGGCTGAAGATAACAATTAGATATCTCCCCTTTTCCTTCTCTTCACTGGGATGAATAAGCCCATCTTTCTTCTTAGATTCTTCTTATATGTAATGCACCAGACCACTCTCTATCTTAGTTGATGTCTGCTGGACTTGGTCCAGTTTGTTAATATTTCTTTTGCACTGAAAGGCCCCAAACTGGACCCAATACTCCACATACAATTTTAACGAATGCAAGGTAGAGGGGAATATTCACTTCATTTGACCTGCTGACCACACTCAGGCTAATGCAGCCCCGTGTGTGGTGGCTCTCCATTGCAAGCACGCACAGATGACTTGTACAACTTGCTATCCCTCAGGACGCCCAAGTCCTTTCTAGCAGAGCTGCTTTCTTGCTGGTCACTCCCCAGTCTATACCATTGCTTGGGGTTGTTCTGTCCCAGGAGCAGGACTTTTCATTTGTCTTTATTGAACTTCATGATGTACCTGTTAGCCCATTGCTCCAGTTTGTCAAGGTCACTGTTGATGGCAGTGCCAATATATCACATATTGACTACTTGCCTCAATTCTATGAATTTGCTGAGGGTGACTCTGTCCTATTGCCCAGGTTGTTGATGAAGATAGTAAACAACACTGACCCCAGCATCAGCCCCATAGGAACACAATTTGTAATCAGCCACAAGTTAGGTTGTAAACCACTGGCCACTGTCCTTTGAGACCAAAGAGGTCCATCCATTCAGTCTGTACAACAACCAATTTATAGGAATGATATGCAAGATTGCATTAAGGCCTTGCTAAAATCAAATGAAACAACATCCACTGTAGCAAAGAGAAATCATTTTAGTGCCAGATGAGCCTCAGCAATTTCACTGCAACATTCTGGATCCAGGCCCCTGGGACGCAGTGAAACTCCCAAGACAGCAGGTCTGGTCAGCAGATAGGTACTGTCTTTCCCCACAGAAGGCAGTCTCTGACCGCTGTCACCCATTGCTTCCTCTTTGCGACACAGGTTCTACCCTCAGATCATGGTCAGCTACAACACCTCCCTCAGATAGTCTGAACATTTCTTATGGAAGATGAATTCTACTTACTTGGAACAAAACTTTGTTTCTATGAACTCCATGCTTTGCCCTGGAAAGATGATTTTTCCTTCAATTTTAAGGAGTGTGACAAAAAGGTTTGAAGACAGGTGAAATTAATTTATTTTTTGAAAGAGTGATACAAAAGAAAATACAGAGTGATCAGCTAAGCTTAATTTCTTTATATGAGCTTTGGACATGCCAGACATCTAGATACTACTGTCTATTCTGAGGACATTCTGAAGTTAGTCATCAGGATTAAGATATTTCGATAATGAATCTGAAGAACTGGATGAGTAAATAATTAGATGAAAGATACATCCTGAAAACAATACCCAGAAAAGTACAGAGCTTAAAGCCATAATCCCTGAAACTGAAATACTATAAGATTTTTTTTTGAGTTATTAATGATCCAGAAATGGATTACAAATACTTTTCTCATTTAGAATGAAAAATTACCCCAAGGACTAAAATCTAAGAGTACAACAGTCCTATGCTGAAATAATTTTTTTTTTCTTCCTTTGCATATCATAAAACATTTCTCTGAAAAAAAAAAAAGCATGAAAGAGATGTTGAAAGAGTTCAACAAATTAATTTCAGAATTTTTTAAAATGTTTCACATTAGGGAACACTGGGCATTCCTGGAGTTCTCTACCAAGTGAAGACCTCATTAATCTTAGATTATAAAAGATATTGCACTTGAAGGAAAATTCCTAGTCATTATTAAGACTTTGGCAAGTAACTCAATGGAGCAAAGCTGAGATTGTGTATCACTCACTAAATATGTGCAATCATTTTGCACCTTTAAAGGCTGCTCACAAGGAAATTCAACTTACCATTTGTTATGGATTTTAATTTTTCTCCATAACAAGGAAAAATCCATCACCTAAGACAGCATGTTCTAAGATTTTGGTGAAATCCCTACCTTTTCCTTTGTAATCTCAGCATCCCATTTTCTCTTTTCAGAGAAGGGAGGAATTGTGAGAAAATCCTTTACATTGCACTTACATGAGGATGAAAATGAGCATTTCCCTCTCAGCAATGGAGTTCCACCTCCTGCTGGGATATATTAAGGTCTTAAATCAGCACGACAGGCTGTGTTCCAATTACAGTGTATGGAGTTATAATGTGTGCCACCAATGGAGCCTGGAGAACACTTCAGTTCCCCCTCTATTAAATGCATAGGGGTTGATTCAGTTTATCAGAGGGATCCAGTGCCATTTGAAAGGTCCTAGGATCTCCTCTTTGACACCTTCCTGCCATCTGGGAGGGCACAGACATCCCCGAGTTCCTGTACGCCCTCTATCATTCTGCTGTGGATGTCTGGGTCAGCCTAGGGCATCTCAGATGGCACTCAGGAACCATTGTGCTGATGGGCTGCTTAAGTAAATAATCCTCAAATACTCAGAAATCACACTGAACCATATTTTCATTACCTGCAGTGGAAGTTGCCTGCAGTGGAAGTTGCCTGCAATAGAAGTTTAAACACCTAAAATGACTGTAGATATCTACCCCAAAGCATCTCAATGGAAGTGTCTTTGGTGCCGTTAGTGTCCGGGCTACCCTAATGCAGAGTGACAGAAGTGGCACAGCAAGCATTACCTGTGGTAACGAGGCATCAGTGACAGTGGCTTTAGCCACCATCTGCTAACAAGAGTGGTTCTAAAAATAGGCTTACAGCAGAATCACTGAGCAATTTTAGAGAAATTGTCTGGAGAAGAATATAATGCAATTCAGCAAGAATGAATGTCAAGTTCTGCACACAAGTAAGAGCAATCAGCTGTATAATGACAGGATGAATAATTATGATCTCTGGTGCTACAGAAAAGGGTCTCTGAACTACAGTGAGTCACAGGTCGAAAATGATTCAATGTTAGGCTGCTACAAAAACCAGAACATACCATACTGGGATAGATAAACAATAGTTTTGTCTGCAAAACACGTGAAGTAACTCTTTCATTCTGCTTGTCAGTAGTAGGACCTCAGGGGGAGTACTGTGTCCATTTTTGGGCAGAGCAGATCAAGAAGAATGTGGGTCAGTCCAGACAAGAAACAAGAATGACTGAAGGCCTTGAAAACATGGCCCATAAATAAAGGTTGAAGGAATTAAGATTGGGTAATCTAGATAGGGCTGAGGGGAGAAAACTTGGCATGACTTAATCTTTTCTGCCTTTAAAAGTAATGAAAAGAACGAGGAGGAGAGAAAGACACAAGGCTATTTCTGGTGCTGATCCTTACTAAAGACTTTTGGCTGCTATGATTTATTTCTCCCATGCATGTGCATCAGGAGCAGGGTCCATGCAGCCAGTCCATCCATCACTACTGCTTAGCTCACCCTCATGAGCTAGACTTTTGGCAGGAGAAGGCTCTCTGGAAACGTGGAGCTGCTGCCAAATACTGTCCAATCTTGTAACCTTTTTTCCCCTACACTAGGTATCAGCTTGCATTAGAACAAAGGGTGTTTACACTGCATAACGAGCTGCCTGAGTCAAAAACAGAGGCAAGCTACACAAATCATTCCATGAAGAAGCTTCACCATGTCTCTATTTCTTTAAAGGCAGAATCAGACAGTAACTACCAGCTGAGGTTTAAATGGTGCTGCAGACTTGTACACCAAATGTACTTCTGTTTCAAAAAAGAAAAAGGAAAAATAAATCCATTGATCAAAACCTGATGTCAGGGAGCAGCAAGGGCCAGCTGCTGCCTGAGGGCATGGGAGTCAAAGGTGATCCAGCACAAACCATACCCTTGCCAAAAGCATACGGTCCCACAGGGGCTGAGCACGGTGGGCAGAGTCATGGGCTGGTAGCAGGGTCTTTCAACAGCCCTAAATACAGGTCCACCATGGATGCCAGGGATCCCATCAGCAGCAAAAGGATATGGGCCTGAGGAAATGGCTGCAAACAGACAATATATTTTGCATACGGACAGAATGCCCCAGGCTGAGCTGAAATGGGGTCCTAGGCCTACGTGCAAGGAAGGAGAGAGGCCCAGTGGAGGCTGGGCAGGGCCAGTAAGATCTGGTGGTGCCTTCAGGGCCCTAGAAAGTTTCAAAGGAATAAGAAATAACATACTCTTGATTTAACACACACTTGACGGATTTTAAGGATATCTGTATTTCAAAATGGTTGACTCCACATAGCACTTACAAGTCCTAAAGATGCAAGATGAAATTCAATAAATGCAATGATTTGTTCACTACTATTGAATTAAAATATAGACAAGTCTACCAATAACAAAACATCAGATATATTTGCTAGTAAATATGGGTTGAGGGAAAGATTTTTTGTCTTGGCTTAAGCTTGAAGATTTAAGCTTACTACAATTACAGTTGGGTTGGTGGCAGAACCAACTGTGCCAACATTTTTTCTAACAGTTATGTGGTTTTGGCAGAAATCTCATGAAATCTCCTGAGAATCTGGCTGCATCTTAAATGGGAAACAGGCTTTTCAAGCTTTGGGATCTTACTGGAAACCATAAGCATAGGAGTGATGTTGAAGCTCAGAATTCAAATGTTTCCCTGCCCTTCTTGGCCACAGATAAGATGTGTTAGGTGTGACATCCTAGTTTCTTTCAGGCACTATCAGATGCATAGCTCATTTAACTGACAGCAAATTCTCAGAATAATTTGTATTATTTGCATTCTGCAGTCTCTTCTCCTTCCCCACTTCACCCACAGACACAGACTTAGTTATTCGTCATGTGTTCTTCGCCTCACTGTACTATGAGGCAGCTGTGCTCTCATGGATTGCTTTAGACCATTTGGCTGCAAAAGCTGGCTGGCAATCCTGTACAGCTGTAACCTCGGCCCGCTAACTTTCTAATGAAAGCCATGCCACCGTGGGTACCAAAGGGAAAACAAATACCCTTTTGTCCATGGAAACTCTGGCAGGGAAGCAGATTCACTTTTGTTTCAATAGCAAATTTCCTTTGACTGCAGCCTTCCCTCATTCATTCTGATTTTTTTCACAGTTAGTCAAGTTGACTGAATAGCTAAGGGCAGGAGAAGATCTGCAGTTCTTTGGGCTACAGCTGCTGATTATTCGAAACAAAGAATCTATGAACAATCAGTAAAGAAATTCTGCTAAAATAATTCTTAGAGTACTGCCTTACTGGGAGGTGGTTTCATTCCTCAAACTGTTTTCTTTTTCGTACGCACACACAGTCAATAGAAAAGCCTTGAGCAGTGAGGAATGTCTGGCATTTCTGCTGTCAGTGTGCATGTACATTGGAGTGCGATATTTTTAGAAGCCCGTCACATCCAAGTATGCATGAATTCTCACGTAACCTCATAGTGCGAACAGCTCACAGAGTCAGGGATGTGAGGGTTTATCAGATTAAGCACACAACTTGGTTCCTGCTGAGTGTCCAGCAAATATTGGAGATGTGAAGTTTTCCTCACAAACACACGCTACATATTTTGATCCAGAGGCAAAATATGATGCAAGACTCAAATGGTGGAGAGAGCAGGAAAGGCTATGGTAGCTTGGGTATGACATAGCTCTGCAGCACAGAGCTAACATTTATTAGCCTGGAGACTGTATGGGGAAAGCTGGACATTCAGTGCACGGTAGACAGCCATGTGTTTTTTGTAAGCATATCTAATTTGTTTCTTTCTTAGGGGAAATTTTTGGTAAATAGGAGATTTCTGCTGGGTCTACTGTAGTGTCCTGACCCATGCCCAGAAATGATGCCTTATTTCTTCTCTCTTGACCTGACCATCTGACAGGTGCCTTCACAGCAGAAGAAAACAAGGTCAGCTTTACAAAGAACACCCAGGGCAGGTCAACTTCAGAGACTGTCTAGTTTGAGACATATAGTTATTCACATAAGAGGGCGAACTGCAGAGAAAGGGGAAAGTTTGAACCAGAACTTTTCTGGAGCTTTTTCAATTTCCCTTTATTTCTGAAAGGATAAGAATACCATTTATTACAATACTAAAGCCTAGCAAACTTGGTTCTAAGGAAAACATTTAAGAAAATATCCCAGTGCTAGGGATAGAAGTTTTACTGGTTGAAACACTGAACAATTTTACAAGCTTCCAGTTAAAAAGGGCAGCATTTTGAAGATAGGGTAAGAGTCTTTAAACTGCTGAGTGATGTTAGATCCTTGAAATTTTGTAGGCCAAGCAGAGGACAGTTTACAAAGCCTTGCATCTTTGTCCTAGCACTGAAACATCCAAAATCACTTGACACATAAATGATTAAGTGCATTGAAAAATAAACAGGAACATATTCCACCGGGGTACTTTTGAAAAAACTAATTTTTTGCAGTAAAACAGGGCAGAAATAAATGTGAACCATGGGTCAAGCATTTTTTAATTTTTTTTCATTGAAGTGCTTAATTAGACTTTAAGTACCTAATTTAATCACCAAAGCTTGGGCCTAAAGCCATTTGCTGAGTGAAATCCAAGTTTAGAACATAAATACAACATTCCTGCATAATGCAGCTTTGATCTAATGATTAATAACAAGGAAGGATTCTTGTTCTATTACTCCCAGAACACAAATGAAATGGCCTTTGTGTTAACTTTCTCTAATCTTGATTACATTTGTATGTCTTGTAGGTCTAAGAGGGTGAAACAAAAGCAATTATAATTCTGTTAGCTTCAGGGCAGTCTGCTTTTGGATCCAGAGATTTTAGGAAGGGTTGTAGTGACTTCTTTTCTTTTTTTTTTTTTTTTCTTTTTTTTTTCCCTTAAGTTTCTTTAAAAACGGAGAATGAAGAAATGGAAAAAAAATGAGCTAATGAGATGGCCACTCCTACTTGTTTCTTCTTGTGAACTTGTCTAGAATTCAGAATGCATTTTCCCTTAAGAGAGGAGATAAAAACTTAAATAAATAAAGATAACATGGTGTCACGCTACTGGAATTGTGCAGGATCATAGAGCAGCCTCCAAAAACGCTGTGGAAGAATATGCTGAATGTCTTTGTAGTCCCTATGGTAACCACTGGAGCAATAAGTTGTTCTGAGGACAAATGGAAAAAAAAGCTATGAGAAAAACAGACCCTTCCTGACTACAGCAAGGAAAAGGCATGATCTCTGCAGCCTCCTAGCAATAATGTACACTGTGATTATAACTTTAAGTATGCAAACAGAGATCCAAGTGTCACAAAGGGGATGAAAAATAAAGAGCTGGCCCAAGGCTCTGTGGTTTTACGATGCAACTTGAGGTACAGAGGTAATTTTCATCCTGTAATTAATATTTCCCTGCTACTGCCAAGGCTTCCACAGACTAATCTCTCCTCTTTTAGGGTTTCTAATTGGATATCCTCTGAACAAAGTCCCATGGCTCTAAGTAATACAATGATCACAATAAAATTACCACATAGTAGCAGTTCTCCAAATACTTCCTAAGCACTGTAGGTGGCTCTGCTGCTGTTCCTTCATTTCGTAAATTCTCACTTTCTCCCATGACTGTCTCATCATTTTGCTCAGAACCCAACATCAATCATCTTCAGAGGTGCATCCAAGCTACTGCCAGGCATGAGTGGGATTTCCTTACTCTAGGGCAGAAATACCTGTTACCATCAGCATAACATATCTGCAGCATTCCCGTCAGAGCTCACTACACTGAATTTCTTGACATGGCAATATCTTATGTGAATTTTCACAAATGGAAAATATGAATTGCTTATAACTGAATGTATAAAAGATCAGCTTGGTATACTGAAGACAGGGAATCATGCTGTTTCTGCTGTAGAAATCTCAGAGAGCAGGAAGGAAATGTTCCCAAGGAACACGGGGGAAAGGAAGAGGATCTGGAGCATGAATTTACAACAGAGAATTGGAGGAACTAGCTCGGGAAGATGAACACCTGGCATACTAATTGAAGTTCATAACATGATTTTACATTTGAATGTTGTATCTGTACCAAACATTTAAACCTATCTATGTTAAATATAAAAAATATATACCTATATTCCAAAACATAAAAATGTCGCTGGCATACAACAATATATTAATAACTGTAATAATGAACGGTTCATAGCCGGATAAATATTAGACCTGATTTTAATCATTTTCTAAATAACTAATTGAGCATCCCATAATGCTCAAACTAGCAAAACAGTCTTTTCTACCAAACACGTGATTGCTTAAAAATGTTTTCTTGCATCTCACTCTAAAGGTCAAAAAGCTGTCTCCTGAGCAATGACTGCCACTGAAAGGGACCCTTTACATTATGCTTCTGATCTAGGAAACACTTGCTCTAAATACAAATGTAGAAATTCTTCACCTCATCATTCTCAGCAGCCGTTGCCCTTTGAAATATCTCTCTCCTGTTACTTGAAAAGGAGGAAGAAAAAAGCAAACACTTTTAGTTTGTTCAAGAAAGAAAATATATTCTTCTTCCCTTTATACCACTTTCAGAATTTCAGCAACAGATGTAACTGAACTACCAACCAGAAGGGTTGCAAATTCCCTTCCTTTTGCCCTAGGTAAGGTAAACTGTTGTCTAGGCAGTTTTTGACTGATATCTCCTAGGCAGAAATACATGCACATGTGTTCCACAACACAAATGGAATGAGCTGGACACAGATCCAGGACACATGGAGCTCACTGCATATGTGACGCAAAGATTGACCTCTCTGAGCAGAAGTGTACATTTGCAATAGGTCTGGTCCATCCAAAACATGAGCTATCGGTGAACCATACAGAATCATAGAATCATTTAGGTTGGAACAGACCGTTAAGGTCATTGAGTCCAGCCATAAACCTAACACGGCCAAGTCCACCAATAAACATGTCCCTAAGTCCCCCGTCTACAAGTCTTAAGTACCTTCAGGGATGGTGACTCAACCACTTCTGTGGGCAGCCTGTTCCAATGCTTGACAACCCTTTTGTCCTGGTTTGAGGTAAACCAGAACCAATTTTCTGTTCAGTAATTTTACTTCGCAGCTAAGCCTCTTCTAACTAACTGAACTCTCTGAAACTCTCTGAAATTAACAGCATATTGTGGAGACATTGTTCGCTCTCAGAGTAATAAGACCTATGTTTGTAATTTATGCCAAGGAATGGCATGCAGAGAGGCTCTTGCTTATACTTATTGCTATAACAACCAAGGTCAGCCAACTTTGTTACTTGCCCCATTGGAAGTTTGGAAGTGGAAAAGCGTAGAGGGGTCACACCTGTGGGGAAGAGCAGACAAGACAGGTGACCCAAAACTGACCAACAGGGTATTCCATCCCATCTGCCTCACACTCAGTATAAAAGCTGAGGGATCAAAGGGTCAGCCTGTTTCTTCAATGGCTGGCATCCGAGGAAGACTCTGTTCATCTGCCTTTAATCCTGATCTGTGCGTTCCTGAATCCAGATCCAGAATCCAGTTTCCGCCTGTCACTGAGTCCAGTCTGGGACTTTCCCAGTGCCTTATTTTTATTATTTTATTAATATTTTCATTAAAGTAGTTTAGTTTCTTCTAAACTCATAAGTCTCTCTATATCCCTCCTCTCCTTGGAGAGAGACGTAGGGGAGAGCATCTGTTGTTCATCTCAGTGGCCAGTCCAGACCAAACCACGACACTTTTTGGTGAAGAAATTTTTCCTAATATCCAATCTAAACCTCCCGTGGTGCAAGTTGAGGCTATTTCCTCTCATCCTATTGCTTGTTACTTGGGAAAAGAGACCAACACCCACCTCCCACAATATACATGGTACAATTGATACAGCAGTCACAATACACATAACGCACTACTAGCTTCCATTGTAATAGCTATAGTTAGTGGCTAATGTAAGACAAATTGTCCTCACAGATCCCTGTAATACTCAAATTCCATCCAGATTAAATTTTTGGGTGAAAAAGAGGATGTGTCCAGGACATGCCCATGTCCATCTGGTAAAGAACTCCACTTCTAGGGAATATTAACAACATGTACCAATTTACTCTCCAAATACAGACACTATATTTTTCATCTCTTATATCTCATGAGGCAGAAATTTTTAGTCATTTTTGCTATTGTCACTCTTATCTTGACACAAGGAACCAAAATCCCCCATGTTTAATTTTGTTGCATTTATTTACTTGCCAACACCACTTCTCTCTCATTGGAGAACACAAGTCTCAGAAAAGTCACGGCCATGAAAGAACGCTGTTAGCAGCATCAGGAAGAAGATGGATAGAAGATCCAGTTATGACAAAGTTTCAAAGCAAGGGCATATGCACTCCTGTCAGCCTTTTATCTCTTTTCCCCATTATCAAAACTCATCTCTTGCTACTCTTAGCAGGGTGCTCCAGGGCTTCCCAAATAGTGTAAGTTCTACCAATGTACCTTCAGTTCTATCAATGTACCTATCAGTGAAGGTCCCTAGGTCTGCAGGGTAATGGGGGAATGAATAGTGTCACTTCAATCACATGAACACATAATTAATTAGACAGTAAAAAAGTGCTGGCCTCACAAAGTTGTGCTCTTTCTCCGGTTACACTGGACTTTATCACTTCTGACAAACTGTTGGGAGAGTATGACAAAAGAAGGAAAAGAGCAAGGTCTCTGTATTATGAGAGCTCACTGTTAATCAATATTAGGATGGCAAATATTGATAACATCCTGGGCTGGGCACCCAATTCAGGTATCCAGGTGAAGGGCTGATTTCCACTCCTGCATGTGCTGAGGGAGAGCCTTAAGGAAGTTGTCCAAAGGCAGATGGAAGATCTGCCACACACTTCCTGGCGAAAAACAGGAGGGGAAGTAGTGAAGAATATAAATAAGGGGGAAAAAATACAAAAAGACTGAAAAGAAGTTACAATAAAACAGAAATTGGAAACAGGCATAAGTTAAAAACAAGAAACAGTCCACAGACAGGCTGGCATCAGTTCAAGCTATGGGACTTAAAATAATTTAGACAGTCACCTCTAAAAAGAAGTCATAAAAATGCCTTGGCTGTATCAACAACCTAAACCCTATTATACACCAAACCCTCTGTTTCTTTTTCTTTCTTTTCCCTATTTTCTCTGTTTTCTCATGCATCTTGTAATTTCCCTCAGGTCCTATCCCTCACTGATAATTTTCCTCATGTTCAGAAACATATTAGACTATTTGAAACAAGGTTTTTTAATTATACTGATAAGCAGTGGTATTGTTCTGAATCTTTGACAGAGGGTGATATTTTAAAATACTAAGTTAATACAACACATTTATTTGACATGATAATTTTTACTGTATTACGGTTCAAGGTAATAACATAGCAATTAAAAGCATAGACACATTGCCATCTATAAAGAACAAATAAGAAAATCTAACATACAGAATGAGGTTACCATAATAAAACAACCTGATATCTTTAAGGGGAAATTTTTTGTTGTTTAAATGAGGATAAAACATTGTTGAAAATTCTTTAAAAAAAGCTTCTATAAAATGCCCTGTCACAGAAAACATGAATAATATTGGCTATGTCCCAGGTAGAAACAAGCTAAAATATCCACTATGAGGTCATAATGATTTCCCAGGACCTCCTTGAAAATGTGAAGTGTGTCACAAGGGAGATTTTCCTGGTGAAATAATGCATAAATAGCTTCAATAAAGTAAGCAAGGGAGTTAATTCTGGCAGAAGGGATTTTCTTTGAGTTATTGAGAACTTGCTCTCTCCTCATGTATCCTTCACTGACAATTTAAATCAATGTATACTACATCTCAAACCACCAGAGAAGGGTAAAACCTGGGACTGGTAACTTATTACCTCATTCCCAATCACAGATCTTGGGCTGCCAGGAACCTCCTCTGTCCCTTTTTGGCTCAGCACAGGACACTGTTCAACCCATCTGTCTACCCTGCTGCCTTCTTACCCCTTTGGAGACACATACACACAGAAGAAAATCTAGCTACAGCTAGCTAGTTTAGAAGAGATAATCTGTTCCAAGCTGTTATGTTTCTCAAGTGAATATCAGATGAATTCATAATTATGGGAACTCTTGAAACATTTCCAGCTTTACACAACATGTTTGTTTTAGGGCTCTGGTGACGTCTATAATGTGTGGGTCTGCTGAGATTTAGAACAGATGCATTATTTTCCTCAGCCACCTGGAAGAAAGTAAAATATTGAGAAAAGCTGGTTTATAAGGACTCCCTGGTGTTCACAAACTGGTCTGGTTAATAAGAGAGAAAATATTTCTTATTTTTTTCAACTGCAAAACAAATGGCTAAATATATAATTGCTGCTTTCTTTCAAGGAAATAAAAATGTCAGGAGACTTGCTAGGCTTAAATTTAACACACAGTAGCGTGACTAGTGTCCTGTTTTGGGGGGACGTTAAGGATTTGGGAATGTATATTTCAGACCTGTCCTGCACACTTGAAACTGAAGAGAGAAAAACCTCAAACCTGTGTGCAATTCAGTGTAAATTAGGCAGCTTTAACAAGAGGAAATTCAGGAGGTTGTTTTAAGTTCTTAAATTCTTTTACTGGGAAAAAGACACACTTGAAGTATATACTTGAGGTTGAGACCAAAAGGTCTCCGTGAAAAAAGTGGCCAAGTACAAATGGCAGCCCAGAAAATGGTTTTTTATCCAGACAGAGGGATGTCCATCTTGTTGTAAATGTCCTTGAAATTAACAGGCAAACTACTTTCCATACACAAACGTCACCATCCATACCATTTGTTGAAGTTTTCCTTTGCTTCCCCTCAATACAATTGCATGTGGCAAAATAGTTCGTAATCCCCATTCCATCTTTGCAAAGAGAGGCATCTGAGTTTATCTTTAGGCTGAAAAAAGGAAGCCTGACCCCCTCCAATCTGAGCCTGTGAGAAGACTGAGTGGAGAGGGTACAGCAAAGGGCTACAAAGATGATCTGGGGCCTGTAGCATCTTTCTTATGAGGAAAGGCTGAGAAACCTGGGTCTGTTTACTCTGGAGAAGAGAAGACTCAGAGGGGGGATCTCATCAATGCTTATAAATGCTTAAAGGGAGGGTGCTGGCAGGATGGGACCAGCCTTTTTTTCAGTGGTGCCCAGTGATAGGCCAAGAGGTAATGGGCACAAACTTGAACATAGGAAGTTCTACCTGAACCTGAGGAGGAACTTCTTTCCTTTGAGGGTGGCAGAGCACTAAAACAGGCTGCCCCAGGGAGGTGGTGGAGTCTCCAACTCTGGAGACATTCAAAACCCACCCGAATGCCATCCTGTGCAACCTGTTGTAGGTGACCCTGCTCTGGCAGGGGGGTTGGACTAGATGATCTCCAGAGGTCCCTTCCAACCCCTGTGATTCTGTGACTTCATCTACCAATGATGACTTTGTATTTGGAGCAGAGCCTCAGACAGGTATCAGGAACACCTGAGGAGATCCTGCTAAGCTGCAGAGGACTCACAAGGCTTGATTTGCTGTTCTGCTCAAAAATAGTTGCATGGCCTCAAGGAGTCAGTGGTGGCCTCCACAACACGAAATTTCAAAGTTGGCTAAAGATGGAGCTTCTCTTGTGTAGATGTCATTTATTAATGACTGCGTATAATGAATGGCAGAGCTCAGAGGGTTGTGATGAGCAGCACAGAGTCTAGTTGGAGACCTATAGCTTGCAGTGATCTGCAGGGGTCAGTACTGGGTCCAGTCCTCTTCAACACATTCATCAATGACCTGGATGAAGGGATAGAGGGTACCATCAGCAAGTTTGCTGATGACACAAAACTAGGAGCAGTGGCTGACACACCAGAAGGCCGTGCCACCATTCAGCGAGACCTGGGCAGGCTGGAGAGTTGGGTCAGAGAAAAACCTCATGAAGTTCAACAAAAACAAGTGTAAGGTCCAGCACCTAAGGAGGAATAACCCCATGCACCAGGACAGGTTAGGGGTTGACCTGTTGGAAAGCAGCTCTCTGGAAAGGGACCTGGGAGTCCTGGTGGACAACAGGATGACCATGAGCCAGCAATGTGCCCTTGTGGCCAAGAAGGCCAATGGTATCCTGGGTTGCATCAAGAAGAGTGTGGCAAGCAGGTTGCGGGAGGTTACCCTCCCCCTCTACTCTGCCCTGGTGAGGCCGCACCTGGAGTACTGTGTCCAGTTCTGGGCTCCCCAGTTTAGCCTGGAGAAGAGAAGACTGAGGGGGGGGTCTCATCAATGCTTATAAATATCTGAAGGGTGGGTGTCAAGAGGATGGGGCTAGACTCTTTTCAGTGGTGCCCAGCAACAGGACAAGAGGCAATAGGCACAAACTGGAACACAGGAAGTTCCATCTGAACATGAGGAAAAACTTCTTTCCTTTGAGGGTGACAGAGCACTGGAACAGGCTGCCCAGAGAGGTCGTGGAATCCCCTTCTCTGGAGATACTCAAAACCCGCCTCGACGTGATCCTATCCAACCTGCTCTAGGTGAACATGCTTTGGCAGAGGGGTTGGACTAGGTGATCTCCAAAGGTCCCTTCCAACCCCTACCATTCTGTGATTCTATGATTCCTGACTTCAGGGCACTGGGGTGACTGGTTGAGGGATCAGGAGCACAGGTAGTGTTTTCCTCAGTCCCTTCAGTGGCAGGGAAGGACACTGAGAAGAACAGGAAAACACACCTTTTAAACACATGGCTCAGAGGCTGGTGCCACTGGGGGAATTTTGGTTTTTTTGATCGTGGGGCGGTTTACACAGCACCGGGCCTGCTGGCAACAGATGGAATTCAGCTGTCTCAAAGAGGGAAAAGGATCCTCACTCATGAGATGGCAGGGCTCATTGAGAGGGCTTTAGGTACGAAAGGGGAAGGGGATAGAATCAAGCTGAGGGGCAGCATGCCAACACTGGGGGGGAAATCGATAGCCCAGCTCAAGTGCATCTATCTACACCAATGCACACAGCATGGGCAACAAACAGGAGGAGCTGGAAGCCATTGTGGAGCAGGATAGTTATGACATAGTCGCCATCACAGAAACATGGTGGGACGACTCTTATGACTGGAATGCTGCAACGGATGGCTCCAAGCACTTCAGAAGGGACAGGCAGGGAAGGAGAGGTGGTGGGGTGGCTCTATATGTTAGGGAGTGTTTTGATTGTATAGAGCTCAATGTCTGTGAAGGCAAGGTCGAGTGCTTATGAGTAAGGATGAGGGGGAAGGCCAACAAGGCAGATATCCTGTTGGGGGTCTCTTACAGACCACCCAATCAGGATGAAGCAATAGACGAAGCATTCTACAAGCGGCTGACAGAAGTCTCACAGTCCCCAGCCCTTGTCCTAGTGGGGGACTTCAACTTACCAGACATCTGCTGGAAATACAACACAGCAGAGAGGAAGCAGTCTAGGCGATTTCTGGAGTGTGTGGAAGATAACTTCCTGACACAACTAGCAAGTGAGCCTACCAGGGGAGGTGCCTTGCTAGACCTGCTGCTCACAAATAGGGAAGATCTGGTGGGTGATGTGGTGGTCGGGGGCTGTCCTGGGCTTAGCGACCATGAAATGATAAAGTTCTCAATTCTTGGTGAAGTAAGGAAGAGGGTCAGCAAAATCGCTACCAAGGACTTCCAGAAGGCAGACTTCAGCCTGTTCAGGACACTTGTTGAGAGAGTCCCTTGGGAGACAGTTCTGAAGGGCAAAGGGGTCCAGGAAGGCTGGACATTCTTCAAGAAGGAAGTCTTAGAGGCACAGGAGCAGGCTGTCCCCATGTGTCGTAAGATGAACCGGTGGGGAAGACAACCCGCCTGGCTGAAGAGGGAGCTTTTGCTGGGACTCAGGAAAAAAAGGAGAGTTTACCATCTTTGGAAGAATGGGCAGGCAAAGCAAGAAGAGTATAGGGATCTAGTTAGGTCATGCAGAAAAAACATCAGGAAGGCAAAAGAACAGCTAGAACTTAATCTGGCCACTGTTGTAAGAGATAACAAAAAAGGGTTTTACAAATACATTAACAACAAAAAGAGAGCCAGGGAGAATCTCCACCCCTTATTGGATGCGGGGGGGAAGATTGTCAACAAGGACGAGGAGAAGGCTGAGGTACTTAATGCCTTCTTTGCCTCAGTCTTTAATAGTAAGACCAGTCATCCTCAGGGTATTCAGGCCCCTGAGCTGGAAGACAGGGATGGAGAGCAGAATAAGCCCCCCATAATCCAGGAGGAGGCAGTTGGTGACCTGCTACGCCAGCTGGACAGCCACAAGTCTATGGGGCCAGATGGGATCCAGCCGGGAGTGCTGAGGGAGCTGGCGGAGGAGCTTGCCAAGCCACTCTCCATCATTTATCAGCGGTCTTGGTCAACAGGGGAGGTCCCAGACGACTGGAGGCTTGCCAATGTGACACCCATCTACAAGAAGGGCCGGAAAGAGGATCCAGGCAACTACAGGCCTGTCAGCCTGACCTCAGTGCCAGGAAAGATCATGGAACGGATCATCCTGAGGGCACTCACGCAGCATGTGAAGGACAACCAGGGGATCAGGCCCAGATAGCATGGGTTCATGAAAGGCAGGTCCTGCTTGACCAACCTGATCTCCTTTTACGACCAGGTGACCCGCCTGGTGGATGAAGGAAAGGCTGTGGATGTTGTCTACTTGGATTCAGTAAGGCCTTCGACACAGTCTCCCACAGCATTCTGCTAGAGAAGCTGGCAGCCCATGGCTTAGGCAGGTGTACTCTTCACTGGATTAAAAACTGGCTGGATGGCCAAGCCCAGAGAGTTGTGGTGAATGACCTTAAATGCAGTTGGTGGTAGGTCTCAAGCGGTGTTCCTCAGGGCTCAGTTTTGGGGCCAGCCTTGTTGAATATCTTTATTGATGATCTGGATGAGGGTACGGAGTGCACCCTCAGTAAGTTTGCAGATGACACCAAATTAAGTGGGAGTGTTGATCTGCTTGAGGGGAGGAAGATTCCGCAGAGAGATCTGGACAGACTGGATCGATGGGCTGAAGCCAACTGCATGAGATTCAACAAGGCCAAGTGGCAGGTCCTGCACTTGGGTCGCAACAACCCCAGGCAACGCTACAGGCCTGGAGAGGAGTGGCTAGAAAGCTGCCTGGCAGAGAAGGATCTGGGGGTCCTGGTGGACAGCCGGCTGAACATGAGCCAGCAGTGTGCCCAGGTAGCCAAGAAAGCCAACGGCATCTTGGCCCGTAGCAAGAATAGTGTGGCCAGCAGCAGTAGGGAAGTGATCATGCTCCTGTACTCAGCACTGGTGAGGCTGCAGCTTGAGTCCTGTGTTCAGTTTTGGGCGCGACAGTCTAGGAGGGACATTGAGGTGCTGGAGCGTGTCCAGAGAAGGGCAACAAAGCTGATGAGGGGTCTGGAGAACATGTCTTATGAGGAGCGGCCGAAGGAATTAGGATTGTTTAGTCTGGAGAAGAGAAGGCTGAGGGGAGACCTTCTTGCTCTCTGCACCTACCTGAAAGGAGGTTGTAGTGACATGGGAGCTGGTCTCTTCTCCCAGGTAACTAGCAATAGGACAAGAGGAAACAGGTTCAATTTGTGCCAGGGGAGGTTTAGGCTGGACATTAGGAAAAAATTTTTCACTGAAAGAGTTATCAAACATTGGAACAGGCTGCCCAGGGAGGTGGTTGAGTCACCATCTGTAGATGTGTTTAAAAGTCGTGTAGATGTGGTGCTTAGAGACATGGTTTAGTGGCAGACCTGGTAGAGTAGGGTCAATGGTTGGACTAGATGCTCTTAAAGGTCTTTTCCAACCTGAATGATTCTATGATTCTATATGCAGAGGCCACAGGTTGTTACAGGCCAATCTACAGAACCCATGTATTTAGTTCAAGTCTTTAAAGTACCCCCATAGTGTCCCTCTGTTTTGCCCATGCTATAGCACATATCAAATACCTGCCTCATTTCTTTATCTCAGATTGCTCTTATTCCTCTATCTTGGAGTAAATCTTCATGATCGTGGTTAAAAAAAAGAACTTTCAGCCACAAGGTCTCTCATGAGCAGTATCCTGGAGGACTGAGGCAGGACATGCACAGCCATAATGTTCTTTGTCATCCAAGCAAACTACCCCAATCTATGGAGTTGGGGACAGCAAGAGACAAGCCTACTGGCTGACTTACCTTTGCCTTTTACATTGATAAGATATGAACAACCAAGTTACTGCATTATATCCCCAGAATATCAGATTGGCAATCAGGTGAGAAGAGTTGTTTCAGCAAACGACTGATCTTTGCTTTCTCTTTTGTTGACAAAAATTAAAACATAAATATTTCTGTCTAGCTAACCTTAGGATTTCTCAGGTGGTCTAGGAGAAACTTACTAGTTTTTAAAAGTCTTTTTAAATGTCTTCACAGGCTGACGAGAGCTTTCCCACATTCAGATATACAAGGTATTGTCTGAATTTATTTCACAAATTGACGTCAGATGTCATCACTGTTAGGTAGATGAGGTAAGGTGTTTCTTAACTACCGCTGGGAATAGGGGGGAGATAGCATATACAGCAAAAAACACTTGTCAGAGACAAGAGATTTTGTCCGACACACACATTTCGGCAGCAAACGTAAAAACCAGTTGCCTCACCAAACATTCCAAGCTGTCGGCCTAAAAATTATATATTTGGGTAGATGACGTTCTAAAAGATACATCTCTCTGACCAGCTGTGTTTGTAGGCTTTACAACCCCAAATCTACTTCTCCTTTACATGCTACAGCTGACCTCCAAGAGATATATACCGGGATTTCCAAAGAATTAGGTTTTAGCTCTGTATCTTCCACTGAAATTATTTTTTGCATTTATTTGGAACTATGAAATTTCAAAGAAAACAATCTGCATCTATCATCAAGAGAATATCAAGTTTAGCTGAAGTTTCCTTTTTTCTCTGCATTTTAGAGATTGAATGGCACTGATTAAAATATGATTTTGTAACAAGTTTTTATGCATCACTAACAAAATTATTGCATTACTCTGGTGTGCTGGACGACTCTTTACCACAGTCAGTTCATCTCATCTTTGAAATATCATGACATTTACATGGCAAGTGCTGTGTAAAGGGATCAATGTGAGAGAAGTAGTTGGCACTTCTTAAAAAACAATAAACTGAATAAAATGTTTCATTTTCAAGCCTTCTCTCTGCAAAGCGAGCTAGAATATAAAGACATTTACTTACAATACTAGGAGAATAAAATACGGCATGCAATCCTCTCCCCCCAACCCCAAAACCTAAATCTTTATTATCTAACGATGTATAATTAGCTACATCTGCAAAACTGCATTGCTGCATTTGGAAATCCCAAAGGTCGTGGTGCAATTTCTAACAGATGTATTGCTGCTCTTACACAAAGAGGAATAATGGTTTGATCAGCTCTTCAGCCCACTAACCACAAGAAATACATCAAGTTATATATCCAACATCTGGTGATGATATCATGTCCCAATTTGTTTTCCGGCATCTTACACAGACCTAGAACTAGGTCTGGCTGTGAAGCTCAGCAAAGAATTGCACTACAGTTCACTTCTTACTGCCTTTTCAGAAACGCTATGGAATATTTCATTGAAATGATAATGTATTTATGAAGTCTTTTATTTGGTGAGCCATTTGTCATCCTTGTAACATGGAAATAATCCAGGTATCAGGTTTACAGGAAATGTCTGCTTATGTTATACTCAAAATTGCTCCGCTGGGGCTTGTTGACATGCTTGATTCTTCCAACTAAGCCCAACCTGGAGCCAAAGTGGGAGTGAGATGAGCAGACTTGGATAAAAAGTTAATGGGAGTAGAAGGATTAAGATGATGAGTTAAGCATGCAAGGAGGGGAAAAAGAACAAGCAACCAAAGTGGCAGAGCAGTAGAAAAGGCAAGCTGAAGGGTACATCAGAGAAGTGATAGCAGGGCTAGATCCAAATAGGAATTGTCACTTAACCCAGGCATCATCTAGTCCATTGGTTTTTAGATGTCTAAAAATTGCCACCCTTTAAAACTGATTGGCCTGATTGTGCTAAGTTTCTGGAAAGTGCTAGTTGGAATTAAGTGAAGGTGTGCAGGTTCTTGCTAACAAAACACTCAAGTTTGCAGGTATGGAGCCTGGCATTGTTTTATTTACTGTTATACAGAGCTTCATCATCCTGATCCCTTGGAATAAGCTGCATGTCAGCATCACTGCCCTGGCTTACAATCAGCTGTTCTTGCATTTAGAGCAGCCTGGCCTTGGGATAAAGTTGTTCTCAAGTCACTACAGGATTTTGCTGTGAATTTTCCCTGTGTTCATTCCATGAATATTTAATAGTAGAAAACACCTAGTTCTCGGCCTCTCAAGTACTCCTCTGCTACTTTACAAGTCATCATATTACTGTAAAAGCACAACAACAAAAAAAGACTCAGTAGAGTTTTAAATTAAGTGTTACCAAGCAGCTGAAAATTAGCAGTAGCATGGCTTTTCTCAGTTATATATGAAGAAAAATGTGAATTCACAGAAGTGATTGTTTTAAAAGGATGGCTAAAGTGTATCCTCAATGCTGCTCCTTGGAACAAGGAATGGTGACTTTGGACTCCATGGGAAATGGAATATAAAGTCCAGACAGGGGTGATATTTAATACACAACTTTATTCTCAGGGTGCCCCTTCGGGTTAGTCTAGGTTGCTCACTGTTCGGTATATTCTTTTTCATACATCATATTTTCAGTTTCTTAACTCTCATGATGCATTATACTAAGTTTAATAACGCACACTTAGATTTCAGACTTTTTTGCAGGAACCGAGTACCTTAAAGACAAATATTTATTTAAGGAAGTTCTTCCGTTCTAAGTTAATTTAGAATATTTTCAAACCATTAGCCAGCTGGTGTGCTGACTTCTGTAGAATCCTAGAACCTTCACACCTGCAATTTGGACCACAGGCTGATATTTACCCACAGGCCAAAATCTCACAGTACCCTGTGACCAATCACTCTGGGCATAAATGAACATAGATGGACCATAGATGGATCCTGTTTAACGTTGCTAATGATCTGGATGATGGGGCAGAGTGTATCCTCAGCAAATCTGCAGATGGCACAAAAATGGGAGGAGTGGCTGATACACCAGAACGTTATTCTGCCATCCAGAGGGACCTCGACAGGCTAGAGAAATGGGCTGACTGGAACCTCAAAAGAGAAGCGCAAAGTCCTGCACCTGGGGAGGAACAAACCCAGGCACCACTGCATGCTGTGGGTCACCCAGCTGGAAAGCAGCTTGGCAGAAAAGGACCTGTGGGTCCTGGTGGACACTAAGTTGATCATGAGCTGGTATTAAGGGACTGAAGCATCTCTCCTATCAGGAAAGGCTGTGAGAACCAGGACTGTTCAGCCTAGGGAAGAGAAGGCTCAGAGGAGATCTTATCAATGTGTATAAACATGTGAAGGGAGACTGCAAAGGGGACGGAGCCTGGCTCTTTTCAGTGGTGCCCAGTGACAGGAGCAGAGGCAATGGGCACAAACTGAAACACAGAAGGTTCTTTCTGAACATCAGGAAACACTTCTTTTACCGTGAAGGTGATTGAGCACCAGAAGAGGTCGCCCAGAGAGGTTGTGGAGTCTCCCTCTTTGGAGATATTCAAAAGCCATCTGGACATGGGCCTGGGCAACCAGTTCTAGGTGGTCCTGCTTGAGCAGGGTTGGAGCAGAGGTCCCTTCAAATCTCAACCGTTCTGTGATTCTGTGACCAAACACCTGATGCAATGAGTACGGTTTATATACTAGCATCAGCAGTGTATTTGCAGCTTTTCTTTTACTTTAGCAGAATGCAAAGCCAACCTCGGTTCAAGATTTCTACAGATACGAGTAAATCAGTTTGACATTTCTTTAGTTAGATTTGCCTGGTCAACTCACAGGAAAGGAAATTTCACTATTACCTGTAATCTGTAAAGATACTGTTTGTATTATAGCATCTAGTGTTTGCAAGCACTACTAAGAGAGTTCAGTGTCAAGTGATGTTAGAGAGTTCCTCAAAGAGTGGATACTGGATATTCATACTATCATATAAAATCAAACAATAGAACGATTTAGCTGCTAAATGTAAAAATAAGTTCATCAGAAGAGTTGTTACATTTGAAAAGGCAGGAAGATCTTGTGATATCAGTGTAATTTGTATTCAAATATCCAAATTATTTGCTTGAAAGAATACATCCCTTTATCTGATAACCCTCTTCCTCATGCTCCTCTTCCTCTTCCTTCTTCTTAAATAGCAGATTTAAAGCAGATATCTATGTGCAAAGGTCTATTAATTTTCACAGATATCCTGTTCCTCAGTAAGAGTTAGGAAGACACATCTCTTTTGCAAGGTCCCACTGATGGTTTCAATACATATCTACAGAAATTATTATCCTGTATTAATAATAAAGTAATTTCTTATTTCTTTTTTTATATATATATATAATCCTATATTTATATTTCTGGAAAACAACAGCAGTATTGTAAAAAGAACTGCCGATGCTGCACTTTGGGAAGGCCAGTGAGGACTACCACACAACTAATGCAAATTAGGACACTAATGCTGGTTTTTATTTGGCAATGTCTTATAAAACACTGTTCTGTAACATGGAAATGGGAATTGTGGAAACCCAGACATGAGATGCGTTTCACTATTAGAAAAGTAGACCAGCACAGTGACAGTGTTTTCAAACATTAAAAAGTTGGACTGCTTCTGCCTCATGCATTCTGTTAATAAAAACAGCATGCTTATTCCACCACAGGTACTTAAATATAAAATGCCCACTGAGCAACATCATTCCTAGACTCTTGTATACTGTTAGTTATGTGTGTAAGACAAATTTCACCTAAGCAGAAAAAAAACCTCAAAACAAAAACAAAAAAACACAAGACCTTCCACCTTAACCTGGTCTCCTGCAACTGTAGATTCTTCTGTCTTGACCTCTGAGCAGAGCCTGACAAAGATAATCTGTGGTGTTAATGGAAAGAAGCTTCAGTTCTGGCATGAGGCTGCTAGAAACATGATCTTTGTGATCCAAATCCAAATCTGAAGTGAATTCTAAAAGAACAAGAGGGCAGTGCTTAAACCTTATCTAACAAATTCCTGAGATGCCCAAAGTGATGTCATTGTAAGACTTTTGATGTTGCTATTTTTCATATCACAGCAAAAATATTAATGTTTTTACTGACCTGTAATAAAACATCTATGCTGACAATTTTAAAAATAAATAGTAAACACACAGACACAACAGTTATTAATCATGAATAATTGTCCTTCCCACAGAATTGGTCTTACCCAGCACTAAAGCAACTCTTTCTTGTGGACCCTGTAAACATCCCTGAAAAGTAGAAAACTTGGATTATTTTATGGAAACGTGGAAAAAGCAAACTGTGAAGGTCCAGAGTTGTAAATGAAGGAAAACCTACATGGTATTTCAGCTTTTACGCCACATCTTTTTCTGACTGTAATTTTAGTGGTACTTCTCATAAAGCAGCCATCTTCAGACAGATTTCCACAGACAGAATTGTGTCTACTATTGTACACAGTATTTTCTGTCAACAGCATCTAAATGACTAGAAGGCTGCTCTTCCTACCAGGGACATATATATTAATATAAATTTATTTTTGATGCTACAACATTAGACAGTTAACGGTTGTTCAGAAAATTTGCCACAGTGTAACAAGATCACTGGTGATTATCATATGAATATTATAGTAAAACCACACAGGCAAACTAGATAAGGAATTTGAAGACTGACAGAGAGTAAGAGCATATCTAGGAAATGCCCTGCTTAGTTTTACCGCTGCTCAACTTTTTACAGAGAAACCTCTAATTAAACCGCTTGAACAGAATTAAAGCTGTTAATCCCTTTTGGGGGAAAGGAATGAAAATGTAATTCATGCCTATAAAGATATAGGTATCTTCAGTCAGAAGAATTTGAATTCAGCAGCAGAATGAACTAGTTAGCCTGTCTCTCATCCTGGTCTTCATCAGGTGCATTTATGAAATGAGGCACCTCTGCAACTTTATCAAGATGCCTGTGATGCAGAACTTAGAAGAAATAAATTCCCTACTAAGGAAGACTGGACATTGCACGGCTGTGGAAGCTCCAGTGTGTTAAGAGAGCAGAAGCACGTCTCATCTGATCCCATGTCTGCCTGGGAAAATTTCAGTAAGGAAAGGATGACAACAGGCTGTGAATTCAATATTTTCCAGATAAATTCAGGCCTAAGGTTGTATGAAAAAATAGAAATTCTGATGAAAGATGGACTTGAAGTCTCATTCAACACCTCGGAATGTTAAACTGATGCTAGAAGTGCCAACATGCTTGTGTATGTCTTCTCTGACAATGATGATTTTAAGTTCACTTGGGTTTGGTGAAATTCTGGGCTGTTCTACGATTATTTTCAAACTGACGTTTTTTCTGCAGTTTAATTTTGGATGGGTAAACTGAGGTTCAAGTGATTTAAGGATTTATTTTTAACAGTATAGGCTATCTGACAGGAACTAGATATGCGTAAGTATGGTCTCAATGTTACTAATTCTTCATGTGCCTAATTCCATGTACACGAAAGGAAGGAAGAAAGAAAGGACAGAGAATGCTACTTCTAACCCTTAATCTTCCCTGCAGAGCAGCTGGTGGGAAATGACAGGCACTGCAATGGCATTATCAGCCACTCTCAGACCTGGAAAACTTCTATGATAATTGGATCATGTAAGACAGCTTCCCCTTCTGGTTAAAAGTTCACAGAGGTGTTGTAAATGGTAGATTTGTCTTCATTTGGTGAACCAAATTCCCATTTGAAATAAAGGCAAAGACAGTAAACAGGAAAAACAAACAGGAAAGGGAAATAACACAGAAGGAACAACAGTAAGTGTTCTCTGAGACACAAAAGACCACTAGTGATCTTCAGAAGATTTTAAAAGACTTTACAGAGACCTGCATTAGTATGTCTTTTTTAGAGATGGGAGACTTAGACATTGAGAGATTAAATGAATTGCCCAAGCATGCCAAAAGCTAATCCAAGAATAAAACCATCCTGTTTCTTATCTTCAAGGACATCCTGCCTTCAATTAACTGTGCAAGATTTAGCCAGACAACAGTTAAGAGATGTTTTTCCCTCTTTCTGACTTGGTCCAGAATATTTTTATAGGATCAAGATGACAAATAGTATCAATGTAGAATCCAGCAACTCAAGACAGGAGGGCCAGCAGCTCCGTTAGCCACACGTCCTTTCTAACCATCCTTCAGTCCAGATGGTTTCTTTAGAGCACTTCAGATAAACAATCTCTACAAACATGTTGCAGCCAAAACCTTTTAAATTACCCATTCAAAATACAACCCATTTTGATATGTTAAACAGCAAAACCTCCCCCTCTAAATTCCATTTAACTTCTTAGGCTAACTCACAGCTTGACAGGAAGAGTTGAAAACCATTTTCTCTCTTTCTTATTCTAGTTTGGCCAATTATTCTACCTCTGACATTTACTTAAAAAAAATTATTTCAGTTACATCATTTATATAAAACACATAAAATACAGGTTATTGTATATGGACCATAGGGTACTCCCAAACAGCATGTTTCTACTTCTCGATACACAGTTGTGTGCTGCCTTTGGGTTAGGAAAACAGAATTGTAAGACAGATAGAAAAGCCAGTTACTGAAAAGTGACTAAAATATGAATCTATATGTAAAAAATACTTATGTTAATATCAGACACTGGGAACAAGACTCCTAATTAGGGTATTGCTGTCATGTTAATATCATTAGCAAAGGAGTATACAATTTAGTTTCAAATACTGTTGATAGTTCTTACACCATGGCATTCTTTTCATAAAGAATGGAACTTACTAGATACTGATGAATAAATCAGCATAAAAATAAAAGTAGGTATGATATGTTTAGATATGCTGCAATTCGGCAAACAAGCTATTTATTTATTTAGTTATTTAGTTAGTTAGTTAGTTAATTTTTGTGAAGTCTACACTTACATTTTGTGGAAATTTTACCACGAACTGAACAGATGAATCTCTTCAGTTTACTTCAGGGGTTATTCCACACTTTGAGGAATTGAATAGAGTTGCTCAATGCTCAGTAACCCTTCTCCTCCAAAACTGCATTCTATTTAAACCACCTCAAACAACCCTTTCCTTCCATTTTTCCAAATATTTCCTTCAAAATAACTGAATTGTTGTCTTATTCGGTCATTTTCACAATGGTCGTTTGACAAAAGCTCTTTTAACCTCCCTCATGAAATCAGTCCCTCTGGTACCATAAATGTTGTTTTTCTTTCAGATCCAACCCCTTTGATAGAATATTTTGGATGGGACTTTGGATCTTTTTTTTAGGTTTAGAATCACCAGTGTCATGTAAGAGAGACGCATGCAGCCTATAGATGTCACTAGGTAGGCATAAGAAACATCATATGCATTGTAGAAAGAAGTACATGTAACAACTGCAGTCACAAAATACTTTAACTCATAATAACAAAAAATATTTCATAACTAAAAGAAAACATGTGCAAGAAAGGAATACCATGTTCAGTGGAAGTTTCCTTCCTGCCTAAAGCTGGAAATTCATGTACTCCATAGAGATACTTTAACTAATTGGCTCTCAAGTTTACAAGACAAAAGGGAAGTATGGTTTTTCTGCCTGATTGCCAGAGATTTTATTCAGGGCCTGAGAGAGAAATGTGTTCATATAAGTCATGATCCCGTGCATGCTTCCTTGGTGTGCTGTGCCAAGACTGATGTAACAAGCTTTGGGAATCTTCACTGACGACCAAAATGTGCTAAGTGAGATCTGAGATAGCAACCATTATCCTGACAGTCTGGCAAGCTGCCTAGCAGAATTCGCCATATCTGCTGGGAGAGTTACAGATACTCTTTAAAGAGCGAATGGTCTCCTGAAATCTGGCCAAAACCACATAAGTTAGTTTTTACACAGATTTCAATTTCATTTGTAGCTAGGCACTCACAGGGATAGACCTCGTGTAATAAAAATGACCTAGAAAAAAATCAGAAAATATTTTCCAGGCTTTTATTATAAAATGACAAACCTGATGGTCTCCTGTAAAATGAATTCCTTTAGTGAAATCCTGTCCTTAAACTGTAGTCAAATACTATGCCTAGCAATCTAATAAGGAAAGATTTGTAAGTAAATTGGTTATAAATGTTCCTTGGGATACTTCTGTGTTCAGGAACTGCAACTGTAACTTTTCTGTTTATTCAGTTCTGTTGTACTGAGCACATGTGTAAAAAGCGAGTCAGGACACGGGCCTGGGATGTTACAGAGAACAGGATTTCTCCCTAATAAAAATATATTGTTCAGTGCTGTTGTACTGACCTGTAGTAGACTGACATTATTGATATTGATCTCCTGATCTTGTATCTTACACACCAAATTCCTTCTCCCTTTTAACACACAAAATCCAGAACTACAGGAATATTATTAGATTATTTGGTGTGAAATCCTGGCCCAACGAGGGTCCTTCCCAGGATCGACCATGCTGTGCCAATGACATTACCACATTGGCTTAGGGGAGACAAGATTCCAGCCCTATCTTTTATCTCCTGTTCATAGTTTTTTTTAATGGGATTTCAGAATGAAAAAAAAGCCACCTGGTTGGATGAAGATAGGAAAGCAAAATAGAAAAATAATGGTCCATTTAGGGAAGAAGTTTCTACAGCACTTTTGCAAGATCATACCTTATTAAAATCTTAATCATAAGTGCTTAAATTTTCCATAATCTCACAGGACAATTTAAAAACATGATTTTAAAACAGCTGAAATGTGCTAGCACAGTCATTATTGTCATCTTTTTTCAGACCAGACTTAGTACTACTATCTTGTTTGCTTTGCAAGAATCTGTGAAAATGAAACTATAGCTTTTTCTATAAAGTCTGGAATGAACACTCTAGTTTGTATTTTAGTAATAAGCAGTCAACCACTTAATGTTTGGTTCACAAAATAAATGTGTGATTGTTGTGGTATTTGCATTTTCATTTCCTATTCTAAAATATCCCTTTTATTTTTACCATTTAAAGTAGTAATTAATAAAAAAAAATACCATGCAGGCAACTTTTTGGTGTAGAAATATTCTAATATTCCAAATAATAAATATTACGGCTTTTAAGGTGGCAATAGTTATATACTACTGCTAATCTGAATGCTTCTAGAAGACAGGTAAGATGGCTTGCAGTGTTTCTAATGGAGAAGCAAAACCATTATCAGTAATTCCACACAGAACAGAGATACCCTTTCTGGCCCCTTGCAAACAAGTCATTATCACAAAACCCACCAAGACTGGTACTTACTTGCAGTGTTAGTCTCAACAGAGACACTGAGGCTTGAATGAACTTAGGTCTTCATCTGTGTCTGAATAGTTTTCCAGAGCTGTGGTGGAGTTCACTGGCACTGGGAAGTTCTCACATCTGCAAACCATGGCTGCTCAGTAGGCCAGCAAGGCATTTTATTTTCCAGTGGTGCAAATCCAACACTAAAATATGCAAAATTCCTGACCACAGCTATAGCTTAATGTAGCCCAAACGCTTTAAACTTCTAATATAAACATCTTCCCCAACCATATTTTTCTGCCTTTTCATAAGCGTGGCCTATTCTTGTTTTAATTTAATTTGAATTAAAGACAGAACTACAGGCTGCAATACAGACAAGCTTGTGGCCTGAAAGGGAAAGGAGAGACAAAATTATCACTAGGAACACACAACCAACAATGTATGTTACTACAGTGTAAATCCTGATTTTCCTATCAAAGTCTCTCTCTCAAAGCTGTCATACTTTCAAATAGTGTACCAAGAGTGAAGCAAACAGCAGTAGATGGGGAAAAAACAACAGTGATGGTCACTAGGCTTTTTCCTTTTGCAAACATCTTCTTACCACAGAAAGGCAGGAAGAGCTCAGCCCTCCTTTATTTTTCCTTTACTTTCTTGCTCTTTCAAGTGTGATCAATCTTACTTGGCTGATTTTTGCTAAAAGGAATGTAAGAGAGGGATTCACCTATAGCTTCATCAAAACATCTATACCAGATTAAACAATTTGAAACCTTCAGCAAATTACTTTCTCTAATGAAAATTACAATAATTACAGATAAATCTGAATTGCTTTCTAGACTGAGTTTATCTGATTAGTATAACACAGTGAAATGCAGAATCATGCGTGGGGGAATAAAGAATGTGACTCCTACTTCGAAAATTGGGGGCTATAAAATAGCTAAAAGCAGCTTTAGGATCTGGCTGAATATGAATTCTTGGTGTGATTTAGTGAATACGAGTCATCTTAAACTGTAAATGTGCATCCATAAAACCTTGTAGTTTTTAAAAAAAGAAGTAAGAAGCCTGATCTATTTTGCAAATAAATGTGAAACTAAGGGTTAGGATGAGCAGTACAGTACCTGAATACCTGCACATACACACATAAACCATTGCAGGCCGAAATTCTTTGTGAGAGTAAATAACCCACTTTACATTATGGTGATGCAGAAGTAACACTGTAAAAATTTCCATCAAGACTGCAGGTCTTTTAAAGACACTATTCAAACACAAGACAGTATCTTAATGTAAGAAACCCAGGATGAATTGAGTTTAACATGCTGTGCAGCTGCTAGACAAGACTGCAGTGACTTCTCTGGGCTTTAGAAGTCTATTAATCTAAAGCAATAGGTAGGAGCTATACCCCTTTTTATCATTCCAAATGATAAAATCCTTGATCTTAAAAAAGTAAGGTGACATGTTTTCTGAATACATTTGCAGTTCAAATGGAAAATACTAGCTGCTTGTGAGGTGAGACGTGGAACAACAATAGCATTCCACCGCAGAAAAAAAAGAAAGACCATAAGATGAAGGTTTTAAAATCCACATTAACATTTGCCTGCATCAGAAATTAGGTGTCATTTTCTGACCTCAAGGCAGCTATTGTCTGTTATTGCCTGAATTGATTGTTGATATAAAAGAAAATCCAAATAATCCCATGGCAATCTTTAAACACTCTCAATATAAGAGAATAGTCTGGCAACAAGTAAAGCTGTATGCAACCATGCCAAGCCAGTTCAGCTGAAAGAAAACATTTATTCCTCTCCTACAGTCTCCAGTCTGCTGTACTGCATTCAAGAAGGCCCTTTCTACAAATCTTAATTTAAAAAAAAAAAAAAAGTCTTCCTTTCCTATGACAGCATTTGAGGTTTTAAATAAAAGCGTAGATTGCAAAATAACTCAATTTCACCCAGAAGGAGAGAAAATCCTTGATTAAAACAGCTCGAATATTCCTTCAGCAACTGGGATTGTTGTCTCTATATGAACGCTGTCATACTTGCCTCCCCCATGTAGCAAGAAGATGGTGTTCAACAGCAAGGGTGACTTAGGAAAGAGTGAGCCCTCAGCTTGGTGTCTCCTCGCAGAGTTCCCTGGAACTGTAAAACCCGTATTATGGAAATTTGTAACAGACAGTGCTGAGTCTGGCACCTAAGCATGGGAAAAGGACAGGAATCCCAGTACGCCCCTTTGGCTAACATTTCTAATTGGCTGACTCTGAACCCTCCTCTGAAGCATCCCATTCAGGACTCCAGTTAGAGTCCTCATTCACTAGCTAGGACTTCCCATTCTGAGGGGTCAGCCCCAATAAGCTTTTTGGCTTGTAGTCTTGAGTTTGTATTTAAGTCCCTTAGCTGTGAAAGCATGGAGGAGAAAAAAAGAAATGGAGATCTTCATTGAAAGAGTGGCTATGCCTCAGAGTGGAGGTAGGGGACTAAAAGCCTGCCTTACTACCACTCTAGTAGCTGGTCCAATAAACAATGAAATCGATTCCCAGTGCCTGGGGACTCTATTGCAGACTAGTATATGTGTTGCTTTGGTGTATTTAATCAGTTCCTACATTCCTGATGAACTGTTGTATTCTGCCTGAAAAAATTCAGAGTATTTGATCACAGAATCACAGGGGTTGGAAGGGACCTCTGGAGATCATCTGCCAGAGCAGGGTCACCTACAGCAGGTTGCACAGGATGGTGTCCAGGCGGGTTTGGAATGTCTCCAGAGTCGGAGACTCCACCACCTCCCTGGGCAGCTTGTTCCAGTGCTTGGCCACCCCAAAGAAGTTCCTCCTCATGTTTAGATGGAACTTCCTATGGTCAAGTTTGTGCCCATTACCTCTTGTCCTAAAAATGATGAAATCTTTCTTTTTTTCTCCCCACCAAAACAAAGTAATAGTTTCTTTTCCTTTCTCAGGACAATTCCTGATTAGTTTTTTCCCTCTGGGTACTTTTTTCATGCTAATCCCTATGAAAAGACACATGAAGCACTTTACTGTGCTGATCCTTAGAATGGCTGTGAGCCAGGTTAACAGACAACTTCTCATAAAGATGTAAGTAGGTAATGGGATTTATTTTGGCAAGACAGCAACATTTTTAAAGCCTGTGACTTGTGGGAATGTAGTTGTATCACTGAGGGAGGCATCAAATAGACACAAACATCTTTACTGAATGCAACAATTAGGTTTATTCCTTTATCACAGGAATTGCTGTTCTGTTCCATTTCTGAATCTAAACAGAGATATTCGATTCATAGCTTTTCAGCTAAAAACAGCTGGCCAGATCTTCTTGTAACTTAAGACATATCTGATCTGTACTCTGCTCCATCTGTTACCAAGATGGAATGCAAAAGCTCAGTGAAAGGACCATTCATAACACTGCCGGTGGACAGCAGGCAGTGTGAAAAAAGAAAAGGAACTATTGCATGAAACTAAGCAGCCAGGATAATTGCAAAATAAGTCTGATGTTGCTAGGATGTCCGCTTTAAAATACAGTATTAGCAGACAACGCTGCCTCTTCATGACTCAATACAATCTCCTGATTAGGTACATCATAATACAAAGCTGATTATGACAGTACTAGTAATTTATTACACGTTCAGTAATTTATTGGTTCCCATTAGTTTTCATAAGGATAAGTTTCCTTCCACTGACAGTCTGACAAACTTTCAGCATGAACAAGATACATGCATATGCTCATATTGGTATTTTTTCTTGACATATTCTGTCTAGCAAGCCTTTTGTCACATATCAGATCTCATTTTTTCTTGTACACAATAAAAATCAGTGTAGTGAATTCTGAAATACACTTCACTGAACCCCACACTGCAGATGAGAGAGGCCATTAGAGGATAGTAAACAATCTTTCTTTCTACTGGTAATTTTATAATTGTTTTATCCTGCACATGCAAAACATTTAATCTATTTTAACAGTATGACAACAGTATAATGTAGAAGTTTTGAGAAAATTAGTCAAATATACCAGCCTTTGATACCTTATTCTAGTTTCCAAACTAAAGCTATGGAACAGTCGCAACATGTCTAAAAATCTCACTGCAAAGATTACTGATTTGGTAAATACTATAGGAAAAAAGCATGAAACTAGTAGGGGATTTAAATGAAAACACAAGGAAAAATATTTTAGATTATATAATGCCATACACTATGGCAGCAAAATATTATTTTATAAAACCAAGTTACTGAGTATGGAAGGTCATTCCCTATAAAGACAACTTTAATCATACTGTGGCCAAATGATTCTTAGCTGTAATCAACCAAAAGGAATAAAGTCAATTTACTCAGTTTATTTCAAATATAACTGAATCTTTCTCAAAATATATCAGTATCAGCCCAAGAGTTTTATTCTAAATGTCTAAACTTTGTCGTTTGTTGTTTGTATAACAGTTAGCAAACTTCTTGGCAATTAACTGTGTTGAACCCTGGCTGTTGTCTTGTTTGGACTAAGGCAAAGTTATTTACTGAAACAAAACCTTCTCTTCAAATCTCTGCCTGTTTCAGTCTCATGTTAAAAAAAAAAAAAAAAAGGAAAGAAAAAAAAAGTTGTTCAAATGTAAATATTTGAGTATTATTAGATTAGGCTTAGGAATTTAGGAACTGACTATGTCTGTTAGAAGCAGCATGCATTACCCATTTAAATTACTAGAAAAATGTATACCAGTACTTTGCCAAACTAATTTTGTCTGAATTTGGAGAAAAAAATAATCTGATGGCCCTAAAATTTTTATAGGATAGTGATTGAATACTACTTATCAACATTTTGGAAGAGCAACAGGATATTTCAGCAGCCTCCTGGAAAATACATAAATGAACCTATTGCAGTTCTGCTTTTCTAGATTTGCTTTATGCAATACTCTAAGTCAAACCATAGTGAAGCACAGTCAAATGCAACCTGAAAACGATTCTTAGCTCTGCATCCTGAGAGTCCATCTTTAACTTCTCCGATTTAATTTCTCCATATCCATTTGTGAAATGATGTGAATAAAGAATTAGTGTAGAATCAAGTGCATTAAAAGGCAAGTCATGACTGGACCTATGTGAAGACGTAAGGAAGTGAAGAAACTGTGCAAGAAAAGGCTGTATGTAAGTAGGGAAAAAATGGTCAGCACTAAGAGCACTAAGAGTTTTCAAATACACATTTGTGCTAAGAAATAAGTGTATTTTTAAATATCCTTTCTGAGTCTACATGTATTTTTTTTCCATCACCTAGAAGAGAACAGTGAATAGATACTTTAATACTATGTGTCATAATATTAAAAAACCTACTGAATCTACATGATTCATTAGCTCATTGCTTCGTTGTCAGAAATGGACCCTTGATCATGACAATCCTGCATAAGATACGTAGTACAGATCTTTGATAAAAGCCTACACACTGGAATCTTCAGCAAATAATCAAAACATACACGTATAGAGAAGAAATCACTTGGAATTTACTTGGAAATGTGGCCCATTTTATTTTAACTGAAAAGCATTCATTATACAGTGCAAACAGTTCTTTGGTAAATTTACTGATTAAAATAAAAACAACAAAGACTTTGTTTTAAGTAACATTAAAAAAGAAAATAAATATGTAAAATTTGCGACATATTACAGCAATATTCTCACAGTGGATACTGAGGAAATGGTCATCTAGCCATTGGCCACTGTTTCAGAAATGTTAAAATCAATGCTGATTCTGCAGACACTGCAATAAAATTGAATTAGTACAATCCATGACTGATTACTTTTTAAACTGTGGATAAAGACCTGTTTTTCCTGAATGGTTTATAATCAGATGGATGGCAGAAAATAACTCAATATTATACTTGTTTAAGCATATCCAGACTCCTAAGCCCATTTTATATACCATATGAATAAACAGTGAACAACAAAGAAAACCTCCCTCTTTACTCTGGAGGCTGGAGAAAAGGAACAATCAGATATAAGGTACTCTTTTATAATGTATAAATGGAAACTCTCTTCTCCTATAAGCGGAAATCTTGAGAAAGTTTATTTAATATAAAACTGGAATAAAAGAATCCAAGTAGTAACCAGCTGGATGTATTACCACCTTATTTAACTGTTTAGACAGTGAAATTATATTTGGTTTAGCTCTGCAATCCTTCCTCTTTGAGGAATTCCTGCTATAGGTCAATGGGAGTTCCATCTGAGTTGGAATTACAGGACGAGACATGTGGTTTGGACTCTCAACAAAAGTCAACAAAATACCAGAGTATCAAAGGAATACAGGAATGACAACCTCTAGGAACCATATGATACTCAAACATGCTCGCCACACACAATTTCTAAAAGTATTAACATAGAAAATTACATAAGTCAAAACATTGTATATAAAATCAATTAAAATAGTCTTAAAAATATAAATTGTAGCTCCACATGTACCTCTACCACACACCTTTAACACACCACTCACATGTACATATTGCTCCTACCATAGTATGAAATGAGTTTCTGTAGTAAGCTTTAAGGATACACCAAAGTTTGAATGTGTGTCATGGTATCAGTTTATCAAATTAGAAGTTATTAATGTTAGTAATCAGAGAAATTATGTGCCAAAATATTATAGTGGAACTCATATTGCTGTGCTAGGTTAGTTATTAGACAGGTATTTGATCTACCATGCAGTAATTAAGTATCCAGTCTGTTTGCATAATCTGAAATGTTTAAGAAGATAATGTTTAATTTTGTGTAGATTTCTTTGATACTTAAATCTCTGTTTCCTAAATTTGACTAAAGAAGAGCTCTGGTTCTAGTTAGTCCTGACTTAGGACTTAAGGACAGAGCCATAAACTCTAACATACTAAGTATTCAGGGAGAGAATCAATTCTGAACAAACAAAAAAAGCTGTAAAATGAGGTATGATAGTTGTCCTTCACTGAATATAATATATAATTCCTGGTCAAAAATACGCAGTTTGTATTCTAAAAAGTACACAACTTTGAAATGCTAGTGTAGACATATACTCTATAACATTAAACATTTATTAAATGGGAAATAAAGTCCATTGGCAGACCATTTTAACATGAATGATAAAAATATTGAGGTAAAAATATGTATGTATTAGATGAAACTGGAAAAAACTAAAAAATCAAATACCTTGTCATAAAAAGTAGTCAATCCACAATTAATCATGATGCTTGATTTTGATTGTTCTTTTTTTCAACAAGCAGTGCCACAATATAATCAGGAACATATGGCTATTGACAATATGCACAATGAATCAGTAGGAATCTTTGTATACAAAATGGCATGTGACGTCTTTTCACATTTTCAAAACAGGGCCATACAAATACGTGAGCTGATCTGAGATCAAGAGAAGCATGCTTTAAAACTGGACTGGATGGTCATGTTACAATGATTTAAAATAAGTGAAACAACAACAAAAAAAAACTTGCCAAGCAATTACATATGTTTTGACAAAAATTATTATCTTCATTTTAAGTTCAAATGCTACTCTGTCATGTATGTTTTCCTAGAATGAGGAACACTGTCAATTACATCTGTAATATACATTCGGTTGCTTTTTGCATCTTCCAATTACATTTATTTATATTTCCTAATTCTAGTTTTTTTGGTTTGAAAATTTTGATTAATTTTGCTCCTTGAATTACTGAAAGGATGCTGAAAGGCGTCATGTAGTTTTCTTTATTTCCTTGCTGGTCCAGATGCAGAAATGATAGTGTGATTCAAGAGAATTTCCACACATAGGTGGGTTTGCAGAAACTGGCCCTCTACCACATTGCTTTGGGCATTGGTGACCTTGTGTTTTCCTTTTCCCTGCATTTACTAAATAATAACAAAGAGCTAAATATCAAGTCAGACTGGTACTGAAAAAGGGATAGTAAACTTTTACTGTTGCTAATTACAGATAGGAAACAAAGTGTTAATTTTAGAGTAAGTCTTAAGCCCAGTTTGGGTACCTAAAACTACCTGACAGTGTTCTTTCAAAGTAGCACCAGTTTGAGTTTGTCTAACCTGAGAAGTTTAACGCACAATTAAGTTTGACCTGTTTGCTAATTTCCCTTTTGTTAATTTTTGCATTGTGATTACCTTCATGGGCAGAAAATAAAATGATACATTACGATATATTGTTACAGCACCATTAGAATGTTGTAAATCTTGATTTATTGCTGTTGTTTAGACTGCAGTTACCTGGTTTTGCCATCAGCAGGCATTGATATGATTTGAGGAGTATGCACCCTAAATTCTTAAAAAGCAGACTTATGGCTTCTTTTCATTAATATTTTGTTTTAAGCAGACTGGACAGCAATTTCCTTTAACCATCACAGGTGCTTCGCAGTCAACCGGCGGGCATGATTCTACAAAACAGGTAATCTGACCAACCTGTGTCAGGAAAAAAAGTAACGAAACCAGAATATACTTAGCTACATTTTCCAAAAAAGAAATACATTTTTCATATTATTGCAAAACATGTTCTCATTCATCCTCTCTACGATCTTGGCTACTATGATTAACTCCACATAGTTTATTTCAGCATAAGCTTATATTGAGAAGGCTCTTTGTAATATACTATCTTTAATGGAGCAGTATACCATTTTATCCAATGTTCAGGTACAAAACTCTGGGATACCAAGTACTGACACATTTCTTTTACTACCTTTTTTAAAATTTCACTATGATAAAAGAAAATGAAAATCTAGCACTGTTAGATGAGCTTTTACTGACTTTTATGCATTTTAGTAGACTTTTTCAAGAAGTCGCTCGCTTTGAAGTTAATTTTGCCAGTACAACTATACATCAATGAAAACGGAAATATAATAAAAATATATAAAAGCTGGATTGAAAACCAGTGTCAAGGGCAGGGATATCTGAACAACATAATTTTTTGCACCACATAACTGAAGATCCTTAAAAAAACAATTAGCAACTATTACCCAGAAATTAGCAGGTAAAAAACTGGAACTGCTGTTTTAGAAGCAGAACCTAATATAATTTCTATCTCAAAATGGATTTCCACATACTTACTTTGCATTCACACACAGTACAAGGGTCCCTTTTCCAGGTTTCATTGCTGGAATATGATTTACCCTTTTCATCAGTGCAATCAGTTTTACTGAGGCGTGATTCAAGTTTTTTTATCTGAAAATATTAAAAAAGATCAAAGAAAGATTTTTATCTGTGCAAGGTATTCTGTCTTTTCTCTTATGCTACATAACCTATGATATATACTTGTCTGGGTTTTTCTTCTCACTACTTAGTTTTCATAATGCTAAAAGATTGGAAATAGTTAATACGTATGGAAACAGCCTTTGAAATAAAACTAACAGAAGATACACCTTTTCTACTATTGGAATATACAACTAGAGCATACAAAGAGAAGCAAACTATATGTTGACATATATGGAAAGACAAATCTAAACTTTCAAAAAATGTCTGAATGAAAAGGAGGTGAAATAAAAAAATATATTAAAACAATTAAAAATGTTTCCTTGGATTTTTGACTATCTATATTTTCTCCTTAATGATGGAAAAAAGGGATTATATGGTTAGTTTATCTTGCTGATTGTGTGCTTCTTGGGAACAGTGATTACGAGGGCACAGTTTTTAACAATCCTTCAGTCGTTTTTACATCAAAAATGACAGATGAACTGACTGCAATGTAGTAAGTCTTAACATAGCATTTCCACTGTCAAAATGGTAGCATTGAAAATTAGTACAACAGTGATTAACTAACACCATCAAAGATGGAATCAAGTTACTATGCAAATAAATATATAATTCATATCTATAAATTACACGGAAAAGTCGCTCTGGAGGAACTTAATTAATCTAGGCAAACATTTTGGCCTACTTTGGATTTGCCTGTTCTGTATGGTATACATTTTTAAAACTGAACTCCACTCTGGCTGAGTTATCCTGAATAAAGAGTTTACTTATCCCACATTGTAAAGGTCTCCTCTAAGTGATGTAGACCTTAACAACGTTTACAGCTGTAGTCTGGCATATTACTTCTTATGAAGTCTACATTTTAATCATAGTTTTACATAGATTCTATACATTTCAGATAGGAAAAAAAAGATTTTATTATCTCTACAGACAAATGTTTAGAGAAAGACTAATCCCATGTTTAATATACAATGGTTACACGAGGTTTCAGGTTTAAAAGTCAAGAGGGTCTAATTGTAGAATATTTCAGTATGATTACAAAAGAACATAGAAATAAAGAATAATAACACACCATGTTCTGGGTTCTGTTTTGTTTGAGATACTATGTGGTGGTTTTTGGCTGCAGTGGATGTCTAAATATTAAAAATGTAAGAGGAGTGATGCTAGGAAAACATTATAAATTAAATCTACAATTAGAAACTATCCATAATAGCACCTTACCTGGTTTCTGAGGCTTGAAATAGTTTTTTGCATTTCCAAAACAAATTCTTTGAAGTCATTTACTGCGGGCATGTTTGTATTTGCATTAGATGTTGATGTGGCATTACGAAAATATTTACTCTGTCTCACAGAACTGCAACAAATGAATGCCAAGTCAGGATATTAATCATTTTCATTTGGCTGGATTTTTTAGAACACTTAGCAAAAATGTGAAAGAACAGTAACCAACAAATGTAGGAACTGTATGAACCACAACAGCACAAGACCCACTGGTCTTGAAGACAGCCTCAGGTCAGGTGAGCTGTGGATTGCTGATAATACCACTAGCAACAGGGTATTTCTTCTACTTAGAAAAATAATGAGTGTATTTCATGCAGGAGTACACACAAAGTTGTCATCAGTGATGCTCCAGCATCACCTTAAATTCATTGGGAAATCTCTTGAGCGTCCAATAAAAAAATCAAACAAAAGTGAAACAGTCTTAAAAAGTGTTATTTCTAAACATGAAATTTGCATTTCACATTCAGATTCATAGTTTCTCCCTCTATATGCTCATTAGCAGAACGTGTATTTAAAGTAATACCACTTTAAAAAGGAAAAAGTTGGTTTACATAAATAAATAAGAAGTACTTTTAGATATGAACATATTCCTGGGTCCCATTTTAACTAAAGTTTGAAATCAATACTGATTACTGTACACAAAATCTAGAGGCTTTTGTCTATAGCACTTTCCAGCTGGTATCTGGTAAGAGATGTACAACACTAAATTGTGTTCATCAATTCTATCTGTTGATGGGAAACAGCTATCAAAGGAACTGTCCATAACTAATAACATATAACTTGGTACCACGTAAGAAAACATGTATTCAAACACAAGGATAACACTAATTATTAAGTCACTTATTACATTAAGATCCTTGAATTCATACAAGCATTCCTATTTTGTTAGTGTGTCTTCTCCAGAGCTAAGGGATACCCAAAGAATGAACTGGCAAAGAAAACTTCTCTCAATACAATAGGGCTCATGTTTTATAATCTTTCTGCATAAATTAAAAAAGCACTTATTGGCAGGTGTTCAATCTACTTAGTTTCCCATAGTTTTTCAACTAAATTAAAGAAAAAGAACTCTAAACAACATAGCATGCCAAAATTCAAGTAAACCAGCTGCTATTGTATAACAAAAAGTTTAATCTTCCCCACCTGCTCTAGTTATTGAAAACTAGAAGGAAAAAAAAGGAGAAAAAAATCTTCTCACCATGAATAAAATTCAAATACAACAATAAGCATGAGAACTGATGAGAATGTTAAAGGACTGAGGTTGCTTTAGCTTTCTTTATGCTATAGATAACGTATTGTAAATTTACTATTTTGTAGTCCTACTTAGTAATTGGACTGTTGTAGATTTTGGAGCTCCATTTCTGAAACACAGTTAAGCAGCAAGTTAACAAAAACAAGCTGCTTCTCAGATATAAGTGTTTATTTTTTTCGTGCCTTCATTTTTATTTAATTTAACCCTTATACAGTTTTAGAATTATAGGACTATAATATTTAAAAAGTGAATTGCTGTTTTGTAAATTGAAAAACTTTTAGCAGTTCACTTGCAAAGACAGACAAAACATCCTTCTTCAAGGATTACTTTAAAGGAACCTTTCTTTTTCTATTGTTTATAAGTATGCTCATACTTAGCTGCTGTCTTGTCTTGTCTAAAATCCTAAACACCTAAAGGCACTGTTACTTCAGGACAGCTTCCTATCTATTAAGTGAAATATAATGGTGGTGTTTCTTCGGTGCTATAACATTCGCATGAGTATTTGAAACTGCTGAAATAAATTTATCTGTCCACATGTCTGCCTAGCTGCTCTCCTTGCCAGAGTGGGTAGGCTCTGCCTGGTCGTCTCAGTCAAGTAGATGATTTTATTTGCTGAAAGAACACATGCTACATGGAAAGAGCTATAATTCAAGAGAGTCTTAAATTCACTCATCATGAAGGATTTTCACAATAAATGTTTGGTCTGAGCAGAACTCATTTTGCTTCACTAATTCCTAGAAAAGTTTTGATTCCCTGAAAATTGCAGGGACCCTGTGGAGTTGATTATCTGTGACTGACATTGTGATTTACTTCCTTGCTGAAATATTTTGAGGATTAGGGAGTTATAAACAATGTTGTCTGTAGCACTCCTGTTCTCCATTCCTGCTCTGAGTATTTTGGTACTAAAAGCAATCCCTACCATTATCACAAATTTTTATGCTAGTGTTATCAACACTTGATTTCCTCCTGTTTCTACAGGAGGACCTAGCGGCTCCAAGGAGGAAAGGAAATAACTTAGTTTGGTTGCTGCAGGCACAGTAGGAATGCAGGATTTCCAAATTCCCCAAATCATGCTTCATTACTGAGCTTTTTCATGAAAAGCACAGAAAGAACAAAAGCACTATACTGTGTCACTCACAAAGGGTCTTACACAAATTTGAGCTTGAAAAAAAAGTGGTTTACTGTTAGCAGATATGCAGAAGTATCCGAATGAAATACATCAATCATAAATTTGAGAAAGCAGACACTGGAAAAACATGGTATGGACTTACAAAGAAATAATTCGGTTTCATTTCATTTTGAAAACAAATGTTTTTTCATACTTCTTTAAAAAAAAAATAAATCTCACCTTACTGTTTTGGACATTTTCATTTTCTTCAAGGGCTTGTCCTCCTGAAAGCTGTAATCAAGAGAACGTCTTCCCCGAAAGTGATACGAGAATGCATTAAACTGTCCTCTAGTTCTACAGTCTGAAATTCAACAAGAAATTACACATTATAAACTACAGTATAATTCAGCAGTTATAATATTTATATGGTTTTACAGTATCTTCTGAACTGGCAAAGGCAATTCATGCATTCAGTCTGATCCCTCTGGAATCAGTTTGATGGCAGCTGAATATGTCTCAACGATACAACATTTAGGCCAGCTGGATGCAGAGAATTTGATTATTCACAGACCAGCTTTTTGGTAGGAAACAAAGGAATAAAGATTATTTTCACAAATATATCAGTGCTTCTTTAACTATTCTTTTCAATTCTGAAACTTCCGCTCTCTTGGCTTTTAATTATTTTCTGCTTTTGGAATGGGGTAGTTACATATGGAGGCAAATAGAAAAAACAGCCTGTTGCTTCCTCATGTATTCCAGACATTATTACTTGTTATTTTTGGCATTTAAAAGAGAATCTTAAATTAAATCCTGGAGAACATTTGCAGATACACTTCACTGGCTGATCAGCCCTATTTCCAAATTTGAGGGATTTGAAGGTATCACCAGTCACTTAGACCCTGAGACCCCAAGACTCCACCATAGAATGAAAATCTCAACCCTAAGAATAATAGTGACAGAAAACTTCTCCCAAGATTCTAAGAGGATGTCTTCACAGGATGAAGTATGTCTTTCCTTCAGTTCACTTTATTTAGCCTTCCAAACACAGTATTTGGAAGGAGTCCCATTTAGAAAAGAAAAGGAAAACAAAACAAAACTGGAACAGCATTTTGGAGAAGAAAAAATGAGAAAATAGGAGTTTTCTCATTTCTATTCACAGAAGCTTTAAAACAAAAAAAGTTACAACGGGCCAAGCTGCAGCGGGAACCAACAGCATGTTCAACTTTCAGAAGCAGAGAGTCTGCTAAGAAAACAGAAGGGAAAGAGAAATACAGAATTCCATGGACATACTCAAGCTAAGTCTGGTATTAGCAGAATGAGCCATGAAAGCAACTGAACAGGAAAAGAAGTCATTTTCCCTAATGTTTCTCATAACTTGCACCAGAAAAAATTTATTCAGAAAGTCAGTAATACTTTATAAAGTATTTTTTGGGAATTCAGCAGTAGCTAGATCAAATACCTAAAATATGAACACAAATTATTGCACAAGTTTCAAGTTAAGAAAAGAGCCTCAAGACACCATTGAACTGAGCAATTTGAAAAACAAATGTAAAGTTGCTCTGTGATTATACAAAAATGAGTATCTTGGACTACTTTTAACCGTATTGGACTTTTACTTAAATTAGACTATTACAATTTCCCTGTCAGGAAAAAGTTAACTTGTCCATGCTTAATATCAATTAAGATAGAAAAAAAAAAGACTGACAAAAAAAAGGTACTGATTTTCAGTTCAAAACCAATACCTACAGATCATTCTTGAACATAATTTATCCACACAATTCTCCTTCCCTTTTCTTTCCTTGCAGCTTGTCCCATTCTTGAGTAAATTTATTACCTTCCTCCTATAATAACAGCACCACCAAAGAACTAGATGATATTTACTGCCAACATATTGTTCATTCTTCTTGTGTGTTCTGCTGTTTCTCACACAATCTTCTTGCTGCTCACTCAGAAACTAAGCTCTTTCAGATGAACAGATTGCTGTGTCTGTAAGATGCTTGGCATGAAGGCATTTTTGATCACCCTTAGACACTTCTAGATTCAGTATGGTGAGAAAAGGGGTCACACTCTGAAGGGCCACCAGAGAAATAACTAGTTTTGGTCAGCGGAATTTTTTCTTAAAGCAATCTGTTGCTTAAAGTTTTCCTGAGTGTCATAGAAATTTTCACTTCTCTTGGAAACAATTTATGAAAGGTTTTTGCTATCCTCCTTTCTTTAATAACTGCTAAGGTCATCTCACACAATATAGATATTGTTTTTTGGTACAATAACACAATGGCCCATTGTTTTTTTATTCCTAGGCTGGTTTTTAGAAACAAAGGTCTGAAATCCTGGGAAGGTTTTATCACCTAAGACTGGTAAATATGAGAACCATATGTTCAGCGGCAGCTTCAAGTACACAGACCTGACATTACTGTAGTTTTTAAAGACTCAAATATCTCAACTTGCCAAATGAACAACTCTTGTTCTTGGTTTCAGTTTCAGGTACAAGGAAAAGAATTGTCACTGCTGAGAGGTGTAGGACACAATGCTCTACTCCATCTTTCAGAAAGCCTAAACCAGAAAGCCTAAACCTTAGCAGTTGGGGTAAATGAGAAAAATAAGCCTAAACTTCTGCTTTTTTCAGCCCACCTAAAATTTCCCCAAATTAGGTATACCCAGTCCAATTAATTTTCTGCACAAAAGCTGAATGCTTAAGAGCAACATAATAATTCCTTTTCTCTATGGACATTTTCTTCCAGAAGTTAGGTATTGTTACACTGCAAGTATCAAGATAATCCATTTGTATATTGAAGCAATGTTCACGTCTTCAGAAAAACCCCTATTTCCCAACAAGGTTTTAAAACTGCACCTATAGTGTAAATTGCATAGAAAAAAACCCTGACATTTAGAAGTATTGAGCACTCTTAATTCCAAGTCAATCACCTCTCAAAATCTAGGGCAAGGAGAATTAATCTAACACTAGATTAAACCAAAACAATTTCAGAGACTAAGAGAATGTGAAGAAAAGCACGTATAGTGTAACTATTGTTTCTATTTGATTATACATCAGTTTTCTAAGATTTAACATAGTGAACTAAGTTGCTGTTACTGTAAGCATTTGCATGTATCTAAGAACTCCTAGTTGTGCCAGTAGGAGCAGCAAAAGGGAGGAGAAACACTGAAAAGGTCTGAAATGTCAAAAGGCTTTTTGAGCAGATGTTTTCACAAAGCAGCTACTTGAAAATTACACAACGTAGGAAAAAGACATTGCACCCCAAATGAAGTCCTAACTTAAAATAGCTGGGTTTGTTATTACTAAATAGGTCACATCCCTTCACATTTCTTCTGTTGAATTAAACTTTCTAAAAAATGATAAATCAAATAGCAGCCAAAAAATGTATTATGTTAGTCTAAAATCTGCAGTAACCTGCACAGATGGAACAGATGTATTTTGCATAAACATTATTTAAACATCTGGACAAAAATAATGGTATAGAACGTAGAAGATAAAGTGACAATCCAGAATGTCGTCTGCCAGCTGACATATTTGAGAATTCTAATAATAAAGATGTACTCTGTAGTTGACCTTGGAGCTCACAGACTGATGCTACCAAAACTAGAAAGCCCAGACATCACTGGGAAAACGAATATCCAGATAATTTACAGAACATGACTATATAAATTAATAGTAAATGGCTAATGATAGCCTAAAGACATTTAAAAACATTTCCGCTTAGTGATGGAGTTCAGGGAGGAGGTAAGCAGGCTGAGAACTATCAGGGAGTGCGAGAGGGAGATAGATGCTTGGAGTCATACCCTGCCTCCTGTGAGAGAAGCCCAGCAGGCAAACAGAGCCCCTGCTACAGAGAACTCCCTGTCCTCTCTCCAACCGACTGAACGTGGTGACGTGGAGAACAGGGGGCAACGGCAAAATGTTCCTGCCTGACGCAACAGGTGCCGCGGACGTGTCTGCCCAGTGACTACCCCACCTTCCCAGGTGCCATTGCAGAACACGTACAGTGCTATGCGGGGGGAACTGAACAACGGTGAGGATGATAGTCCTTCCAGCTTGGAGGTGTCGTTGAGGCCTAGTTGGACCACCCCCCGCATCAAAACCACCTCAATAAAAAATAAAAGATGGGTCATTGTCATAGGTGACTTGCTTCCAAAGGGAATGGAAGGCCCGATATGTAGACCAGACCCGCTATATAGGGAAGTCTGCTGCCTCCCTGGGACCCGAGTTAATGATATAAAGAAGAAACTTCCATTCCTAGTACGGCCCTCAGATTATTATCCCCTTCTGGTCTTTCAGGTAGGCAGTGATGAAGTAGGGAGGAGAAGCCCAAGGGCAATGAAGAGAGATTTCAGGGCCTTGGGACGACTGGTCAAGGGGTCGGGAGCACAAGTCATGTTCTCCTCTATCCCTCCAGCTGTGGGGAATGATGAGGGGGTAAACAGGAAGAGCCAGCAGATCAATGCCTGGCTCCGAGACTGGTGCTACCGGCAGGACTTTGGGTTCTTTGACCATGGCTGGATTTACAGGACACCAGGCCTGCTGGTAACAGATGGGAAAAGCCTATCTCGCAGGGGGAAAAGGGTTCTAGGACAAGAGTTAGCAGGGCTCATTGAGAGGGCTCTAAACTAGATTCGAAGGGGGATGGGGATGTAACTGGGCTCGGTGGAGAGGCGCTCGACTGCAGTAGCCCAGCACTTGTGGGGCAGCATGCTAGTATTTTTGAGAATCAGAAGGCTTACCACCCCTCA